>JADDMT010000068.1:0-169756 GCA_021401465.1 Teratosphaeria epicoccoides | reverse complement strand
TCAATTCAATCCTCTCTTGCTTAGAGGAGAGTCAGTTACAAGGTCAACTGCCATTGTCGATATTCTTCATAGCTCCCGAGTCTAACACCTGGTCACCTTCCTGCTATCGGCACCTACCCTTATGACACTTATAGTTTAGGGCGGTAATCTGTCGTTAGCTCCTCTTGTAGGTCGACTGCAGGTCTAATAGGGCCTCACAGCCTGCGCTAGTAACAAAGCCTCCTATCTAGCAGTTGTAGCGACCGTGTCTAGCTCGATCCGCGCGGTAGTTAACTAGCTTACATGCGGTAAGCATGCAATGTCTAAAGAACCCTTTAAAGAAGTCTCGAGACTTATTTAGCGGTTGCAAGAGCGAGAACTAGAGTTGATTAATGAGGGTGTAGCCCTCTAGGACACTGCAGGCGGTTCGAAGTACTAGACTAAGTCGGGCGATTTGTAGTACTTTGACAATAGGCTCTACGTACCCGCTAACTACGCACTCTGTTTGCAGCTCCTCTGTATTCATCATGACAATGAACTCGCGGGCCATTTTGGCGTAGAGAAGACAAACGCACTTCTCGGACGTAAATACTAGTAGCCTACGCTAGAGTAGGATGTCTCTGACTATGTCAAATCCTGCTAGACATGCCAGATTAGCAAATCTCGGCGCTATCGCCCCTATAGCGATGCTTAGGCGCTCCTACTACTAGAGAGACTATAGCAAGACTTAACCATGGATTTTATTACCGATTTGCCGCTAGCAAAGTAGAAAGGCAATGTAGTTAATGCTGTCCTTATAGTAGTCGACCGATACTCGAAGATGAATGTCTTTATCCTATGTACGAAAAAGTGCACAAGCGGCGAGCTTGCGCGGCTACTTCGCGACGAAGTTGTATAGTGCTTTAGTATCCCCCGAAGTATCCTATCAGATCGAGGTTCTGTCTTTACTAGTAAATACTAGCAAGAATTTGTGTTTGAGGCGCGTGTTAAGCACTACCTAAGTACAGCATTCTATCTACAGACTAATAGTTAGACTAAACGTATGAACTAGCCTCTTAAGTAGTACCTTCGGTGCTACTACGCTAAGAACCAGGATGCCTAGGCCGACGCAATTCCTATGGCGGAATTTGCAGTCAATAACAGCGTGTATACTACTATGCGCATGTCGCCATTTCAGATTCTTCATGGCTTTAATCCGGAAATACACCTAGAACCGCCTCGGGACGAGTCTTCTGAGGAGAGGGTGCCGGCCGCCGCGGAATTAGCGCGGCGTATGCGCGAGGTACATTCGGTGCTAATAGAACACTAGAAAAAGGCCTCAGAATCCTAGATTAAACATAATAACGCCTATGCTAAACCGATGTAGTACGTAGTTAGTACGAAGGTGTTGCTGTCGACGAAGAATCTCAAGCTGAAACTTCTAAGCAAGAAGATAACGCCAAGGTTTGTCGGACCCTTCCGGATACGCGACGCGATAGGCTCGCAGGCATACTAGCTATCGTTGCTATCGTCGTATTGTGTGCACAATGTCTTCTATGTATCTCTACTCGAACTATAGGTACAGCGCGAGGGCAAAGAGCCCGCGGACCCGATGCTAGTAGCAGAAGAGAACGAAGAGTAGGAAGTCGAGGGTATTAAGGACAGTATGTGGCGCAAGGGCGTAACGCACTATCTAGTGAAAAAGAAAGGATACCTACCTAAGTACACATAATGGGTTCCGGCCGAAGACTACAAGAACGCTCTAGAAGCTATTCGTGAATTCGAAGAGCGGAGGAGGCGTAAGCAGGGCTTAAGAAGGTCAATTCGTAGGAAGATGAGGGTTCTAGAGCAGAATTCTTAACACGTGTATGTAGCGCATAACGCGCGAAGTAACAACGAGAAGCAAACGCCCTACTCATACATCATTGATGCCTAAAGGCATACCTAGAATAAACCTAAGAAGAACAAGAGACATGCTCGGATTAGCTTCGTAGCTAATGCTTAGCGACTACTAGTTAGGGGCTTCCTAACCGAACCTAAAGCAGGAGAGTCTTTCTTGTTACGGTCCGCTAGGGACTACCTACCTACATAGGGTCTACTAAACACCCCGAAGCGACCATGAGTAACGGGGGTAGCAACGCCATGAAGAGAGGCCGGCATCTTCTTCTTTAGTAGGTTGCGAGGGAGCTCGTTTTCAGAGCCTATAGTAGCTAGAGAACTAGCGACACCCTTACCGCGCCTAGTCGCGACGACTACCTCATCCTTAGCATCAGAAGGCGAAGAGACTCGAGCGCGCTTGCGGCTGTCGCGCTTAGCCCTCGAGATCATCTTGCGCTTCTTGACACAAGTGTCGACTACATCATCGGACTTAGTGTCTCCCTCAGGCGCAACTAGTGCGGTGACACTACGGCGCGAAGGGATTACGTTAGGACCGAAGGTATCCTAGACGTCGTTATCCTCCTCATCCTCAAAGATCTGGCCTAGAGGCTTGTGCCTTAGCGTCTTAACAGACGCAGTACGGGTCGCAAGCGGGGAAGGCTCGGCTTCCTTGTCGCTGACCTTAATTTCGGCCCTAGCCCTCTTCTTCTTCTTAGACAGTAGCGTCGAGGCGGCGTAGGCGGCGACACTACAATGTGTTAGCTATACGCACGCGACAGGATTCGAGTAAGTAACTTACGGCTTAGTCCTCGGGACTAGCTTAGAGGCAGGCTGTCTCTCGGTATGGCGCTAGGGCGTAGCCTTAGTGGCGGGAGCGGTGAATTGCTTGATGACCTTCTTGCGGATTATCCGCGTCTTAAAGTCATCGTTAATAGAGGCAAGGGCCCCGAGTTGCTAACGCTGACAGCTAGTCGGATATTTCTCGACGCTAACGTTAGCCTAGCGGAGAAAGTCAGCATTCATACTTAGAGGGCACCCGCACTATATACGTACTATGGCGAAGGTCTCGACCCTAATAGTTAGTACCTTCAAGATCTTCTAGACTAAATCTGCGATTAGACCTAGACAAACGTTTTCGCCTGTTAGCAGAGAGTCGAAGTGAACACTGCCGTGAGAACGGTTAGCAGTCGCGGTAAAGCACAAGAGGGCGCTAAGCAGGTAGGTAAGTGCCTCGCGGTACTTAGCCTGTAGCCTGTTCATAGTCGGAGTGCCTTTAGCAATCCCCTCGTCGCGTGTACTCTAGAAGTCATCGATGTTACGGCAGAGCTAGTTGTACTTGCCATACACCTCTTTAGGGAGGTCTTGGCATTTTTGATGCTTGCCATTATAGTTGACATAATTGCGGTAGACACCGCCCTTATTAAACCTGCTGACGTAGATCTCGGCTACGCTTCGGTTAGTACTAGTCACGCATACCTCGCGGGTAGGGGACGCCTTACTAACACGCGGAGGAGAGATGTGTGCAGCTTAGCTACTAAGGTTGTCAAGGCATCGTCGACACAAGCGACAATTGCGGGCAGAGCGAGTAGCGTCGAACTTAGTCTGTAGCACATGAGCCATTATAGCTAAGACGGGTGAATTGATCTTGATTGATTGATTAAAGAAGAAGGAGCTCTAGTACAGACCTGCAGACACGGCGAGGCGCAAGCTAAGCGAAGTAGGAGCGGAGGTCGATGTTAGTGTCTTAGAACAGGAAAGTTTAGGAAGCGACGAGGTTTTTATACCCTCTGATAGCCCCCCTGTTGCCTACTGCAACTGTTGAGCTAGTAACTCGAACTACATGCGCAGAGTACCTGCCTTTAGTTAACTTACAAGGGGACCGAATGATGTAATAACAGATAACGCGGCTGTCACGCATGTGCGCTAACCGCACTCGTGCTAGCCTACTAGCATGGAAATGTAGCGAGGCCCGCGCTAGGAGCGCGCTCCTGCTGTTTTGAGTAGCGCGCGTAGAGTATCCGCGCACTTTCCTACTACCCTAAGGTTCTGCGACACGTTCTTCACGGTCACGACGAAATAGGGACGGCCAAGCTACTTGGCAAGGCCGGCGCGCATGCTCGCCCTATAATTTCAAGGATTAACTAAAGTACGTACTCGTGGTTTCCTGATATCTCGATCTGCATGTAAAGCGAAGGTGTTATGAAGCCGCCTAACATGTAACAGATTAAAACCCGCCCGAGTTAGTAGCCTCCGCCCCGCACTCGCTACGAAGGTGTTAAGGTGTACGCATGACACATGTTACGTAGGCTATCTACCTATTTACCCTTGCGTAGTGTAAGCGTGCTACATCCCGTACCCTATATGTTCCGCGTGCGTTACTCGGTAAGGCTAGGGACATCCTCATAGGAGGAGGGGCAGTGATACGGTTGATACTAGGGGGCCATTAGAACCGCATAGGTTCTAATAGCCGCCCTTAGCATGTAGTGACCCTGCTACATATGGCAAGGGGGTCCTTCGTACATACGTTAGCTTGTATGTCGTCCGAGTAGGATCAGTTGTCGACGTAGGACGCCCCTACGTCGCTGACCCTACGGTACCCCTACGGGGTTAGGCTTGGACATGCTTTCCCTAATTAAGGAGCGTCGGGGGTTATAAGCACCCTTAGCGCTACCTCTGTAATAAGCAGAAAGCAGCGCTGTCTTGTACCTACTAAAAGGTCGGATTACTCTGTCACACTGCGAGATATTTTCATATCATATAGCATATACATCTATATCAATGTCTTCTATAGCTAATCTATATGCCATCTGAAATGGCGAGAGTCCTGTCGACTCTGCTAGCGTACTATTATACGCGAGCTGTGCTATTAGCAACAACTCTACCTAGTTGTTCTAGTCCCTATTCACGTAGGATTAAAGGTACTATTCTAACGTCTAATTAAGACGTTCTGTCTGTCTATCCGTCTAAGGGTAGAAGGAAGTACTTAGTTGATGTTTAACCTAGAATTGTCTTATTAGGGCTCTCTAGAAGTTAGAGGTAAACACGGATCCTCGATCTGTTACTAGGTCCTATAGCATGCCGTGTAGTGCTACTACCTATTTAATGAAGACATGCGCGATATCTTTAGTCTTGAAGTCTTCGTAGTAAGGGATAAACTTCCTAAACTTAGTGAATTAGTCGACTACTACCATGATCCTGTTAAAGAACTCATTAGTAGCGGGTTCTCTCGATTATAGTAGTTTGACGATAAAGTCTATAGCGAGCGATTCCCATGGCCGTTAAGGTACCTTAAGTAGTCGTAGTAGCCTATACGGTTTGTGACAGTCATGCTTACTTCGTTAGCAAGTTACATATTAACAGACGTAGTCCTCGATTACCTTGCCTATCCTAGGGAAGTAATATTCTTGTCAGAGAATTTGCTTCATTTTAGACACTCCTAGGTGTCCTGCCTAAGGTATGTTATGTTAGAGGCGTAGTAGCTCTGATTATAAAGACGTTAGCATGTATACTAATCCTTGAAACAGAAGGATTCTGTCTTTGTCTTCCTAATCCTCCTGTCTATTAATGTCGTCGCGGACAGCGAGTGTAGTTAGGTCGTAGACTAGCGCGTTCTTCAGGTCATCCTAAAATCTACTAGTCTATGTAATAGTCATAGCTACGAGTTAGTTAACTCCTAGCGTGCTATTGCTATTTTCCTAGAGAATAGCGTGTTTCTCCTGCTTTACGCCCTTCATGTAGTTAGTCTGGCGGCTAAGTGCATTAGCGCGTGCGTTATCGGTCCCCTTGCGATAGACGATCTTGCAGTTAAAACTAGAGAGTTCCTTACTCTACTAAACCTGTCGTTAGTTTAACTCTTTCGTCGTCATGAAGTATTACAAGTTCTCATAGTTAGTGTAGACTGTGACCTAGTGCTTAGAACCTTCTAAATAGACTCGCTAGGCCTTGTAGGCGTCTACTATAGCTAGAAGTTCTTTGTTGTAGACGTCATAACGGAGTTTAGGTCTAGACAATTTCCTCGAGTAGTAGGCGACTAGCTGTAGTCGTCTACTCGGTCCTAGTTAACTTAAGCATTATGAAGGGCGAGGCCCTGAGTCTTAGCACAGGCTAGGGCCTATACGCGGTACGCGACGCGACCCCTGACGAGGCCGGCCATAAAAGACTAGACAACTAGCAGATAGTCCCTCTCTCCCTATCGTACTTGTTAAATACTACATGAACCCCTGTGTATACGCCGTTTACCCATGACATTAAGTACGATCAATTTCACCATAGAAAGGCCGTCTCCTAGCTAATCAACCCTAGTGTCTGAAGGATCTACAAACAAGGAAGCGTTAGCAGAAATGCGCCGTGTCGTCGAGGGAATGCATACCTAGTAACAGCAAATTATGGCCGAGCTTACAGCCACGTAGGCCGCGCTAAATGAATTAGAGTCCTAATAGCGACAAAACCTAGGCGTCCTGTCAGAGGAGCTACTAAAGACTCTCGCAGACGCGCTAGCCGTAGCAACGCGTGCAAACTCTGTCATAGAACTAACAGGACCCCGGAAGTAGAGGCTACTAACGTTAGACAGAAGAGCCAAATCATTTAGGGATTACCTGCTCTGTATTAGGAGTTCGCTTAGGGCGCGCTCTAGGATACAACCCCTAATAGGCGTAGATTATTACTAGAACACAATCTACGACACCCTCCCTGCTCGCTAGCGCGCCTAGATGCGCCATTTCTGGGAGAAAGGAGGCCTAGATAGGGCGAAGGACCCTGAAGCTTTCCTCACGTAACTCGAGGCCATGTTCGCGGATAGTAACAAGACAGCGAAAGCTCTAGAACAGCTTACGAACCTCTAACACGTAGCAGGCTAGCCATAGCACGAGCACTAGCTAGAATTCGACGAACTCCTGCTGTTAGCAGGAGGGGACTAGTAGACAGATGACGCGAAGATTAGATACCTCAAGAATTTGTTTTCGAATCCTGCTAGGATGTACATGGCAAACGTAAGAGACAAGGGGGACTACTACGCGTTTACAGAGGAGGTCGAAAGGGTCATGACAAACTCCGAGGTAACCGACTAGTTCAAGGCGGCCTATAGGAGGTAGTTAAGAGAAAAGAACAAGGACTCCGAAGGTATTCCTATAGCTGCCATATAGGTGCCTAACCCTAGGGTCGGATCCTAAATAGACGCGGATAGGGATATGGTCATAGCACTAACTCATACTATAGGAGACCGATATGACAGCAAAGGACCCTGACAAAACAGCGGGGGGAAACGACGCGCCAAATAGGTAGACGCTACAGAGAGAGAGAAACGCTAGGAGAATAACCTGTGCTACTACTACAAAGTGTCTAGACACTAAGTTAAGGGGTGTCCCTACGCCTTAGCCATACCCCTAGCCTAGATTAACATAACTAGAGTGTCGCTATTGCTAGAGGACGATAGAATAGCAGAGGAACCTAGGAGGAAAAACTCGGGAAAAGATTAACTCCCGCTTAGAGTTAGGAAGCAGGAGTAACAGAGACATTAGCAGAAGGATAGGAGAGATTTAAGGGATCTATGGACAGGAACCTGATTTATACTAATATAGTCCTAGCAAATAATACCAGGACATTTGCTCTTATCGATAAGGGGTGCTAATGCTACGCTACGATTAACAGAGACCTAGTAAAAGGTCTCGGCTTAAGCTTAATAAGCAAAGAGTCACGCATAGCGAGGGGCGTAACAGCGTCGATGCGAGACTCCGCGGTAGAAGGAGTAGTCGCCTTCCGGATGGAAATTAAGAGGTTCTAGCAACTAGTATACGCATACGTAGTAAAGGATCTAGCCTTCCCCCTAATACTAGGGAACCCCTAGAAGGCTCACAATAAAGTGCGGACCGCGCTAGAAAGGCGTCGGTATTAGCATAGGAGAGCGGGACAGTAGATAGACGAAGGACAGAACTACCGAGAATACGAGGACCGCGGGAACTTTACCCGCGTATGTGCGACCGTAACAGCGGATGTCGCGGAGGCCTTAAAGGCAAAGGAATATCCGACGCTAGACGAGTTAAGAAAGGCGCTACCTCTAGAGCTTTAGCACATAGCTCCGCTGTTCTGCTGCTAAGAAGCGGAAAAATTAGCGCTACACCGCCCTAGCATTAACTACCGTATCGAACTCCGCGAAGGACTAGACAGATCCTAACTAGCTCTGCTGTAGGGACCCCTGTATAGCATGTCGAAGGAGGAACTACTTGTTTTAAGGAAGTCCTTAGACGAACTATTAGGGAAGGGATTCATTTAGCCTACTAACTTAGAGGCTACAGCTCCTATGCTTTTTGTCCGGAAGCTAGGAGGAGGGCTCTAGTTCTACTACGATTACCGCGCCCTTAACGCGATTACAAAGCAAGATAGGTACTCCCTCCTGTTAATACTAGAGACCTTGAGGAACCTCACGGGCGCCTAGTAGCTTACTAAGGTAGACGTAGTGTCAGCCTTCTACTAAATCCGCATAGCGAAAGGCCATGAGTACAAGACAGCCTTTCGCACGAGGTTTAGTTCATTTGAATGGCTAGTATGTCCGTTCAGTTTATCTGGGGCTCTAGCAACGTTCTAACGATATATTAACACACTACTACGCGAGGAATTAGACGACTACGCCTCTGCGTACATGGACGACATTATCATATATAGCAGTAGTTCGCGAGAAGACTATTTCACTAAAGTAACGCGAGTACTCTAGAAGCTCTAGGACAGGGGCCTCTACCTTAACCCCAGGAAGAGCGAGTTTGCCAAAAAGGATATCAAGTACCTAGGGTTCATAATCCATGCTAATGGAAAAGGCATAGGGACCGAGCTAGAAAAGGTAGAGGCCGTGCGTAACTAGGAGCGGCCAAAAACACAAAAGGAAGTCCGTAGATTCCTCGGCTTCGCTAACTACTACAGGATGTTCATCCTGAACTACTTAAAGACGGCTAGGCCCTTAACAGCGCTTACAGGGAAGGGCAGACCGTTCTCCTAGGGGGAACTCGAGGAGTCCGCGTTTAGAATACTAAAAGCGAAGTTCTGTTTAGCGCTAGTCCTTTCTTAATAGAACCTGGAGCTGCTAACCTTTTTAGAGACTAACTATAGCGGGTTTGCGTTAGGGGCGGCTCTCCTGCAAGAAAGCAACGGAGTCTAGAGACTAGTAGGCTTCTTCTCGCAGGAACTCAATAAGGCGGAGATTAATTACGACATCTACGACAAGGAGATACTAGCCGTGATATCTAGTCTGAAGTTCTAGGGCCCTAAGCTGAAGTCGTGTAGGCCCTTTACTATTCTCACGGACTATAAAAACCTGGAGTACTTCATGGTTAAGCGACAGCTGTCCGAGTAGCAGATACGGTAGTATGAGACTCTCGCGTAATTCTAGTTTTCCCTAGTATATTGCCTAGGCGCCGAAGGAGTAGTCCTAGACGCATTGTCGAGACGAGAACAGGACACGCTAGGGGCAGAAGATAAGGAATCACAGTTTAAGAGGTTTTTAGACCTAGAAGTCATAGAGAGTTAGCCGGACCCTGTGGATAAGAGCAGAGACGTCATACTAATTACCTCGACTAGCCTACTACCTACTACTATAGTAGAGAACGAACAGCAATTCGCTAACTCCGTAACCTCTAACTAGGAGCCTATTAGGCCGTTCTAGGACGGCACCCTTAATGACTTATAGGCAGCTATAGTAGAGAAAGACGAGCTGTACTCAACAGTGTTAAAAGTAGTAAAGAGCGGCTCCTAGGCGCTACTAGCTAGAGCGAGGCTAAAACTACAAGCGGGGGACTACAAGATCGACAAGAGGGGCTTCCTGCGATACCGCGACAAACTATAGGTCCTAGGAGCAAACGACAGTCAGCCTAGGGGCGAGACCTCGGACTCTAGGGACGAAAGTAACGACATGCTTAGGACAAAGCGCATTTAGTCTGTACATGACGCTACAGTATACAGGCACCTAGGACAGGACGCTACGACGATGATCCTAGGGCGTAACTTCTACTAGCCGTTACTGTCTAAGCATGTCTAGCGGTTCCTGAGGAACTGCGACTCTTAACTACCTCCTATGGGCCGCCTTGAACTAGTCGGTTGCCTCGGAGTTTGTCATGACCCTTTCGACCTCCTCCGCAAACGCGTAGTAGTCTCCCTTGTCTCTCACGTTCGCCATGTACATCCTGGCAGGGTTCGAAAATGAATTCTTGAGGTATCTAATCTTCGCGTCATCTGTCTACTAGTCTCCTCCTGCTGACAGCAGGAGTTCGTCGAATTCTAGCTAGTGCTCGTGCCATGGCTAGCCTGCCGCGTGTCGGAGGTTCGTGAGCTGTTCCAGAGCTCTCGCCGTCTCGTTACTGTCCGCGAACATGGCCTCGAGTTACGTGAGGAAAGCTTCAGGGTCCTTCGCTCCGTCCGGGCCTCCTTTCTCCCAGAAATGGCGCATCCGGGCGCGCTAGCAGGCAGGGAGGGTGTCGTAGATTGTGTTCTAGTAATAATCTACGCCTATCGGGGGTTTTACCCTAGAGCGCGCCCTGAACGAACTCCTAATACAGAGCAGGTAATCCCTAAACGATTCGGCTTTTCTGTCCCACGTTAGTAGCCTCTATTCTCGGGGTCCTGTCAGTTCTACGACGGAGTTCGCACGCGTTGCTACGGCTAGCGCGTCCGCGAGGGTCTTTAGTAGCTCCTCCGACAGGACGCCCGGGTTCTGTCGCTGTCGGGACTCCGATTCATTTAACGCGGCCCTCGTGGCTGTCAGCTCGGCCATAATTTGCTGTCGCTAGGTATGCATTCCCTCGACGACATGGCGCATTTCTGCTAACGCTTCCTCGTTCGTGGATCCTTCGGACACTAGGGTTAATTAGCTAGGGGACGGCCTATCCATAGTGAAATTAATCGTACTTAATGTCACGGGTAAACAGCGTATACATAGGGGTTCATGTGGTATTCAACAAGTACGATGGGGAGAGAAGGACTATCTGCTAGCTGTCCGGTCTTTTATAGCCGGCTTTGTCAGGGGTCGCATAGGCCCTAGCCTGTGCCAAGACTTAGGGCTTCGCCCTTTACATATAGTCATAACAAAGTGTAGAGAGAGTACAAGCACGGACTACTAAAGCTATTACCGGTTCCTGACAGATTCTTCTAGGAGATCTCCATGGACTTCATGACAGACTTGCCTGATTCCGAGGGATGTCGATACCTATAGGCTATCAAGGATCGCCTATACAAGTACGTGGTTTTGCAGGTAATACCTAGCATGAAAGCAGAGGAGTACGCAGAGAAGTTCATAGATTACTAGGCCTAGTACCATGGAATGCTAACGGCTATTACGAGCGACTAGGGCACTAACTAGACTAGCACCTTCTAGACGACCTTCTGCAAAGGAATAGGCGTGTCCTAGCAGTTAAGCTCTACGTACTACCTACAAACAGACAGAGGCCCTAAACGCCTAAACTAAGAGGTACAAGCGTACCTCCGGAACTATATCAACTATAAGCGATCCGACTAGAAGCGATAGCTCCCCGTGGCTTAACTGGCGCTAAACGGGAGGTATCATTCGGGAATTAGCATGAGCCCCTTCTTCGCTACCTATAGCTACGAAGCATAGGGCCCCGTACCTTTAACTAAGGACCCTGTAGGGCCTAGCCCGTTAAAAGCAGCCGAGAGGGCAAAGACGTTCGTAGGAAAGATTCGGGACATAACGGGAATCTGCTAAGCAACAATGGCGGCTTCCGCGTAGGAACAGGAGGAGTCTGCTAATAAACGCTAAAACCCTGCCCTAATTTATAAAGTCGGTAACAAGGTCTAGCTAGATCTACTAAACTACACTACAGAGAGACCTAAGAAAAGCTTAGACGCTAAGCATGCAAAGTACATAGTAGCCAAAGTGTTATCACTAGTCTCTATCCGCTTAACTAGGCTCCTAAACAACATATACCTAGTGTTCTATACTAACCTGCTAAGACTAGCGGGCAAAGACCCTATGCCTAGGCAGGAGAACGACGACAAACAGCCGGACCCCCTTTTGTATAAGTCGCACGAAGAGTAGTTAGTAGAGGAGATACTCTGCGCGAGGGATAAGAGAAGGGGAAGAGGACGCGAGGTCCTAGTAAAATAGTGATATAGATATATGTGCTATATGATATGAAAATATCTCGCAGTGTGACAGAGTAATCCGACCTTTTAGTAGGTACAAGACAGCGCTGCTTTCTGCTTATCGCAGAGGTGGCGCTAAGGGTGCTTATAACCCCCGACGCTCCTCAATTAGGGAAAGCATGTCCGAGCCTAACCCCGTAGGGGTACCGTAGGGTCAGCGACGTGGGGGCGTCCTACGTCGACAACTGATCCCACTCGGACGACATACAAGCCAACGTATGTACGAAGGACCCCCTTGCCATATGTGGCAGGGTCACTGCATGCTAAGGGCGGCCATTAGAACCCATGCGGTTCAAATGGTCCCCTAGTATCAACCGTATCAAATAGTCAGGGTACTACAAACCTACATAGGAGCCCCTAGAAAACCTAATAGACACTAAAGTAATAGACCGCTTCGAGCGGGCTTAGGGAAGCGCGGAGAACAACGACAGCCCTAGAGAGAGGTAGGACAAGAAGAAAAAGGAAACGAGATGTAGGACCTAGCAAAGGGAGTCTAGCATTCGTAACGAGGAGTACAGGCGTTTAGGAAAGGACAAAAGTTAGAGGGGAAAATTGACATTAGGTAGCTATATATACAACAAAAGAAAGAAAAAAAAAACCCCCCCTGGCCGCGGGCCCCCGCGGCTAGGGGGGGTTTTTCTACTACGGTTGTAACAAGGTGTAGAGAGAGTACAAGCACGGACTACTAAAGCTGTTACTAGTCCCTGACAGATTCTTCTAGGAGATCTTAATGGACTTCATGACAGACCTGCCCGATTCCGAGGGATGTCGATACCTGTAGGTTATCAAGGATCGCCTATACAAGTACGTAGTTTTATAGGTAATGCCTAGCATAAAAGCAGAGGAATACGCGGAGAAGTTCATAGATTGCTAGGCCTAGTACCATAGAATGCTAACGGCTATTACGAGCGACTAGGGCACTAACTAGACTAGCACCTTCTAGACGACCTTCTGTAAAGGAATAGGCGTGTCCTAGTAGTTAAGCTCTATGTACTACCTACAAACAGACAGAGGCCCTAAACGCCTAAACTAAGAGGTGCAGGCGTACCTCCGGAACTATATTAACTATAAGCAATCCGACTAGAAGCGATAGCTCCCCGTGGCTTAACTAGCGCTAAACAGGAGGTATCATTCGGGAATTAGTATAAGCCCCTTCTTTGCTACCTATAGCTACGAAGTACAGGGCCCCGTACCTTTAACTGAGGACCCCGTAAGGCCTAGCCCGTTAAAAGTAGCCGAGAGGGCAAGGGCGTTTGTAGAAAAGATTTGGGACATAACAGGAATCTGCTAAGTAACAATAGCGGCCTCTGTGTAAGAATAGGGTAAGTCTGCTAATAAACGCTAAAACCCTGCCCTAATTTATAAAGTTAGTAACAAGGTCTAGCTAGATCTGCGGAACTTTACTACAGAGAGACCTAAGAAAAGCTTAGACGCTAAGCATGCGAAGTACATAGTAGCTAAAGTATTATTACTAGTCTCTATCCGCTTGACTAGGCTCCTAAACAATATATACCTAGTGTTCTATACTAACCTACTAAGACTAGTAGGCAAAGTGTCATAAGGGTAGGTGCTAATAGCAGGAAGGTGACTAGGTGTTAGACTCGCAGAGCTATAAAGAATATCGACAATAGCAGTTAACCTTGTAACTAACTCTCCTCTAAGTAAGAGAGGATTAAATTAAGATTAAGCACGAAGCTCCTAACTGCCTGTCCTAAAGCTATCCCTATATACTAGAGAGACAGAGCAGCTCTGTTAGATCTGTTAACAGACCTAACAGATCTGTGTCTGTAGATCTGTAGAGTAACCCTACAGATCTAAGGGTCTGTTATCCTATGACAGATCCCTTCTTCCTTGTAGGCCTATAGATCTGTAGACTAACCCTATAGATCCGGGGATCTGTCCTCACGTGACAGATCCTTTCTCCTATGACTATGCCTATAACTCATAGCACTTAGGACTCTCATGATCCTGTATCCTATAGTACTCTAGACAGTACTTCTAATACTCATGACACTATCCCCCTCTTAGCCTAGCTCGTCCCTAAGCTACCTTGTTAGTACGGGGTTTCTCTTGTTATTTCTTTTACGCTGTGATGTCTTCTCTTTCTACATTACTGCCTTGTGTCATTCTAGACACTAACGCCCCTTTAACGCAGAAACGCAAACGCCGCGCGAATCGAATCTATTGTTAGGGCCAGGACAGCATGAAGTCCTACACTTAGTGTCAAGAGTTAAAGCTCGTTTGTTAGGTACATATTTCCTTAGGGAAATGTTCGCAATGTCACTTTAGCAACTGTCGGAGTTGCGACGCGAAGGTAATAGAGGTTAAATAGAAGAAGTTAGGCAATGAGGGGAAAAGACTAATTGCTAATCTCGATCGTGCAAAGGCCGTCCTAGCTAAGGCTTCGCAGAAGATAATAGAGGCGCATGCGAAGGAGATGCGTCTTCGAAAACAGTTAGACGTAGTCGACTAGGAGGTCGAGGATAGTCGCGCTCTCGAGGAGCGTGAGATTAGGGAGGATAAGGCCGAGGAACAAGCTCTCTTGCAGGCTAGGTTTCTTCTTGACCTAGATCCTTCCGCGGGTCTCGCTCTTAGTCCTACGACATGGAGCGTAATAGAGGGTTTTGCTAACGCCTCATATTAGGGTTTCCTGGATAGCGTGATAGCCGAGCCGGTTGACAGCGTCCCGCAGGAGTCTAGTCGTGGCTTAGGATCTTCTTCCTAGGTTCGTTCCTTTCTCGAAACTTCGTATCTTTTGCTAACAGTTTCGCAGATGTTCTAGGGGTTCCTAGGTGTTCTTAGTACTCCCATATCCTTCCCATTTTACTAAGTACTCTCGCTGTCCGTCCTGCTAGCGAGTGTCGACAATCTTTTCGACAGTGTACTCTAGTTCTTCTACTTTAGAGTCGAGTAGTAAGGGTTCCGATTGTAGTGCGGCGTCTAGCGCTGCTTGTTCTAGCAGAGAGACATAGAACACAGGGTGTATTCTCATCTGCTCGGGTAGCTGTAACTTAAAATTAACTAGTCCCTTCTTAGCCTTAATCCTGAATAGTCCTAGTTTTACAGCGTCTAGTTTTTTACTCGGCTTGTCCGATTTGATGTGACGGCAGAGGAGATACACCTTGTCCCCCTCCTTTAGAATTAGTCCCTTAATTCTCTTACGATTTGCGTACCGTGCCATGTTCTGCTAATAGAACTGCAGGTCGAGTCGTGCTTCTGTTTGCAGTCGGCGTAGATGTTCTACTCGTCTAAGTGCTACTAGATTTGGATTACTAGCTAAGACGTCTAGAATGTCTTCTATAGCTAATCCATATGCCATCTGAAATGGCGAGAGTCCTGTCGACTCTGCCGGCGTACTATTATACGCGAGCTGTGCTATTAGCAACAACTCTACCTAGTTGTTCTAGTCCCTATTAACATAGGATCGAAGGTACTATTCTAACGTCTGATTTAGGCGTTCTGTCTGTCTATCCGTCTAAGGGTAGAAGGAAGTACTTAGTCGATGTTTGACCTAGAATTGTCTCATTAGGGCTCTCTAGAAGTTAGAGGTAAACACGGATCCTCGATCTGTTACTAGGTCCTGTAGCATGCCGTGTAGTGCTACTACCCATTTAATGAAGACATGCGCGATATCTTTAGTCTTAAAGTCTTCGCGGTAAGAGATAAACTTCCTAAACTTAGTAAATTAGTCGACTACTACTATGATCCTGTCGAAGAACTCATTAGTAGCGGGTTCTCTCGACTAAGGTAGTTTTACAATAAAATCCATGGCGAGCGACTCCCATGGTCGTTAGGGTACCTTAAGTAGTCGTAGTAGCCTATACGGTTTGTGACAGTCGTGCTTACTTTGTTAGCAAGTTACATATTAACGGACGTAGTCCTCGATTGCCTTGCTTATCCTAGGGAAGTAATATTCTTGTCAGAGAATTTGCTTCATTTTAGACACTCCTAGGTGTCCTGCCTAAGGTACGTCATGTCAGAGGCGTAATAGTTCCGATCGTAAAGACGTTAGCATGTATACTAATCCTTGAAACAGAAGGATTCCGTCTTCGTCTTCCTAATCCTCCTGTCTATCCATGTCGTCGCGGACAGCGAGTGCAGTTAGGTCGTAGATTAGCGCGTTCTTCAGGTCGTCCTGAAATTCACTAGTCCATGTGACAGTCGTAGCCGCAAGTTAGTTAACTCCTAGCGTGCTATCGCTATTTTCCTGGAGAACAGCATGTTTCTCCTACTTCACGCCCTTCATGTAGTCCGTCTAGCGGCTAAGTGCATTAGCGCGTGCGTTATTAGTCCCCTTGCGATAGACAATCTTGTAGTTAAAACTAGAGAGCTCCTTTGTCACGGGTAAACAGCGTATACATAGGGGTTCATGTAGTATTCAACAAGTACGATAGGGAGAGAAGGACTATCTGCTAGCTGTCCGGTCTTTTATAGCCGGCCTCGTCAGGGGTCGCACAGGCCCTAGCCTGTGCCAAGACTCAGGGCCTCGCCCTTCACATTACCCCCCCCCCCCTTCTTTCTCCTACCTTCTGGCCTTTTCTCCGGGATTCCGGGCGATACTAACCGGAATCAGATGGCCCCTACTATCTACTGCGCCGACTGCGCCCTCCGGGGTGTAGATTGCATCCTATAATTAGTATGTCCTAGATTCCTTGTCGTTGTGCTTAGCTTCAGCTAATGAATCTGTCTAGTCTACTTGAGCCCGCGCCTGCTAGCGCTATGCTAGCAAGCGCTTAAACTGCAAAGCCCTGTACGCGTGACTTAGTGTCTACGCGAAACGCTCCGCTAACTCTGCTAGCCCCGCCCTCGCCTATGTCTCCTATGCCTCCTAGACCTGTTCCTAGGACGCTAACAGGTATGACCCGCTCCCCGGGGGGTTTTACACAGCTAACATCGCGACAGCGCCGCTACGCATAACGACCTAGCGAAGGTCCTTAAGGCCTAGCGGGCCTTAGGGCCTTTGTAGTTAGCGGGTCTACTGTCTAGGTATGTTCTATTAGTGTCCTCCATGATTCCGCCGCTAACCTCGAGTAGCGTCGTGGCCTAGGAGGTCATGGGGACCGTAGGTGCCGCTATCGCCTAGTAGGGCCTCCTGTGAGTTTATCCCGTACTCTGTGTGTTTCTGCGCGCTAACAGTTTAGAAGGTCCGGGGGCGTTCTACTAGCGCTTACCCTAGGTAGGCGGCAGGAGAACGTTGCTAGTAAGGGCAAGAGCCCTCGTCGCTATTAGTCTGGCGCTACTACGCGGGGCTCCGACCGAGAGGCCGGGGACTCTGACAGCAGCCTAGTCGGCAGGTCTAGGGGGTCCGGCGAGGGCTCCTCGGGCGGTAGGGGGGCTAGCCCCGCTAGTAGGGCCCCTAGTAACAATCCCGCCTGATTGTCGCTAGGGTCCTCTGTCCTCGGCGCGGGGGCCCGCAGCTAGGGGGGGTTTTTTTTTCTTTCTTTTGTTGTATATATAGCTACCTAATGTCAATTTTCCCCTCTAACTTTTGTCCTTTCCTAAACGCCTGTACTCCTCGTTACAAATGCCGGACTCCCTTTACTAGGTCCTGCATCTCGTTTCCTTTTTCTTCTTGTCCTACCTCTCTCTAGGGCCGTCGTTGTTCTCCGCGCTTCCCTAAGCCCGCTCGAAGCGGTCTATTACTTTAGTGTCTATTAGGTTTTCTAGGGGCTCCTATGTAGGTTTGTAGTACCCTGACTATTTTACTAGGACCTCGCGTCCTCTTCCCCTTCTCTTGTCCCTCGCGCAGAGTATCTCCTCTACTAACTACTCTTCGTGCGACTTAAACAAAAGGGGGTCCGGCTGTTTGTCGTCGTTCTCCTGCCTAGGCATAGGGTCTTTGCCCGCTAGTCTTAGCAGGTTAGTATAGAACACTAGGTGTATGTTGTTTAGGAGCCTAGTCAAGCAGATAGAGACTAGTAATAACACTTCGGCTACTATGTACTTCGCATGCTTAGCGTCTAAGCTTTTCTTGGGTCTCTCTGTAGTGTAGTTCCGTAGATCTAGCTAGACCTTATTACTGACTTTATAAATTAGGGCAGGGTTTTAGCGTTTATTAGTAGACTCCTCCTGTTCCTACGCGGAAGCCGCCATTGTTGCTTAGCAGATTCCTGTTATGTCCTAAATCTTTCCTACGAACGTCTTTGCCCTCTCGGCTGCCTTTAACGGGCTAGGCCCTACAGGGTCCTCGGTTAAAGGTACGGGGCCCTGTGCTTCATAGCTATAGGTAGCGAAGAAGGGGCTCATGCTAATTCCCGAATGATACCTCCTGTTTAGCGCTAGTTAAGCCACGGGGAGCTATCGCTTCTAGTCGGATTGCTCATAGTTGATATAGTTCTAGAGGTACGCTTATACCTCTTAGTTTAGGCGTTTAGGGCCTCTATCTGTTTATAGGTAGTACGTAGAGCTTAACCGCTAGGACACGCCTATTCCTTTGCAGAAGGTTGTCTAGAAGGTGCTAGTCTAGTTAGTGCCCTAGTCGCTCGTAATAGCCGTTAGCATTCCATGGTACTAGGCCTAGCAATCTATGAACTTCTCTACGTACTCCTCTGCTTATATGCTAGGCATTACCTGCAAAACCACGTACTTGCATAGGCGATCCTTGATAACCTATAGGTATCGACATCTCTCAGAATTAGGCAAGTCTGTCATGAAGTCCATGGAGATCTCCTAGAAGAATCTGTCAGGAACCGGTAATAGCTTTAGCAGTCTATGCTTATGCTCTCTCTACACTTTGTTACGACTGTAGTAGTCGTAGTTCCTCAGGAACTGCCAGACATGCTTAGACAGTAACGGCTAGTAGAAGTCGCGCCCTAGGATCATCGTCGTAGCGTCCTGTCCTAGGTGCCTGTATACTGTAGCGTCGTGTATAGACTAAATGAGCTTCGTCCTAAGCATGTCGTTACTTTCGTCCCTAGAGTCTGAGGTCTCGCCCCTAGGCTGACTGTCGTTTGCTCCTAGGACCCATTGTTTGTCGCGGTATCGTAGGAAGCCCCTCTTGTCGATCTTGTAGTCCCCTGCTTGTAGTTTTAGCCTCGCTCTAGCTAGTAGCGCCTAGGAGCCGCTCTTTACTACTTTTAACACTGTCGAGTACAGCTTGTCTTTCTCTACTATGGCTGCCTATAGGTCATTAAGGGTACTGTCCTAGAACGGCCCCATGGGCTCCTAGTTAGAGGTTACGGAGTTAGCGAATTACTGTTCGTTCTCTACAGTAGTAGGTAACAGGCCGATCAGGGTAATCGGTACGACGTCCCTGCTCTCATCCATAGGGTCCGGCTAACTCTCTACGACTTCTAGGTCTAAAAACCTCCTAAACCGTGATTCCTTATCTTCTGCCCCTAGCGTGTCCTGTTCTCGTCTTGACAACACGTCTAGGACTACTCCTTTAGCGCCTAGGCGATATACTAGGGAAAACTAGAATTACGCGAGGGTTTCGTACTACTGTATCTGCCGCTTAGACAGCTGTCGCTTGACCATGAAGTACTCCAGGTTTTTGTAGTCCATGAGAATAGCGAAGGGCCTACACGACTTTAGCTTAGGGCCCTAGAACTTTAGGCTAGATATCACAGCTAGCATCTCCTTGTCATGGATGTCATAATTAATCTCCGCCTTGTTAAGTTTCTACGAGAAGAAGCCTACTAGTCTCCAGACTCCGTTGTTTTCTTGTAGGAGAGCCGCCCCTAACGCAAACCCGCTATAGTTAGTCTCTAAAAAGGTCGGCAGCTCTAGGTTCTATTAAGAAAGGACTAGCGCTAAACAGAACTTCGCTTTTAGCGTTCTAAACGCAGACTCCTTAAGTTCCCCCTAGGAGAACAGTCTGCCCTTCCCTGTAAGCGCTGTTAAGGGCCTAGCTGTCTTCGAGTAGTTCGGGATAAACATCCTGTAGTAGTTAGCGAAGCCGAGGAATCTACGGACTTCCTTTTGTGTTTTTAGCCGCTCCTAGTTACGCATGGCCTCTACCTTTTCTAGCTTGGTCCCTACGCCTTTTCTGTTAGCATGTATTATGAACCCTAGGTACTTGATATCCTTTTTAGCGAACTCGCTCTTCCTGAGGTCAAGGTAGAGGCCCCTGTCCTAGAGCTTCTAGAGTACTTACGTTACTTTAGCGAAATAGTCTTCTCGCGAACTACTGCTATATATGATGACGTCATCTATGTACGCGGAGGCGTAGTCGTCTAATGATATGCCAGACGTACGGGCGCCAGCCGCAGGCTTGGCGTCACGTGACCTCGCGGATATCTGAGATGCCGGACATACGGGTGCCAGCCGCAGGCTTGGCGTCACGTGACCTCGCGGATGTTTCTCGGGTTGCAGTGTGTGTGTATATGTAGCCGACCGTAATCAGCCCTGACACAGGACTGATTACTAAGCCTTTTGGCCATGTGGGGTAGTGGTGAAAGGTCGGCACACCTTCCCTATCAAGAGTAATCAGTCCTGTACGGTCGGACCTGGGTTCGAGCGATTTTTCGCTCGGATCTCCGGCTGAGAGTGCGGGGTATCTGCGGATGCCAACCGGCTCGGGGTAACATATGCCCGACCATGCGGGGTGAAACTGCCGCTGAGTCATGTGTCCATGGAGAGTTAGCCGCCTCCCTCTGAGTCATGTGTCCATGCAGACCCCCCCGCCTCTGAGTCATGCAACGGTGCGCCGTTTGGTTCAGTGGAACCGAGGGCGGTCCCCTTTGGGAGAGGGGGTAATGATATGCCGGACGTACGGGCGCCAGCCGCAGGCTTGGCGTCACGTGACCTCGCGGATATCTGAGATGCCGGACGTACGGGTGCCAGCCGCAGGCTTGGCGTCACGTGACCTCGCGGATGTTTCTCGGGTTGCAGTGTGTGTGTATATGTAGCCAACCGTAATCAGCCCTGACACAGGACTGATTACTAAGCCTTTTGGCCATGTGGGGTAGTAGTAAAAGGTCGGCACACCTTCCCTATCATCTAATTCCTCGCGTAGTAGTGTGTTAATATATCGTTAGAACATTGCTAGAGCCCTAGATAAACTAAACAGACATACTAGCTATTTAAATGAACTGAACCTCGTGCGAAAGGCTATCTTGTACTCATGGCCTTTCGCTATACAGATTTAGTAGAAGGCTGACACTACATCTACCTTAGTGAGCTACTAGGCGCCTGTGAGGTTCCTCAAGGTCTCTAGTATTAACAGGAGGGGTTACCTATCTTGCTTTGTAATCACGTTAAGGGCGCGGTAATCGCAGCAGAACTAGAGCCCTCTCCCTAGCTTCCAGACAAAAAGCACGGGAGCCGCAGCCTCTAAGTTAGTAGGCCGAATGAATCCCTTCCCTAACAGTTCGTCTAAGGACTTCCTTAAAACTAGTAGTTCCTCCTTCGACATGCTATACAGGGGTCCCTACAGCAGAGCTAGCTAGGATCTGTCTAGTCCTTCGCGGAGTTTAATGTAGTAGTCGATGCCAGGGCGGTATGGCGCTAATTTTTCCGCTTCTTAGCAGCAGAACAGCGGAGCCATGTGCTGAAGCTCTAGAGGTAGCGCCTTCCTCAACTCGTCTAGTGTCGGATATTCCTTTGCCTTTAAGGCCTCCGCGACATCCGCTGTCGCAGTTGCGTATACCCGGGTAAAGTTCCTGCGGTCCTCGTATTCTTAGTAGTTCTGTCCTTCGTTTATCTACTGTCCTGCTCTTCTATGCTAATACTGACGCCTTTCTGGCGCGGTCCGCACTTTATTGTGAGCCTTCTAGGGGTTCCCTAGTATTAGGGGGAAGGCTAGATCCTTTACTACGTATGCGTACACTAGTTGCTAGAACCCCTCGATTTCTATCTAGAAGGCGACTACTCCTTCTACTACAGAGTCTCGCATCGACGCTGTTGCGCCTCTCGCTATGCGTGACTCTTTGCTTATTAAGCTCAAGCCGAGACCTTTTACTAGGTCTCTGTTAATTGCAGCGTAGCATTAGCACCCTTTATCGATAAGAGCTAATGTCCCGGTATTATTTGCTAGGACTACATTAGTATAGATCAGATTCCTGTCCATGGATCCCTTAACTCTCTCCTATCCTTCTGCTAATGTCTCCGTTACTCCTGCTTCCTGACTCCAAGTAGGAGTTAATCTTTTCCCGAATTGTTCCTCCTAGGTTCCTCTGCCATTCTATCGTCCTCTAGCAATAGCGACACTCTAGTCGTATTAATCTAGGCTAGGGGTGTAGCCGAGGCGTAGGGACACCCCTTAACTTAGTGTCTAGACACTCCGTAGTAGTAGCACAGGTTATTCTCCTAGCGTTTCTCTCTCTCTGTAGCGTCTACCTATTTGGCGCGTCGTTTCCCCCCGTTGTTTTGTTAGGGTCCTTTGCTGTCATATCAGTCTCCTGTAGTACGAGTTAGTGCCATGACCGTATCCCTATCTAAGTCTGTTCAGGATCCGACTCTAGGGTTAGGCACCTACATAGCAGCTATAGGAATACCTTCGGAGTCCTTGTTCTTTTCTCTTAGCTACCTCCTATGGGCCGCCTTGAACTAGTCGGTTGCCTTAGAGTTTGTCATAACCCTTTCGACCTCCTCTGCAAACGCGTAGTAGTCCCCCTTGTCTCTTACGTTCGCTGTGTACATCCTAGCAGGGTTTGAAAACGAATTCTTGAGGTATCTGATCTTCGCGTCATCTGTCTACTAGTCTCCTCCTGCTAACAGCAGGAGTTCGTCGAATTCCAGCTAGTACTTATGCTATAGCTAGCCTGCTACGTGTCAGAGGTTCGTGAGCTGTTCTAGAGCTCTTGCTGTCTCGTTACTATCCGCGAACATGGCCTCGAGTTACGTAAGGAAAGCTTTAGGGTCCTTTGCTCTGTCCGGGCCTCCTTTCTCCTAGAAGTGGCGCATCCGGGCGCGCTGGCGAGCGGGGAGGGTGTCGTAGATTGTGTTCTAGTAATAATCTACGCCTATTAGGGGTTTTACCCTAGAGCGCGCCCTAAACGAACTCCTAATACAGAGCAGGTAATCCCTAAACGATTCAGCTTTTCTGTCCTACGTTAGTAGCCTCCATTCTCGGGGTCCTGTCGGTTCTATGATAGAGTTCGCACGCGTTGCTACAGCTAGCGCGTCCGCGAGGGTCTTTAGTAGCTCCTCTAACAGGACGCCTAGGTTCTGTCGCTGTCAGGACTCCGATTCATTTAACGCGGCCCTCGTGGCTGTCAGCTCGGCCATAATTTGCTGTTGCTAGGTGTGCATTCCCTCGACGACACGGCGCATTTCTGCTAACGCTTCCTCGTTCGTGGATCCTTCGGACACTAGGGTTAATTAGCTAGGGGATAGCCTTTCTATGGTAAAATTGATCGTACTTAATGTCACGGGTAAACAGCGTATACACAGGGGTTCATGTAGTATTCAACAAGTACGATAGGGAGAGAAGGACTATCTGCTAGCTGTCCGGTCTTTTATAGCCGGCCTCGTCAGGGGTCGCATAGGCCCTAGCCTGTGCCAAGACTTAGGGCCTTGCCCTTTACATCCCTGCTCTACCGAACCTGTCGTTAGTTTAACTCTTTCGTTGTTATGAAGTATCGCAAGTTCTCATGGTCTGTGTAGACCGTGACCTAGTGCTTAGAACCTTCTAAGTAGGTTTGCTAGGCCTTATAGGCGTCTACTATAGCTACAAGTTCTTTGTCATAGACATCGTAACAGAGTTCCGGTCTAGACAATTTCCTCGAGTAGTAGGCGACTAGCTGTAGTCGTCTACTCGGTCCTAGTTAGCTTAAGCATGCCCCGAGTGCTACGTCGGAGGCATCTGTTTCGACTGTAATAGGCTTATCTAGGTCGAACACAAGTAAGATTAGCTGATCTGTAAATTGTCGCTTGAGTTCCTCGAAGGCATTTCGTTAGGCGTCGTCCTATACGAATGGTGTATCCTTCGTCGTAAGAGTCGTAAGTAGTGCCGTGATCTTCGAATAGTTTGCTACAAATCTCCTGTAGAAGTTAGCGAATCTAAGGAAGGACTATACTTCCTTAACATTAGTCGGCGTAGGCTACTCTTTTACGACCTAGACTTTCTTAGTGTCTATCTTGATTCCATTCCATGCTACTACGTAGCCAAGGAACTATACTTCCTGCTTATGAAACTCGCTCTTCTGCGGCTTGACCTTTAGCTAGTAATCCTGGAGTTTCTGAAGTACCTTGCGCACGTAAGTCCTATGCTCTTCGATCGTCCGGGAATAGACAAGGATGTCGTCTAGGTATATAACTATAAAGACGTCAAGGTACTCTCGTAGCACGTTGTTAATAAATGCCTGCCATGTAGCTAGGGCGTTTGTCAACCTTAATAAATGCCTGCCATGTAGCTAGGGCGTTTGTCAACCTAAATGGCATGACAATGTACTCGTAGTATCCGAACCTAGTTTAGAACGCGGTCTTCTATTCTTCGCCTTCCTTAATTCGAATTCGATTATACGCTCCGGGTATGTCGAACTTCGAGAACCACATTACTCCTTGTAGGCGGTCCTGCAATTCCGAGAGCAAAGGAAGCGGATAACTATTCTTTATTATGATGTCGTTTAATCCACGATAATCTACGTAGAGTCGCTAGTCATCTTCCCCCTTAGGCACAAACAGGATTAGATATCCGGCCGGGGACTACGACTTGCGGATGAAGCCTTTCCGGAGGTTGTCTTCTAGGTACTTCCGGAGAATCTCTAGTTTCGCTACTAATAACAGGCGAACTAATTGCTTCGTTAGTGTCTTGCTAGGGAGTAAGGGTATCCCGTAGTCCTACTCCTAGTGTTCTAGCAGAGCTTCTTAGTCAGGTTCTTCCTCGAAAAGAGTAGCGAACTCTTTATACTTATCAGGAACTATGAATTCGACCTTGACTTCCGATTGCGTTGCTTTAACCCATAGGACGTGTACTTCCTGTTCTAGATCCTTAATGGCGGCTACTATCTCGCTTGAAGTCATAGCACATATTTCGATCTTGCCTAGTACGTCATGTACTACAGGTAGAGGTATCGATCTTGAGAGTTCCGGGAACTAGATCCTCTCATTCTTCTAGTCGATATAGGGGTTAGCGTTTCTTAGCCATGGCAACCCTAGTACTACATCCGAGCCTAGTGACTCCGTGATGTCGAACTAGAGCATCTCTTAGTAGCGTCCTATCCGCAGAGGCGTCATCTCGGTCTCTTCGTCAACTACTCCTTAGTTGTACATGACTGGCTTTCCATTAATCGCTTGTAGCGAGAAAGCATTCGTCTTCGCCTATAGCTTTATCCTAGCTATCCTGGCAAACTTAGGCGTCATGAAGATTCTAGTACATCCTAAATCTATTAAGGCCCTAGCTAGCGTCTCGTCGATATGCACCTATACTCTAAGGTTGTTCGCGTATCTGGCGCTAATCGCGGCACATCGTTACAGCCCTGTCTAGTCTGTCCGTAGGTCTAATTTCAGTAGACCTCGTCGTTTCCCGAATAACTGTCTTCACGGACTAGTTTAGGGATCGTGCGGTCTCGGCTTCTTCTCTAAGCGTTACCGTTTTCTGGCCTAAGAGATCGTTCTCGTTCTTGGCCTCGCTATTCCTGCGCGTTTCTTGCGTACTCTATCTTTAAGTGATAGACTCGGAGTCGTAGCGCTCGTGGAATCTGAATACCTTCGTAGGTTAGGTAGCCTCCCTAGGGCGTGAACTCTCCCCTGAACGGTACAATTTCTTAGACAACTTTCTGATGCGCATGAGGTTAAGCTACGACTAGTAGTCTCCTCAGGTGTCGTCGCATCCGGTCGCCTAGTTCGTTATACTGAAGCTAGTTGACATGTTGTACTCTATTAATCCATGGGCAAGCCTGAGCCTATTAGTTCTGTATGATTCGGATAATGTCGAGTCTAATGTCATGCGGCGGCATAGCCTATCGCTCTATGCTCTCGTCTTCCTCGGAATCAGGAATGACGGCTTCGACAAGCTTGTAGTTGTCGTCTAAACCTTCTTCTTCTTCTTCTAGCTCCTGTTGCCTTAGGACTATCGCACTAGAAGGTGTACCCCTTAGCGCATAGATCGACTGTGCCTTGTTTCGGCTAGGGTACTATCCGGAACTATCTTTATTACTCATGTGAATTCGACAGTCGTTGTCGTAGCACATAGTCTAAGTAAGTGCGGCATAGTCTAGTTCTCGAGTAGTAGTAGCCTTTTACTTAGGTGCTGTTATTGTCGCGCAAGCCTGCTCTGTCCTAGGTAGTTCCTGTCGTTGCTTCTTAGCAAAACACTTGCGGGCAAAGTGTCCTTTCTTTCTACAGTTATAGCACTCGAGGTTACTCTTGTCGAATGGCTTCTTTAGACTATTCTAGGTAGGAGAGCCCTTCCGTGGCTTTCCTTAGGGTCTATTCCTTAGACGCCCCTTAGTCGCATCTAACTCTATAGGTTAGAGACCGTAGTAATCGCTTCGCCATTTTAGTGCTAATCGTTAGACCTTATAGTTAGCCTGTGCTAGCTTGCAATTTCCATGTTGTCGTTCGTGCTGTTGTTCCTAGATACGATTATCGATTCTAATCGCGAGATCGCTTATTTCCTTGAATGTCGTTAGCTGATCTCCTTAGGCAATTTTGTCTTTAACTGTCTCCTTTAGTCCCTAGTAGAACTAAGTAGCTAAAGCATTATCATTCTAGTCGACTTAAGCAGAGAGGGTCTAAAAGTCCGCGTGGTACTTAATAGCGGAACCCTTCTGCTAGATTCCTAGGAGAGCTCTCTTAGCCTCTTGTTGCTTATTACTAAGCCTAAAAGCTTCGCGTAATACCTTGAATAAAGACTTGTCTAAGTTGAGAATCTCCCTAGTCGTCGTCTTCCTAGCTTTGACGTTACTAACGTGATCCAGATAATCTGTTAGATGAGGCTAGATAAACTCGAACGCTAGTCCCTTCAGGTAAGAGACAATGTACATCATTCGCTTATAATGTGTCGTAAACCGTTCTGTATCTACGTTAAATGCTAACTAGCATTATAGGATAAACATCTCGACTTAAGATCGTTGTCCTATGAACTCTGTAGGGCTTCCTATCTTGAAGCCGTTGTTACTATGTCTATTCCTAGTAGTTGAACCTACGACAGATGCTAGAGCTATCTCGCTAAGGTAAATGGATTTAAGCTACTATGTAATTGATATAGATGTATATGCTATATGATATGAAAATATCTCGCAGTGTGACAGAGTAATCCGACCTTTTAGTAGGTACAAGACAGCGCTGCTTTCTGCTTATCGCAGAGGTGGCGCTAAGGGTGCTTATAACCCCCGACGCTCCTCAATTAGGGAAAGCATGTCCGAGCCTAACCCCGTAGGGGTACCGTAGGGTTAGCGACGTAGGGGCGTCCTACGTCGACAACTGATCCTACTCGGACGACATACGAGCCAACGTATGTACGAAGGACCCCCTTGCCATATGTAGCAGGGTCACTGCATGCCAAGGGCGGCTATTAGAACCCATGCGGTTCAAATGGTCCCCTAGTATCAACCGTATCACTGCCCCTCCTCCTATGAGGATGTCCCTAGCCTTACTAAGTGACGCATGCGGAACATATAGGGTACGGGATGTAGCACGCTCACACCGCGCAAGGGTAAATAGGTAGATAGCCTACGTAACATGTGTCATGCGCACACCTTAACACCTTCGTAGCAAGTACAGGGCGGAGGCTGCTAACTTAGGCGGGTTTTAATCCGTTACATGTTAGGCAGCTTCGCAACACCTTTGCTTTACATGCGGATCGAGATATCAGGAAACCACAAGTACGTACTTCGGTTAATCCTTGAAATTATAGGGCGAGCATGCGCGCTAGCCTCGCCAAGTAGCTTGGCCGTCCCTATTTAGTCGTGACCGTGAAGAACGTGTCGCAGAACCTTAGGGTAGTAGGAAAGTACGCGGACACTCTACGCGTACCGCTCGAAACAGCAGGAGCGCGCTCCTAGCGCGGGCCTCGCCACATTTCCATGCTAGTAGGCTAGCACAAGTGCGGTCAGCGCACATGCGTGACAGCCGCGTTATCCGTTATTGCATCATTTAGTCCCCTTGTAAGTCAACTAAAGGCAGGTACTCTGCGCATGTAGTTCGAGTTACTAGCTTAACGGTTACAGTAGGCAACAGGGGGGCTATTAGAGGGTATAAAAACCTCGTCGCTTCCTAAACTTTCCTGTTCCAAGACACTAACATCGACCTCCGCTCCTACTTCGCTTAGCTTGCGCCTCGCTATGTCTGCGGGTCTATACTAGAGCTCCTTCTTCTTTAATCAATCAATTAAGATCAATTAACCTGTCTTAGCTATAATGGCTCATATGCTACAGACTAAGTTCGACGCTACTCGCTCTGCCTGCGATCGTCGCTCGTGTCGACGATGCCTTGACAACCTTAGTAGCCAAGCTGCACACATCTCTCCTCCGCGTGTTAGTAAGGCGTCCCCTACCCGCGAGGTATGCGTGACTTGTACTAACCGAAGCGTAGCCGAGATTTACGTCGGCGGATTTAATGAGGGCAGTGTCTACCGCAATTGTGTTAACTGTAATGGCAAGCATCAAAAATGCCAAGACCTCCATGAAGAGGTATACGGCGAGTACAACTAGCTCTGCTGTAACATCGATGACTTCTAGAGTGCGCGCGACAAGGGGATTGCCGAAGGCACTCTGACTATGAACAGGCTATAGGCTAAGTACCGCGAGGCACTCGCCTACCTGCTTGGCGCCCTCTCGTGCTTTACCGCGACTACTAACCGTTCTCATAGCGGCGTTCGCTTCGACTCTCTGCTAACAGGCGAAAACGTTTGTCTAGGTCTAATTGCAGACTTAGTCTAGAAGATCTTGAAGGTGCTAACTGTTAGGGTCGAGACCTTCGCCATAGTACGCATATAGTGCGGGTGCCCTCTAAGTATGAATGCTAACTCTCTCCGCTAGGCTAACGTTAGCGTCGAGAAATATCCGACTAGCCGTCAGCGTTAGCAACTCGGGGCCCTTGCCTCTATTAACGATGACTTTAAGACGCGGATGATCCGCAAGAAGGTCATCAAGCAATTCACTACTCCCGCCGCTAAGGCTACGCCCTAGCGCCGTACCGAGAGGCAGCCTGCCTCTAAGCCGGTCCCGAGGACTAAGCCGTAAGTTACTCACTCGAATCCTGTCGCGTGCGTACAGCTAACACATTGTAGCGCCGCCGCCTACGCCGCCTCGACGCTACTGTCTAAGAAGAAGAAGAGGGCTAGGGCCGAAATTAAGGTCAGCGACGAGGAAGCCGAGCCTTCCCCGCTTGCGACCCGCACTACGTCCGTCAAGACGCTAAGGCACAAGCCCCTAGGCCAGATCTTTGAGGATAAGGAGGATGACGACGTTCAGGATACCTTCGGTCCTGACGTGATCCCTTTACGCCGTAATGTCACCGCACTAGTTACGCCTGAGGGAGACACCGAGTCCGATGATGTAGTCGACACTCGTGTCAAGAAGCGCAAGATGATCTCGAGGGCTGAGCGCGACAGCCGCAAGCGCGCTCGAGTCTCTTCGCCTTCTGATGCTAAGGATGAGGTAGTCGTCGCGACTAGGCGCGGTAAGGGTGTCGCTAGTTCTCTAGCTACTATAGGCTCTAAAGACGAGCTCCCTCGCAACCTACTAAAGAAGAAGATGCTAGCCTCTCTTCGTGGCGTTGCTACCCCCGTTACTCATGGTCGCTTCGGGGTGTTTAGTAGACCCCGTGTAGGTAGGCAGTCCCTAGCGGACCGCAACAAGAAAGACTCTCCTGCTTCGGGTTCGGTCAGGAAGCCCCTAACTAATAGTCGCTAAGCATTAGCTACGAAGCTAATCCGAGCATGTCTCTTGTTCTTCTTAGGTTTATTCTGGGTGTGCCTTTAGGCATCAATGATGTATGAGTAGGGCGTTTGCTTCTCGTTGTCACTTTGCGCGTCATGCGCTACATACATGTGTCAAGAATTCTGCTCCGGAACCCTCATCTTCCTACAAATCGACCTTCTTAAGCCCTGCTTACGCCTCCTCCGCTCTTCGAATTCACGAATAGCTTCCGGAGCGTTCTTGTAGTCTTCGGCTAGAACCTATTATGTGTACTCAGGTAGGTATCCTTTCTACTTCACTAGATAGTGCGTTGCGCCCTTGCGCTGCATACTGTCCTTAATACCCTCGACTTCCTACTCTTCGTTCTCTTCTGCTACTAGCATTGGGTCCGCGGGCTCTTCGCCCTCGCGCTATACCCATGGTTCGAGTAGAGATACGTAGAAGACGTCGTGCACACGATACGACGATAGCAACGATAGCTAGTACGCCTGCGAGCCTATCGCGTCGCGTATCCGGAAGGGTCTGACGAACCTTGGCGTCATCTTCTTGCTTAGAAGTTTCAGCTTAAGATTCTTTGTCAACAGTAACACCTTCGTACTAACTACATACTACATCGGTTTAGCATAGGCGTTATTATGTTTAATCTAGGATTCTGAGGCCTTTTTCTAGTGTTCTATTAGCACCGAATGTACCTCGCGTATACGCCGCGCTAATTCCGCAGCGGCTAGCACCCTCTCCTTAGAAGACTCGTCCTAAGGCGGTTCTAGGTGTATTTCCGGATTAAAGCCATAAAGAATCTGAAATGGCGACATGCGCATAGTAGCATGCACGCTGTTATTAACTGCAAATTCCGCCATAGGAATTATGTCAGCCTAGGCATCCTGGTTCTTAGCGTAGTAGCACTAAAGGTACTACTTAAGAGTCTAGTTCATACGTTTAGTCTGACTATTAGTCTGTAGATAGAATGCTGTACTTAGGCGGTACTTAACACGCGCCTTAAACACAAATTCTTGCTAGTATTCACTAGTAAAGACAGAACCTCGATCCGATAGGATACTTCAGGGGACACCGAAGCGCCGTACGACTTCGTCGCGAAGTAGCCGCGCAAGCTCGCCGCTTGTGCACTTTTTCGTACATAGGATGAAGATATTCATCTTCGAGTATCGGTCGACTACTACAAGGACAGCATCAACCACATCGCCTTTCTACTTTGCTAGCGGCAAATCAGTAATGAAATCCATGGTCAAGTCTTGCCATAGTCTCTCTAGTAGTAGGAGCGCCTAAGCATCGCCGTAGGGGCGATAGCGCCGAGATTTGCTAATCTGGCACGTCTGGCAGGATTTGACATAGTCAGAGACATCCTGTTCTAGCGTAGGCTACTAGTATTTTCGTCCGAGAAGTGCGTTCGTCTTCTCTACGCCAAAATGGCCCGCGAGTTTATCGTCATGATGAATACGGAGGAGCTACGAACGGAGTACGTAGTCGGCAGGTATGTAGAGCCTATTATCAAAGTACTACAAGTCGCCTGACTTGGTCTAGTACTTCGGACCGCCTGCGGTGTCCTAGAGGGCTACACCCTCATTAATTAACTCCGGTTCTCGCTCTTGCAACTGCTGAATAAGTCTCGAGACTTCTTCAAAGGGTTCCTTAGACATCGCATGCTTACTACATGTAAGCTAGTTAACTACCGCACGGATCGAGCTAGACACGGTCGCCACAACTGCCGGATAGGAGGGTTCGTCACTAGCGGAGGCTGTGAGGCCCCATTAGACCCGCAGTCGACCTATAAGAGGAGCTAACGACGGATCGCCGCCCTAGACTGCAAGCTTCGTTTGCAGCGTAGGGAGAAGCTGTCAGTTACCCTCTTCCCTAGTGTCGTAGTCTAGTCGTCGCGAAGGACCGTCGGCCGGATTCGTCTTTCCGGAACGATGCTAGATAACGAAGTCAAAGCTAGCGAGGAAAGTCGCCTACCTTGCTTGCCGACTACTTAGCTGCTTCACGCCCATGAAGCCACGAAGGTTGTTATGGTTAGTAAGCACCTTAATAGGGTACGCTACGCCTTCGAGGTAGTGTCGGTACTCCTTGAAGCTGTCAACAATAGCTAAAAGCTCTTAGTCGTGAGTCTCGTAGTTAAGCTTAGCGCCCTGCATCTTCCGCGACTAGAAGGCAATCGGGTACTATCGCGCACTGCCTTCGTGCGACTAGAGCTGCGATATAATTGCGGCTATTGCGAATTTTGAAGCATCGGTCTCTATCCGGATCTTCGTAGCGGGGTCAAAGTGCCGAAGTATAGGCGCAGTTTAAAAAGCTGCTTTGAGTTCAGAGAAGGCCTTGCTCTAAGCCTCCTCCTAAGGCACTTTCCCTGGCTTTTTTCCTCGAACCGCGCCCTTTGCGAGGGCCGTGAGGGGAGCCACGATCTTCGAGTAAGATCGTATGAATCTGCGATAGAAGTTAGTAAATCCTAGGAACACCTGCACTTCTCGGAGGGTAGTCGGCCGCGGCTACTCCGCGATTACAGACACCCTTTAGTCATCTATGATGACTCCTTCCGTAGAGACGATGTATCCAAGAAACTCAATCCTATCCGTCAGGAATGAGTACTTCTTTAGGTTCGCGTAGAGAGCGAACTTGCGGAGCCGTTCGAGCACCATACTTAGATGCTAAATATGCTCCTCCTTCGAGTCGGAATAGACTAGTATATCGTCTAAGTACACTACGTAGCAGGTGTTAACGAGGCCGGCTAGGGCACGGTTAATATACGCTTAGAACGTCGCTAGTGCGTTAGTCAAGCCGAATGGCATCACTATATACTCAAAGTGTCCGTACCGCGTTTAGAATATAGTCTTCTACTCGTCGCCCTTTCGGATCGGTATCCGGTAGTAGGCGTCCTTCAAGTCAATAGACGAGAAGATGGCAGCGCGGCCAAGGCGGTCAAGCGTCTCGCTAATAAGTGGTAGGGGGCAGCGGTTCTTCTAGGTTACCGCGTTAAGGCCCCTATAGTTAACGCATAGGCGGAGCGTGTTGTCATTCTTCGGGACGAACATAACTAACGCTCTAGCCTCGCTGTCGCTTCGTCGGATCCACGCGTTCCTTTGCGCCTTGTAGAGGTAGTCTCGAAGTGTTTCGAGCTGCAATTCCGACATAGGGTACAGAGGTCGATACGGAGGATTGTAACCCTCCTTAAGGTTAATCGCATGTTCCGCGTCTAGGGCCTAGGCATAGGCCGCAGCCTCTGCGTCGAAAATATCGGCGTATTCCTCTAACTTAGGCGGAAGGGTAACGTCTTCCTTGACGTTCTGTATGCGGACTATATACACGCATTAGACCTTCTTTATGTCCTTGTAGAAGCTATGTACGTCATGTATCCGCACTGTAGGAACTTCGCCTATAGAGCCGTAGAACTAGTTGTCAGTAGCTCTATCAACAACGACTCCCTGCTTGTAGCGCCAAGGGCGGCCGAGTAGGAGCTCCTCATCAGGAACGTCTTCGGCGTAGAAGACTTCGTTAGTCTCGCGCACTTCTCCCGAGGAGTCCGCGAGTTAGAGGCGCACGTTATACGCGCCTCGAGCCGCTACGCCTTCGCCCCAAAAAGACTTCATAGTAGGCAGCAGGGCTCCTAGGATCGGCTTCAAACCGAGCCGTACGATTACCCTCTAGGGTATCACGTTGACCTCCGCAAGGTCATCTAACATACAGTCTACTAGCTCGAGCGAGCCATTAACTCGGACCGCGCCAGATAGGCGCCGCGTAGGCCACGAGTCTACACTATCGGTGACAGACAGCTTAGATACCCGCGGTAGCTATTCGGTTGTCTCGGGCTTGTCCTTCTTTCGCCTCCCCTCCAGGGAGGTTTCAGACACCTTGCTTACCTTCTTCCTATTACTTCGTTTAGGACAGCGAGCCGCCTAGTAGTCCCTCGCTCCGCAGATGTGGCAGCTACTCGGAGGCTTCTCGCTACTGTCTTTTAGCTTAGAGGGCTTGCTCCTCCGGAATGAACTACCGCGTTAGACGTGGCCCCTAGGGCGCTTGTGATAGCGGCCCTTCGGGGGGTCCTTAGGGCTTAGACGCTTATTGTCCTTACCGCCCGATTTTCTATTTCGCTTCAAGGTGATTTCTATACATGTCGCAAGGGACACGAGGTCTTGCCGAGTTGTCGGAAGTTCATGAAAAGTCATGATTGTGTTCTGAAGATTGTCATCAAGTTTGACGAGCAAGTAGCGCACGCGTTACGTCTTAGTATAGGGTAGCATCTGTCTCTCGAGCGTTGCGAGATAGGTTGCGAAGCTAGAGGTTGTTTGTCCCTTCCCCTGCTTGGCCTTCTCGTACTTAACGGACACGGTGAGGGCGCGATTCCCCGGATCCTCGACCTAGTCGACACAGAACTAGCGAAAGTCCGCCTACGTATACGTTCTGTCGTAGACCTGTATAAGGTCATACCGCTCATGCTAATTGTTACGAGGTTCCTTATCCTCTTCGAGCCACATTATACTAAAGGCGACTCGTTCGCCCTCCGTGGAATATCCATGTAGGTTGAGCACGAAAACTGCCTTACACACCTGCAAGAAAGTTCGAGCCTCCTTCAAGGTGTCTCCCTTAAACGGCTTCAGGTTGCGTGCGTTACAGCTGCCTCCTAGTTAGCCTACTATGGCCCCGAATTTAGGCACTAAGTTCGCAGGCACACGCGGAGGGTCTGCGCCTCCTAGTAAGTTGTCTTTGCGGGTCCCTAGCGTGAAATCTCGCTGGATTTCTTCGTCCGCTAGTTCGTTAGTACCGCTTATGGCGACGTCTTCGTCGTCCTCGCTATTGTCGCTACTAGGAGCGGTGCGGCTCTAGCTCTAGTTCGCAAGGCGGTTCGCGACCTAATCGACAATCATGGCTACAAGGGCCGGGTCGATAGTCGGGGTTAGCTGCGGTCCCTATGCGGGGGGTCTATTGCCTAGTCCGCCGCGTAATTGTCCTCTAGCGGAACCGTCGCTCGATGCAGTGTCGCTCGTAGCGGGTACTTCTGCGGGCTAGTTACTCGGGCTAGCTTCGCTATCGCGGGCGCTCGGGATGGCGCTCGCTACGCGTTAGTTGCGAGTTCGTAGTACTCTAGACATATCGTAGTATTCTCTGCTAGACTGCAAAGTAGGGGGGAGAAAGCAGAACTAATATAGATGTATATGCTATATGATATGAAAATATCTCGTAGTGTGACAGAGTAATCCGACCTTTTAGTAGGTACAAGATAGCGCTGCTTTCTGCTTATCGCAGAGGTGGCGCTAAGGGTGCTTATAACCCCCGACGCTCCTTAATTAGGGAAAGCATGTCCGAGCCTAACCCCGTAGGGGTACCGTAGGGTTAGCGACGTAGGGGCATCCTACGTCGACAACTGATCCTACTTAGACGACATACGAGCTAACGTATGTACGAAGGACCCCCTTGCCATATGTGGCAGGGTTACTACATGCCAAGGGCGGCCATTAGAACCCATGCGGTTCAAATGGTCCCCTAGTATCAACCGTATCAGTAATTTAAGGTATAGTAGCAACTTGTTCTTATGGTGTTAGTTAACTGTCGCTAGAAGTTAAACTAACAGCTAAAGAACTACTTAACATAGGCGTATGTTAAGCGCTTAATAAGTCCCCTAATGCTTCCTTAGAAGTAGTACTCAAAATGTTATAAGGGTAGGTACTAATAGTAGGAAGGGGATTAAGTGTTAGACTCGTAGAGCTATAAAGAATATCGATAATAGTAGTTAACCTTGTAACTAACTCTCCTCTAAGCAAGAGAGGATTAAATTAAGATTAAGCATAAAGCTCCTAACTACCTGTCCTGAAGCTATCCCTATATACTAGAGATACAGAGCAGCTCTATTAGATCTGTCGACAGACCCGACAGATCCGTGTCTGTAGATCTGTAGACTAACCCTATAGATCCGAGGGTCTGTTATCCTGTAACAGATCCCTTCTCCCCTACAGGCCTGTAGATCTGTAGACTAACCCTACAGATCCGGGGATCTATCCTTATGTGACAGATCCTTTCTCCTATAACTATGCTTATAACTTATAGCACTCCTATAACTATACTATAACTTATAGCACTTAGGACACTTATGATCCTGTGACTTATAGTACTCCTGACACTTATGAGATAGGGGGCTATTAGAGCTGCATAGGTTCTAATGCCTACCCTTAGTATGTAGTAACCCTACTACATATAGCAAGGGGGTCCTTTGTATATACGTTAGCTCGTATGTTATCTAAGTAGGATTAATAGTCAATGTAGGATGCCCCTATGTCGCTAACCCTATAGCACCCCTGCAGGGTTAGGCTTAGACATGCTTTCCCTAATTAAGGGGCGACAGGAGTTATAAGCACCCTTAACGCTACCTCTATAATAAGCAGAAAGTAGTACTATCTTGTACCTACTAAAAGGTCGGATTACTCTGTCATACTACGAGATATTTCTATATTATATAGCATATATATCTATATTAGTTCTGCTTTCTCCCCCCTACTTTGTAGTCTAGTAGAGAATACTACAATATGTCTAGAGTACTACAAACTCGCAACTAACGCGTAGCGAGCGCTATCCTAAGCGCCTGCGATAGCAAAGCTAGCCTAAGTAACTAGCCTGTAGAAGTACCCCCTACGAGCGACACTACATTAAGCGACAGTTCTACTAGAGGCTAATTACATAGCGGACAAGGTAATAGACCCCCTATATAGCGACTACAGCTAACCCTAACTATTAACCTAGCCCTTATAGCCATGATTGTCAATTAGGTTACAAACCGCCTTGTAAACTAGAGCTAGAGCCGTACTGCTTCTAGTAGTAATAACAGCGAGGACGACGAAGACGTCGCTATAAGTAGTACTAATAAACTAGCGGATGAAGAATCCTAGCGAGATTTCAGGCTAGGGACCTATGAAGACAACTTACTAGCAGGCGTAGACTCTCTGTGTATGCCTGCGAATCTAGTGCCTAAATTCGGGGCTATAGTAGGCTAACTAGGAGGTAGTCGTAATGTATGCAACCTGAAGCTGTTTAAGGGAGACACCTTAAAGGAGGCTTGAACTTTCTTGTAGGTATGTAAGGTAGTTTTTGTGCTTAACCTACGCGGATATTCTACAGAGGGCAAACGAGTCGCCTTTAGTGTAATGTAGCTTAAAGAGGATAAGGAACCTCGTAATAATTAGCATAAGTAGTATAACCTTATGCAGGTCTATAACAGAACGTATACATAGGTAGACTTTCGCTAGTTCTATGTCGACTAGGTCGAGGATCTAGGGAACCGCGCCCTTACTATGTCTGTTAAGTACAAGAAGGCTAAGCAGGGGAAGGGACAAACAACCTCTAGCTTCGCTACCTACCTCGCTATACTTAAGAGACAGATGCTACCCTATACTAAGATGTAACGCGTGTAGTACCTACTCGTTAAACTTGATAACAATCTTTAGAACATAATCATGACTTTTCATGAACTTCCGACAACTCGGCAAGACCTCGTGTCCCTTACAACATGTATGGAGATTACCCTGAAGCGAAATAGAAAATCGGGTAGCAAGGATAATAAGCGTCTAAGCCCTAAGGACCTACTAAAGGGCCGCTATTACAAGCGCCCTAAGGGTCACGTCTAACGCAGTAGTTTATTCTAGAGGAGCAAGCCCTCTAAGCTAAAAGACAGTAGCGAGAAGCCTCCGAGTAGCTGCTACATCTGTAGAGCGAGGGACTACTAGGCGGCTTACTGTCCTAAACGAAGTAATAGGAAGAAGGTAAGCAAGGTGTCTGAAACCTCCCTAGAGGGGAGGCGAAAGAAGGACAAGCCTAAGACAACTAAATAGCTACCACGGGTATCTAAGCTGTCTGTTACTAATAGTGTAGACTCGTGGCCTGCCTGGCGCCTATCTAGTACGGTCCGAGTTAATAGCTCGCTTAAGCTAGTAGACTATATGTTAGACAACCTTGCGGAGGTTAACGTAATACCCTAGCGGGTAATCGTACAGCTTGGTTTAAAGCCGATCCTAGGAGCCCTGCTGCCTACTATGAAGTCCTTTCGAGGCAAAGGCGTAGTAGCTTGAGGCGCGTATAACGTGCGCCTCTAACTCGCGGACTCCTTAGGAGAAGTACGCGAGACTAACTGTGAAGGGCGAGGCCCTGAGTCTTGGCACAGGCTAGGGCCTGTGCGACCCCTGACAAGGCCGGCTATAAAGGACCGGACAGCTAGCAGATAGTCCTTCTCTCCCCATCGTACTTGTTGAATACTACATGAACCCCTGTGTATACGCTGTTTACCTGTGACATTAAGTACGATCAATTTCACTATGGATAGGCCGTCCCCTAGCTAATTAACCCTAGTGTCCGAAGGATCCACGAACGAGGAAGCGTTAGCAGAAATGCGCCATGTCGTCGAGGGAATGCACACCTAGCAACAGCAAATTATGGCCGAGCTGACAGCCACGAGGGCCGCGTTAAATGAATCGGAGTCCTAACAGCGACAGAACCTAGGCGTCCTGTCGGAGGAGCTACTAAAGACCCTCGCGGACGCGCTAGCCGTAGCAACGCGTGCGAACTCCGGCGTAGAATCGACGGGACCCCGAGAATGGAGGCTACTAACATGGGACAGAAAAGCCGAATCGTTCAGGGATTACCTGCTCCGTATTAGGAGTTCGTTTAGGGCGCGCTCTAGGGTAAAACCCCTGATAGGCGTAGATTATTACTAGAACACAATCTACGACACCCTCCCTGCTCGCCAGCGCGCCCGGATGCGCCATTTCTAGGAGAAAGGAGGCCCGGACAGAGCGAAGGACCCCGAAGCTTTCCTCATGTAACTTAATGCCATGTTCGCGGATAGTAACGAGACGGCGAGAGCTCTGGAACAGCTCACGAACCTCCGACATGCGGCAGGCTAGCCATGGCACGAGCACTAGCTAGAATTCGACGAACTCCTGCTATTAGCAGGAGGAGACTAGTAGACAGATGACACGAAGATCGGATACCTCAAGAATTCGTTTTCGAACCCCGCCAGGATGTACACGGCGAACGTGAGAGACAAGGGGGACTACTACGCGTTTGCGGAGGAGGTCGAAAGGGTCATGACAAACTCCGAGGCAACCGACTAGTTCAAAGCGGCCTATAGGAGGTAGTTAAGAGAAAAGAACAAGGACTCCGAAGGTATTCCTACGGCTGCCATGCAGGTGCCTAACCCCGGAGTCGGATCCCGAATAGACGCGGATAGGGATACAGTCATGGCACCGACTCGTACCGCAGGAGACCGATATGACGGCAAAGGACCCCGACAAAACAACGGGGGGAAACGACGCGCCAAATGGGTAGACGCTACGGAGAGAGAGAAACGCTAGGAGAATAACCTGTGCTACCGCTACGGAGCGTCTAGACACTAAGTCAAGGGGTGTCCCTACGCCTCGGCTACACCCCTAGCCCGGATTAATACGACTAGAGTGTCGCCATCGCTAGAGGACGATGGAATGGCAGAGGAACCCAGGAGGAACAACTCGGGAAAAGATTAACTCCTGCTTGGAGTCAGGAAGCGGGAGTAACGGAGACATTAGCAGAAGGATAGGAGAGAGTTAAGGGATCCATGGACAGGAACCTGATCTATACTGATGTAGTCCTGGCAAATAATACCGGGACATTAGCTCTTATCGATGAAGGGTGCTAATGCTACGCTGCAATTAACGGAGACCTAGCAAAAGGTCTCAGCTTGAGCTTAATAAGCAAAGAGTCACGCATAGCAAGGGGCGTAACAGCGTCGATGCGAGACTCCGCGGTAGAAGGAGTAGTCGCCTTCTAGATAGAAATCGAGGGGTTCTAGCAACTAGTGTACGCATACGTAGTAAAGGATCTAGCCTTCCCCCTGATACTAGGGAACCCCTAGAAGGCTCACAATAAAGTGCGGACCGCGCCAGAAAGGCGTCAGTATTAGCATAGAAGAGCGGGACAGTAGATAAACGAAGGACGGAACTACCGAGAATACGAGGACCGTAGGAACTTTACCCGGGTATGCGCGACCGCGACGGCGGATGTCGCGGAGGCCTTAAAGGCAAAGGAATATCCGACGCTAGACGAGTTGAGGAAGGCGCTACCTCCGGAGCTTTAGCACATAGCTCCGCTGTTCTGCTGCCAGGAAGCGGAAAAATTAGCGCCATACCGCCCTGGCATCGACTACCGCATCGATCTCCGCGAAGGACTAGACAGATCCTAGCTAGCTCTGCTGTAGGGACCCCTGTACGGCATGTCGAAGGAGGAACTACTAGTTTTAAGGAAGTCCTTAGACGAACTGTTAGGGAAGGGATTCATTCGGCCTACTAACTTAGAGGCTACGGCTCCTGTGCTCTTTGTCCGGAAGCTAGGAGGAGGGCTCCAGTTCTGCTGTGATTACCGCGCCCTTAACGCGATCACAAAGCAAGATAGGTACCCCCTCCTGTTGATACTAGAGACCTTGAGGAACCTCACGGGCGCCTAGTAGCTCACTAAGGTAGATGTAGTGTCAGCCTTCTACTAAATCCGTATGGCAAAAGGCCATGAGTACAAGACAGCCTTTCGCACGAGGTTCGGTTCATTTGAATAGCTAGTGTGTCCGTTCGGTTTATCTAGGGCTCTAGCAACGTTCTAACGATATATTAACATACTGCTACGCGAGGAATTAGACGAGTACGCCTCTGCGTACATAGACGACATCATCATATATAGCGGCGGTTCGCAAGAAGACTATTTCGCTAAAGTAACGCGAGTACTCTAGAAGCTCTAGGATAGGGGCCTCTACCTTGACCCCGGGAAGAGCGAGTTCGCCAAAAAGGATATTAATGTCATGAGTGTCAGGAGTACTATCCGGAGTACAGTAGGATACAGGATCATGTAGGTCCTAAGTGCTATGAGTCATAGTACTGTCATAGGAGTACTATGAGTCATAGGCATAGTCATAGAAGAAAGGATCTGTCACGTGAGGACAGATCCCCGGATCTGTAGGGTTAGTCTACAGATCCATAGGCTTGCAAGGAAGAAGGGATCTGTCACGTGATGATAGACCCTTAGATCTGTAGGGTTAGTCTACAGATCTACAGACACGGATCTGTCAGGTCTGTCGACAGATCTAACAGAGCTGCTCTGTCGCTCTCTAGTATATAGGGATGGCTTTAGGACAGGCAGTTAGGAGCTTCGTGCTTAATCTCAATTTAATCCTCTCTTGCTTAGAGGAGAGTCAGTTACAAGGTTAACTGCTATTGTCGATATTCTTCACAGCTCCTAAGTCTAACACCTGGTTACCTTCCTGCTATCGGCACCTACCCTTATGACAATCAAGTACCTAGGGTTCATAATACACGCTGACGGAAAAGGCGTAGGGACTAAGCCAGAAAAGGTAGAGGCCGTGCGTAACTAGGAGCGACTAAAAACACAAAAGGAAGTCCGTAGATTCCTCGGCTTCGCTAACTACTACAGGATGTTCATCCCGAACTACTTAAAGACGGCCGGGCCCTTGACGGCGCTTACAGGGAAGGGCAGACCGTTCTCCTAGGGGGAACTCGAGGAGTCCGCGTTTAGAACGCTAAAAGCGAAGTTCTGTTTAGCGCTAGTCCTTTCTTAATAGAACCCGGAGCTGCCGACCTTTTTAGAGACTAACTGCAGCGGGTTTACGTTAGGGGCGGCTCTCCTGCAAGAAAACAACAGAGTCCGGAGACTAGTAGGCTTCTTCTCGCAGAAACTTAACAAGGCGGAGATTAATTACGACATCTATGACAAAGAGATGCTAGCCGTGATATCTAGTCTGAAGTTCTAGGGCCCCGAGCTAAAGTCGTGTAGGCCCTTCACTATTCTCACGGACCACAAAAACCTAGAGTACTTCATGGTCAAGCGACAGCTGTCCGAGCGGCAGATACGGTAGTACGAAACCCTCGCGCAAGTCTAGTTTTCCCTAGTATATCGCCTAGGCGCCAAAGGAGTAGTCCCGGACGCGCTGTCGAGACGAGAACAGGACACGCTAGGGGCAGAAGATAAGGAATCACGGTTTAGGAGGTTTTTGGACCTGGAAGTCGTAGAGAGTTAGCCGGACCCCGTGGATGAGAGCAGGGACGTCGTACCGATTACCCCGATCGGCCTGTTACCTACTACCGTAGAGAACGGACAGCAACTCGCTAACTCCGCAACCTCTAACTGGGAGCCCATGGGGCCGTTCTAGGACAGCACCCTTAATGACCTATAGGCAGCCATAGTAGAGAAAGACGAGCTGTACTCGACAGTGTTAAAAGCAGTAAAGAGCGGCTCCCGGGCGCTACTAGCTAGAGCGAGGCTGAAACTACAAGCGGGGGACTACAAGATTGACAAGAGGGGCTTCCTGCGATACCGCGACAAACTATAGGTCCTAGGAGCAAACGACAGTTAGCCTGGGGGCGAGACCTCGGACTCTAACGACGAAAGTAACGACATGCTTAGGACGAAGCTCATTTAGTCCATGCACGACGCTGCGGTATACGGGCACCTAGGACGGGACGCCACGACGATGATCCTAGGGCGCGACTTCTACTAGCCGTTACTGTCTAAGCATGTCCGGCGGTTCCTGAGGAACTGCGACTACTGCGGTCGCAACAAAGTGTAGAGAGAGCACAAGCACGGACTACTAAAGCCATTACTAGTTCCTGATAGATTCTTCTAGGAGATCTCCATGGACTTCATGACAGACTTGCCTGATTCCGAGGGATGTCGATACCTATAGGTTATCAAGGATCGCCTATGCAAGTACGTAGTTTTGCAGACAATGCCTAGCATAAAAGCAGAGGAGTACGCGGAGAAGTTCATGGATTGCTAGGCCCGGTACCATGGAATGCCGACGGCTATTACGAGCGACTAGGGCACTAACTAGACTAGCACCTTCTAGACGACCTTCTGCAAAGGAATGGGCGTGTCCTAGCGGTTAAGCTCCGCGTACTACCTACAAACAGATAGAGGCCCTAAACGCCTAAACTAAGAAGTACAAGCGTACCTCCGGAACTATATCAACTATGAGCAATCCGACTAGAAGCGGTAGCTCCCCGTGGCTCAACTGGCGCTAAACGGGAGGTATCATTCGGGAATTAGCATGAGCCCCTTCTTCGCTACCTATAGCTACGAAGCATAGGGCCCCGTACCTTTAACCGAGGACCCCGTAGGGCCTAGCCCGTTAAAGGCAGCCGAGAGGGCAAAGACGTTCGTAGGAAAGATTCGGGACATAACGGGAATCTGCCAAGTAACAACGGCGGCTTCCGCGTAGGAACAGGAGGAGTCCGCTAATAAACGCCAGAACCCTGCCCTAATTTATAAAGTCGGTAACAAGGTCTAGCTAGATCTACGGAACTACACTACAGAGAGACCTAAGAAAAGCTTAGACGCTAAGCATGCGAAGTACATAGTAGCCGAAGTGTTATTACTAGTCTCTATCCGCTTGACTAGGCTCCTAAACAACATATACCTAGTGTTCCATACTAACCTGCTAAGACTAGCAGGCAAGGACCCTATGCCTAGGCAGGAGAACGACGACGAACAGCTAGACCCCCTTCTGTTTAAGTCGCACGAAGAGTGGTTAGTAGAAGAGATACTCTGCGCGAGGGACAAGAGAAGGGGAAGAGGACGCGAGGTCCTAGTGAAATAGTCAGGGTACTATAAACCTACATGGGAGCCCCTAGAAAACCTAATGGACACTGAAGCAATAGACCGCTTCGAGCGGGCTTAGGGAAGCGCGGAGAACAACGACGGCCCTAGAGAGAGGTAGGACAAGAAGAAAAAGGAAACGAGATGTAGGACCTAGCAAAGGGAGTCTGGCATTCGTAACGAGGAGTACAGGCGTTTAGGAAAGGACAAAAGTTAGAGGAGAAAATTGACATTAGGTAGCTATTTATACAACAAAAGAAAGAAAAGAAGAAAACCCCCCTGGCCGCGGGCCCTAGCGCCGAGGATAGAGGACCCTAGCGACAATCAGGCGGGATTGTTACTAGGGGCCCCGCTAGCGGGGCTAGCCCCCCTGTCGCCTAAGGGGCCCTCGCCAGACCCCCTAGACCCGCCGACTAGGCTGCTGTCAGAGTCCCCGGCCTCTCGGTCGGAGCCCCGCGTAGCAGCGCCAGACTGACGGCGACAAGGGCTCTTGCCCTTACTAGCAACGTTCTCCTGCCGCCTACCTAGGGTAAGCGCTAGTAGACTGCCCCCGGACCTTCCGAACTATTAGCGCGCAGAAACACACAGAGTACGGGATGAACTCACAGGAGGCCCTGCTAGGCGATAGCGGCACCTACGGTTCCCATGACCTCCTAGGCTACGACACTACTCGAGGTTAGCGGCAGAATCATGGAGGACACTAATAGAACATACCTAGACAGTAGACCTGCCGACTATAAAGGCCCTAAGGCCTGCTAGGCCTTAAGGACCTTCGCTAGGTCGTTATGCGCTACGGCGCTGCCGTAATGTTAGCCGTGCAAAACCTCCTAGGGAATAGGTCATACCTGTCGGCGTCCTGGGAACGGGTCTAGGAGGCGTAGGAGACGTAGGCGAGGGCGGGGCTAGCAGAGTTAGCGGAGCGTTTTGCGTGGACTCTAAGTAATGCGTACAGGGCTTTGCAGTTTAAGCACTTGCTAGCGTAGCGCTAGCAGGCGCGGGCTCAGGTAGACTAGACAGATTCATTAGCTGAAGCCGAGTACAACGACAAGGAATCTAGGACATACTGATTATAGGACATAATCTACGCCCTAGAGGGCGTAGTCGACGTAGTAGATAGTAGGGGCCATCTAGTTCTAGTTAGTATCGCTCGGAATCCCGGAGAAAAGGCCAGAAGGTAGGAGAAGGAGAGGGGGGCTTACGGTTTAAGGTAGGCATGTAAGAGAAAGGAAGCAAGAGCGATAGCGAAGGGCGCTTTTTATACGGTAAGGGACGCACTAGCACAGGCCTAGGAGCGCCCTCACAATGGCTCGGATGGCAATGAATAGAAGTGAAGTAAAGAGAGGTAGAAAGTGAAGTGGACTTGAATAAGCGAAGTGGAGTCTAGGAACCTGGCAAGACTGGCTAGAGGCCGGACTGTAGGCGCAGGGGAACAGGGAGCGTAAGAAGTGTAAAGTGAAGTAGACTTAGACAGGTAGAGTAGACTTAGACAAGAGAAGTGAGGTTAGGAAGCCGTGTCAGCCTAGCCGCGATCCGGACTTTATGTGCTAGAAGGAAACTGACGGATTCCTTGCTGTAAACAAGAAGGGGGGGTAGGGGGGGGTAATGTAAAGGGCGAGGCCCTAAGTCTTGGCACAGGCTAGGGCCTATGCGACCCCTGACGAGGCCGGCTATAAAAGACCGGACAGCTGGCAGATAGTCCTTCTCTCCCTATCGTACTTGTTGAATACTACATGAACCCCTGTGTATACGCTGTTTACTCGTGACACTTATCTGTCTGTTCGTTAGACCTAGTCAAGGTTATTACTAACTTAGTAGGATCGCGGCTTAACGTACACTTTGATTAGCCTGCCCGCTATGAGACTACCTACGCCGAAAGAAGTCCGCTTATACAGTTGCTCGTACCTAGTAGATAACAGCCTACTAGCGCGCATATAGATTAAAGCCAAGCTGTGCTCGCTCGTGACGCCGTGTAGCCTACCTGTTTGGCTGCTATTCGTGTCTCTATACCGTCTATCTAGAGATGTGGCATCTCTTGTGAATGCTGCTAGGTCGTCGTAGAGACTAAGCGCGTCGATGTTACCGCTATTATCGTCGATTACCCTAGCTGTTACTACTATCTCTTTCTCTTATATGTAAGCCTCATTAAACACAGGCTTAACGACTGTGACTAGTTCCTCGTTTGCAACATACTGCCTATCTACTCCTGTAGCATCGTCGACTAATGCCCCCTCCTCGTAGGCGAGGACATCGTCTGCTAATTAAGTTTCGACTCTGTCGTTTGAGTCTAAGGAGATGTTCAAATCTGATGCGTATTTCTCGTCAGTTCTAAGATCCATAGTACTCTAATTAATGAAGTGCTAAAACTTCGCCACTATGCAGGTAGGAACATGCCGGGCATGACTACTATGACCTTTTAATGCCTTGCTGTAGCCTGTGTAGTATAGTATGCGCTATGAAGCCATTGTCGACGTAGTATGTTACAAAGGCTACGGCGCTTATAGACGCGTTAATTACTATAAACACCCGACCCCTAGAAAGGTGCGCGTGCCGCGCGGGTAGCTAATTGCCGCTCAGACGGTTCATCCTGTTAGCTAGCTATACGTGGTTAGGGTTAGTGTTTAGGTTAATAGAAGAATCGAGTGTTATTAGAGTGTAGTAGTAAAGGAGGGCCTAGAGTAGACGAAAATGGATGTGCCGGGAGTATACTAGTAGCAGTTATATTAGCTAACTCATTCTGTCGATCGCAGGCAGTACGAGCGCTATTTTGGCGGGGAATCCCGAATTTCAAGTAGTTTCATATATAAATCTAAAGTGTATAGTATTTATATGCACAGAGTTATACCCTCTATTACTAGCGGCTTAGATGTGTAGCGTAGACATAGTAGGAGTGCCGCTAGTATACTACTAGCAGTTGTTGTCTGTTAATTGTAAGGGTTTAAAATGTGTAGTAGCGATCTATAGGTCGGACCTTGACGTAGTAGTAGTAGACGTACCGCTAGTATACTACTAGTATTTAGTAGTCGTCAAGTACATTCGAACAGACAAGATGATCGGTGTTATGCATATACTCTATTAGATGAGGTACTTGTGTAGTCGCTATCTGAAACAATACTGCTTGCGCACGACTACTAGCATTACTCTATTACAAGATTGCAGTTAAACCCTAGTTAATCTGTCATCCTACGCTAGCCTACGTAGCCTGTACGATCCTATGCCTCTCTACTCGCCCTGATCATCACGCATGGTATTAATGAAGTCGTTACTAGTCTGCTAATAGTTCATAGTCTACTCTCCAAATTAGCTCTATAGCGTAACCTAGTAAAATCTCATTGCCTCTATTAATCGCGCTAACTACATTAATCTAGTGCAACTAACCCTGCTACAGGCTTGCCTAGTCGACTACTGTTTTAAGTTGTCATCTAGTATCGTGATGGCGTTAGCAGGTGCAAGAGTTACGCTACTCTTAATTTTGTTTACAGTCGATATAAGTAACTAAGGGTCGTCTTAGTAGCCTTTAACAATAGGATTAGTAGTCATGAAGTCCCCTACAATCATGGCCATATCTTTCGACCTGTAATCTAGCCCGATGAACCTATCTATCTTGTTAAATCTGTCTAGGATATAACCGTTCTCTACTACCTACTAGAGATACTAGTCAAAGTTAGTACATGTTAGGCAAGGAAACGGTTGCCTTCTACGTATAGGCTCGAGTATCCTGTTCCTATATGCATGTCTTAAGTGCCACAATTATTAGGACCCTAGCGTCTAGATCATGCCTGCTACAGATAGTGTCGTAGCAGACTAGAAGATAGACAATGCGGCGTCGCATATACGACGGCTACGGCTATGCCGATAAGGTGCAAAAAGCGCGGAAGGGTCCGCCGCATCTTTCATCTGAAGTTAGCTAAGAGACTAACGAGTATAAACAACGCGTGTTTCGAGTAATCCTGACATCTGTAATTCAAACAGACATAATATAGGCATAGCCCGAACGATGAGTGTGCGTGTTTCCTTGACAAGAACCTCTAAGACCTAGCGCGGCACGATTTACAAACCTAAGGCGCTATAATAGTAGAGCATAGGTATAATTGAAGTAGGCCTTATACTTTGACATGACGATTACCTACGCCTGTACGCTACGTTAGAAGAACGGATGGAGCAGCTTAGCCTACTTGGCCGAATTGCGCAGTTAATAGCAGCGAAGGAGTACATGTTCTAGGAAACAAGCGCCTTCTTTAGTAGTAGCAGGGAATTGCAACTTAAATTCCTAGCGATAGCAGAGGCGTTATAGACATGAGTAGAGGAGGTTAGTTTTCGGCATCTACTATACAAGATATCGTCAAACTATTAGCAGCAGACAGTCTAGAAGTCGGCAATTACCTAGGGTTAACATAAAGGTAGTATGGCTGTTATAGTTTAAACGTGGCTTAAAGGCCTTTAGAATAATACGTACAGGATATTCTCTTGCATGTAGAACGAATCTCACTACTATATACGCAGGATCTACTATAGAGTAACTACATCTATTAGGCTATGTTATACAGGCGGACGTGCTATATAGCGCGGATGTTTCGTAGTACCTATACTAGCTATCATTGAAGAATCAATGCTAACCGAGGCTAGTTCTACTAGCGGTATTTTAATAGCATACTGCTAGTAAGCTAAAAGTACCGCTAGCTAATAGGGAAGCGCAATTTCAGGGGTAGCCGAATTTAGATGATACTTGCGCGTCGCAAGATACTATAAACATCGCGTCCCCTCCTTCTTCTGCATTAATAGACGCCACGTAGCTACATTAGACAGTAACTCGTAGTATGTGCATATTTACATGCTATAGATATTATCCTTTACTAACCTGCTACTAGACCTACACGGCTAAGAAGGATATACCGCACTCTGTTCTCTGCCGATCCTTTAAGTCGCGTCCTTCTTTAATTATGCCTTCGAAGAAAGACAGACAATAGAGGTCACGTTCCGCGTCATCTAGCGGCGGTTCGAATTACAATCTAGCGAATGATTTAGAAGACCTGCTAAGCAACGATAGCGATAGTGTAGACGACGGCAACGAGGAGATAGCTAACTAGGAGCATGAGGATTTTACAGTGCCTAAAGCCTATACAAAGGCGACTAATGTAAGAAGCTACCCGCATATAGCGGCTATGCTAACATGCATACAGACGACGACATACTAGTTACGAAGAGACTAGACGCATAAGCAGTCATCCTTACCGCTAAGGCGGAATTAGCCGAACAAGAGGCTTCGGTTATTGTCTTGTAACGCGTAACGAGATAGTAGCAAACCTAAGAATGACAGGGTAAAGACATAGTAGCTAAGTATCTGTCGAGGCTATTACAATAGCCGACCTACTAATCATAGGAGCGACAGCAACAGTCAAAACTACCGTAACAGCGAGTCTCGTAGCTACTAGGGCAATAGTAGTAGTCAAAGTCAGTCCGGGAGCTAGTTAAGTAGCTGTCGAGGCCATAACAGTAGCTAGACTACAAACTCCGACTAAGGATACGACTACTCTAGTAGCGAAGATATACGTAGTAGCCCTCCCGTACATAAAGACAAGTTAATCGAGCCTTTGCTTGTTAAAGTCCGAGAACTCTCACAGATAGACGCTTCACAAGGGCGGAAGGGCATTTCTGTGCTATATCCTACAGCTCCTACTTACTAGCCGAGTTGTAAGCATATTGCAATTAACTAGTAGCTCGTAGCGCGTAATATGCTAGGGATGAAAGGTCGAGTTAGCTCGAGGCCAGATGACGTAGATTTAGATACTATAAGTACCTACGTAGGTCCTATGAGGAGGTGCTAATGTTAGGGGCGTAGATAAGGCAGAGGTTACGTTAGTGTCGTAACAACTACACGAATAGGGTCAGAGAAGCTATACTCGCATAGTCTAGCAAGGTAGACGATAAGCAGGGTTTAAAGGACTAGGCTGCAGACATGTTAATAGAAAGCAGATTCGAATGCGAGAATGAAGAAGAGGTGAGGAGAGAAGGCTTAGATGTCGTCGAAAGCGCTAACATGTCACAGGACCGGAGGTTTCTAAGCCCGCTCGTGATCTTTTGTATAAAGAAGGCGTTCTTCTAGTTCAATTAGAAACTAGCATAGAATCCTTTAGAGTCACGCGAGGTAAACACTTTCATGTTAAATAGCGTGTATGCTACTATTACATACCTACTAGCCTAGATCAGAAATAGCCCTTCGGAGTTCAAGACAAAGGCTAGCAAGACGAGATAGGTTCTAGTTAGCGGTGTCGATATCGATGATATCTTCGAGGGGAAGAAGAAGTATTAGGAAGAGCTTAATGCCGACAGACAGGAGGTCATCATGGCGACTATCACGGCATGTATATTAGGGGGAGAGGACGAAGGCAAGACAGCACTACTAGTGTAGGTAGCGCTAGCTATCAAGAAGGATCGCGGAAATATAGATGTATATGCTATATAATATGAAAATATCTCGTAGTGTGACAGAGTAATCCGACCTTTTAGTAGGTACAAGACAGCGCTGCTTTCTGCTTATCACAGAGGTAGCGCTAAGGGTGCTTATAACCCCCGACGCTCCTTAATTAGGGAAAGCATGTCTGAGCCTAACCCCGCAGGGGTACCGTAGGGTTAGCGACGTAGGGGCGCCCTATGTCAACAACTAATCCTACTTAGACGACATACAAGCTAACGTATGTACAAAGGACCCCCTTGCCATATGTAGCAGGGTTACTACATGCTAAGGGCGGGCATTAGAACCTATGCGGTTCTAATAGCCCCCTAGTATTAACCGTATCACTGCCCCTCCTCCTATGAGGATGTCCCTAGCCTTACTAAGTAATGCACACAGAACATATAGGGTACAGGATATAGCACACTTACACTACGCAAGGGTGAATAGGTAGATAGCCTACGTAACATGTGTCATGCGTATACCTTAACACCTTCGTAGCGAGTACAGGGCCGAGGCTGCTAACTCAGGCAGGTTTTAATCCGTTACATGTTAGGCGGCTTTGCAACACCTTCGCTTTACATGCAGATCGAGATATCAGGAAACTACAAGTACGTACTTCGGTTAATCCTTGAAATTATAGGGCGAGCATGCGCGCCAGCCTTGCTAAGTAGCTTGGCCGTCCCTATTTAGTCGTGACTGTAAAGAACGTGTCGCAGAACCTTAGGGTAGTAGGAAAGTGCGCGGACGCTCTACGCGCGCCGCTCGAAACGGCAGGAGCGCGCTCCTAGCGCGGGCCTCGCCACATTTCCATGCTAGTAGGCTAGTACAAGTGTAGTTAGCGTACATGCGTAACAGCCGCGTTATCCGTTATTGCATTATTCGGTCCCCTTGTAAGTTAACTAAAGGCAGGTACTCTGCGCATGTAGTTTGAGTTACTAGCTTAACGGTTGCGGTAGGCAACAGGGGGGCTGTTAGAGGGTATAAAAACCTCGTCGCTTCCTAAACTTTCCTGTTCTAAGACACTAACATCGACCTCCGCTCCTACTTTGCTTAGCTTGCGCCTTGCCGTGTCTGCAGGTCTGTACTAGAGCTTCTTCTTCTTTAATTAATTAATCAAGATTAATTAACCTGTCTTAGCTATAATAGCTTATATGCTACAGACTAAGTTCGACGCTACTTACTCTGCCTGCGATCGTCGCTTATGTCGACGATGCCTCGACAACCTTAGTAGCCAAGCTGCACACATCTCTCCTCTACGTGTTAGTAAGGCGTCCCCTACCCGCGAGGTATGCGTGACTTATACTAACTAAAGTGTAGCCGAGATCTGCGTCGGCGGATTTGATAAGGGCAGTGTCTACTGCAATTGTGTTAACTGTAATAGCAAGCATCAAAAATGCCAAGACCTCCCTAAAGAGGTGTATGGCGAGTACAACTAGCTCTGCCGTAACATCGATAACTTCTAGAGTACGCGCGACGAGGGGATTACTAAAGGCACTCTGACTATGAACAGGCTACAGGCTAAGTACCGCGAGGTACTCGCCTACCTGCTTGGCGCCCTCTCGTGCTTTACCGCGACTGCTAACCGTTCTTATAGCGGTGTTCGCTTTAACTCTCTGCTAACAGGCGAAAACGTTTGTCTAGGTCTAATTATAGACTTAGTCTAGAAGATCTTGAAGGTGCTAACCGTTAGGGTCGAGACCTTCGCCATAGTACGCATATAGTGCGGGTACCCTCTAAGTATGAATGCTAACTTTCTCCGCTAGGCTAACGTTAGTGTCGAGAAATATCCGACTAGCCGCTAGCGTTAGCAACTCGGGGCCCTTGCCTCTATTAACGATGACTTCGAAACGTAGATGATCCGCAAGAAGGTTATCAAGCAATTCACCGCTCCTGCCGCTAAGGCCACGCCCTAGCGCTGTACTAAGAGACAGCCTGCCTCTAAGCCGGTCCTAAGGACTAAGCCGTAAGTTACTCACTCGAATCCTGTCGCGTACGTACAGCTAACACATTGTAGCGCCGCCGCCTACGCCGCCTTGACACTACTGTCTAAAAAGAAGAAGAGGGCTAGGGCCGAAATTAAGGTTAGCGACGAGGAAGCCGAACCTTCCCCGCTTGCGACCCGCACTACGTCTGTCAAGACGCTAAGGCACAAGCCTCTAGGCTAGATCTTTGAGGATAAGGAGGATGACGACATCTAGGATACCTTTAGTCCTAACGTAATCCCTTCGCGCTATAGTGTCACCGCACTAGTTGCGCCTAAGGGAGACACCGAGTCTAATGATGTAGTCGACACTCATGTCAAGAAGCGCAAGATGATCTCGAGGGCCGAGCGCGACAGCCGCAAGCGCGCTTAAGTCTCTTCGCCTTCTGATGCTAAGGATGAGGTAGTCGTCGCGACTAGGCGCGGTAAGGGTGTCGCTAGTTCTCTGGCTACTATAGGCTCCGAAGACGAGCTCCCTCGCAACCTACTAAAGAAGAAGATGCCGGCCTCTCTTCGTGGCGTTGCTACCCCCGTTACTCATGGTCGCTTCGGGGTGTTTAGTAGACCCCGTGCGGGTAGGCAGTCCCTAGCGGACCGTAACAAGAAAGACTCTCCTGCTTCGGGTTTAGTCAGGAAGCCCCTAACTAGTAGTCGCTAAGCATTAGCTACGAAGCTAATCTAAGCATGTCTCTTGTTCTTCTTAGGTTTATTCTAGGTGTGCCTTTAGGCATCAATAATGTATAAGTAGGGCGTTTGCTTCTCGTTGTTACTTCGCGCGTTATGCGCTACATACACATGTCAAGAATTCTGCTCTAGAACCCTTATCTTCCTACAAATTAACCTTCTTAAGCCCTGCTTACGCCTCCTCCGCTCTTCGAATTCACGAATAGCTTCTAGAGTGTTCTTGTAGTCTTCGGCTAGAACCCATTATATGTACTTAGGTAGGTATCCTTTCTACTTCACTAGATAGTACGTTACGCCCTTACGCTACATACTGTCCTTAATACCCTCGACTTCCTACTCTTCGTTCTCTTCTGCTACTAGCATCAGGTCCGCAGGCTCTTCGCCCTCGCGCTGTACCTATAGTTCGAGTAGAGATACGTAGAAGACGTTATGCACACGATACGACAATGGCAACAATAGCTAGTACGCCTGCGAGCCTATCGCGTCGCGTATCCGGAAGGGTCCGACGAACCTTGGCGTCATCTTCTTGCTTAGAAGTTTTAGCTTGAGATTCTTCGTCGATAGTAACACCTTCGTACTAACTACGTACTACATCGGTTTAGCACGGGCGTTATTATGTTTAATCTAGGATTCTGAGGCCTTTTTCTAGTGTTCTATTAGCACCGAATGTACCTCGCGCATACGCCGCGCTAATTCCGCGGCGGCTGGCACCCTCTTCTTAGAAGACTCGTCCTAAGGCGGTTCTAGGTGTATTTCCGGATTAAAGCCATAAAGAATCTAAAATGGCGACATGCGCATAGTAGCATGCACGCTGTTATTAACTGCAAATTCCGCTATAGGAATTGCGTCGGCCTAGGCATCCTAGTTCTTAGCGTAGTAGCACCGAAGGTACTACTTAAGAGTCTAGTTCATACGTTTAGTCTAACTATTTATTAGTCTGTAGATAGAATGCTATACTTAGGCGGTACTTAACACGTGCCTTAAACACAAATTCTTGCTAGTATTCACTAGTAAAGACAGAACCTTAATCTAATAGGATACTTTAGGGGACACTAAAGCGCTATATGACTTTGTCGCGAAGTAGCCGCGCAAGCTCGCTGCTTGTGCACTTTTTCGTACATAGGATGAAGACATTTATCTTCGAGTATTAGTCGACTACTACAAGGACAGCATTAACTACATTGCCTTTCTACTTTGCTAGCAGCAAATCGGTAATGAAATCCATGGCTAAGTCTTACTATAGTCTCTCTAGTAGTAGGAGCGCCTAAGCATTACCATAGGGGCAATAGCGCTAAGATTTGCTAATCTGGCACGTCTAGCAGGATTTGACATAGTCAGAGACATCCTGTTCTAGCGTAGGCTACTAGTATTTGCGTCTTAGAAGTGCGTTCGTCTTCTCTACGCTAAAATGGCCCGCGAGTTCATCGTCATGATGAATACGGAGGAGCTGCGAGCAGAGTACGTAGTTAGTAGGTACGTAGAGCCTATTGTCAAAGTACTACAAGTCGCCTGACTTAGTCTAGTACTTCGGACTACCTGCAGTGTCCTAGAGGGCTACACCCTCATTAATTAACTCCGGTTCTCGCTCTTGCAACCGCTGAATAAGTCTCGAGACTTCTTTAAAGGGTTCTTTAGACATTATATACTTACTATATGTAAGCTAGTTAACTACCGCGCAGATCGAGCTAGACATAGTCGCCATAACTGCCAGATAGGAGGGTTCGTTACTAGCGGAGGCTGTGAGGCCCTATTAGACCCGCAGTTAACCTATAAGAGGAGCTAACGACAGATCGCTACCCTAAACTACAAGCTTCGTTTGTAGCGTAAGGAGAAGCTATTAGTTACCCTCCTCCCTAGTGTCGTAGTCCGGTCGTCGCGAAGGACTATCGGCCGGATTCGTCTTTCTAGAACGATGCTAGATAACGAAGTCAAAGCTAGCAAGGAAAGTCGCCTACCTTACTTGCCGACTACTTAGCTGCTTTATGCCTATAAAGCTATAAAGGTTATTATAGTTAGTAAGTACCTTAATAGGGTGCGCTACGCCTTTAAGGTAGTGCCGGTACTCCTTGAAGCTGTTAACAATAGCTAAAAGCTCTTAGTCGTAAGTCTTATAGTTAAGCTTAGCGCCCTGCATCTTCCGCGACTAGAAGGTAATCGGGTACTATCGCGTACTACCTTCGTGCGACTAGAGCTACGATATAATTACGGCTATTACGAATTTTGAAGCATCGGTCTCTATCTAGATCTTCGTAGCGGGGTCGAAGTGCCGAAGTATAGGCGTAGTTTAAAAAGCTGCTTTAAGTTTAGAGAAGGCCTTACTCTAAGCCTCCTCCTAAGGTACTTTCCCTAGCTTTTTTCCTCGAACCGCGCCCTTTGCGAGGGCCGTGAGGGGAGCCACGATCTTCGAGTAGGATCGTATGAATCTGCAATAGAAGTTAGTAAATCCTAGGAACACCTACACTTCTCGGAGGGTAGTTAGCTATAGCTACTCCGCGATTACAGACACCCTTCGGTTATCCATGATGACTCCTTCTATAGAGACGATGTATCCGAGAAACTTAATCCTATCTGTTAGGAATGAGCACTCCTTTAGGTTCGCGTACAGAGCAAACTTGCGGAGCTGTTCGAGCACTATACTTAGATGCCGAATATGCTCCCTCTTCGAGTCGGAATAGACTAGTATATCGTCTAAATATACTACGTAGCAGGTGTTAACAAGGCCGGCTAGGGCCCGGTTAATATACGCTTAGAACGTTGCTAGTACGTTAGTTAAGCTAAATGGCATTACTATATACTTGAAGTGTCCGTACTACGTTTAGAATGTAGTCTTCTACTTGTCGCCCTTTTAGATCAGTATCTAGTAGTAGGCGTCCTTTAAGTCGATAGACGAGAAGATGGCGGCGCGACCAAGGCGGTCAAGCGTCTCGCTAATAAGTAGTAGGGGGCAGCGGTTCTTCTAGGTTACCGCGTTAAGGCCCCTATAGTTAACGCATAGGCGGAGCGTGTTATCCTTCTTTAGGACAAACATAACTAGCGCTCTAGCCTCGCTGTCGCTTCGTCGGATCCACGCGTTCCTTTGCGCCTTGTAGAGATAGTCTCGAAGTGTTTCGAGCTGCGATTCCGACATAGGGTATAGAGGTCGATGCGGAGGATTGTAACCCTCCTTAAGGTTAATCGCATGTTCCGCGTCTAGGGCCCGGGCATAGGCCGTAGCCTCTACGTCGAAAATATCGGCGTATTCCTCTAACTTAGGCGGAAGGGTAATGTCCTCCTTGACGTTCTGTATGCGGACCGCATAAACGCATTAGACCTTCTTCATGTCCTTGTAGAAGCTACGTGCGTCACGTATCCGCACTGCAGGAACTTCGCCTATAGAGCCATAGAACTAGTTGTTAGTAGCTCTATTAACAACGACTCCCTGCTTGTAGCGCTAAGGGCTGCCAAGTAGGAGCTCCTTATCAGGAACGTCTTTAGCGTAGAAGACTTCGTTAGTCTCGCGTACTTCTCCCAAGGAGTCCGCGAGTTAGAGGCGCATGTTATACGCGCCTCGAGCCGCTACGCCTTCGCCCTAAAAGGACTTCATAGTAGGCAGCAGGGCTCCTAGGATCGGCTTCAAACCGAGCCGTACGATTACCCTCTAGGGTATCACGTTAACCTCCGCAAGGTCATCTAACATATAGTCTACTAGCTCGAGCGAGCCATTAACTCGGACCGTACCGGATAGGCGCTAGGCAGGCCATGAGTCTACACTATCGGTAACAGACAGCTTGGATACCCGCGGTAGCCATTCGGTTGTCTTAGGCTTGTCCTTCTTTCGCCTCCCTTCTAGGGAGGTTTCGGACACCTTGCTTACCTTCTTCCTATTACTTCGTTCAGGATAGCGAGCCGCCTAGTAGTCCCTCGCTCTACAGATATAGCAGCTACTTAGAGGCTTCTCGCTACCGTCTTTTAGCTCGGAGGGCTTGCTCCTCTAGAATGAACTACTGCGTTAGACGTGGCCCCTAGGGCGCTTGTAATAGCGGCCCTTCGGTAGGTCCTTAGGGCTTAGACGCTTATTATCCTTACTGCCTAATTTTCCATTTCGCTTCAAGGTAATTTCCATACGTGTCGCAAGGGACACGAGGTCTTGCCAAGTCGTCAGAAGTTCATGAAAAGTCATGATTATGTTCTGAAGATTGTCATCAAGTTTGACAAGCAAGTGCTACACGCATTACGTCTTAGTATAGGGTAGTATCTGTCCCTCGAGCGTAGCGAGATAGGTAGCAAAGCTAGAGGTTATTTGTCCCTTCCCCTGCTTAGCCTTCTCATACTTGACAGACACGGTAAGGGCGCGATTCCCTAGATCCTCGACCTAGTCGACACAGAACTAGCGAAAGTCCGCCTATGTATATGTTCTGTCGTAGACCCGCATAAGGTTATACCGCTTATGCTAATTGTTGCGAGGTTCCTTATCCTCTTCGAGCTACATTATACTAAAGGTAACTCGTTCGCCCTCTATAGAATATCTACGTAGGTTAAGCACGAAAACTGCCTTACACGCCTGCAAGAAAGTTCGAGCCTCCTTCAAGGTGTCTCCCTTAAACGGCTTCGGGTTGCGTGCGTTACGACTACCTCCTAGTTAGCCTACTATGGCCCCGAATTTAGGCACCAGGTTCGCGGGCACACGCGGAGGGTCTACGCCTTCTAGTAAGTTGTCTTCGCGGGTCCCTAGCGTGAAATCTCGCTAGATTTCTTCGTCCGCTAGTTAATTAGTACTACTTATAGCAATGTCTTCGTCGTCCTTGCCGTTGTCGCTACTAGGAGCGGTGCGGCTCTAGCTCTAGTTCGCAAGGCAGTTCGCAACCTAATTAACAATCATGGCTACGAGGGCTAGGTCGATAGTTAGGGTTAGCTGCGGTCCCTATGCAGGGGGTCTATTACCTAGTCTGCCGCGTAATTAGCCTCTAGTAGAACCGTCGCTCAATGTAGTGTCGCTTGTAGCGGGTACTCCTACAGGCTAGTTACTTAGGCTAGCTTTGCCATCGCGGGCGCTTAGGATAGCGCTCGCTATGCGTTAGTTGCGAGTTCGTAGTACTCTAGACATATTGTAGTATTCTCTGCTAGACTGCAAAGTAGGGGGGAGAAAGCAGAACTCATATAGATGTATATACTATATGATATGAAAATATCTCGCAGTGTGACAGAGTAATCTGACCTTTTAGTAGGTACAAGACAGCGCTGCTTTCTGCTTATCGCAGAGGTAGCGCTAAGGGTGCTTATAACCCCTGACGCTCCTTAATTAGGGAAAGCATGTCTGAGCCTAACCCCGCAGGGGTACTGTAGGGTTAGCGACGTAGGGGCGCCCTACGTCGACAACTAATCCTACTCGGACAACATACGAGCTAACGTATGTACGAAGGACCCCCTTGCTATATGTAGCAAGGTCACTACATGCCAAGGGTAGGCATTAGAACCTATGCGGTTCTAATGGCCCCCTAGTATCAACCGTATCACGCGGCATGACAGGCTTAGAGAGGGAATACAAGGACTTGCGGAGGCGAAAGGCGCTACGCAAGAATAGTACAGGGAAGACATTATCAAGAGGGCCTGTGCTAACTTCTACTAGGTCGTACGCAATTGTTAGGTTAGCGTAGTGTCAGCCTGACACGACGATTAAGCCAGGCCTTAATGTCATTAATAGTAGGCGTTCGCAAGCATGTAGCGGATGTTTAAGCGGACACTAACAGAGGGAGCGAGGGCCATAACGGCAGAAGGGCAAATGTTAGTAACCATGGCAGTAAGGCAAGCGATTATGATAGTGACGACTAGCCGATACAGGGACTAGAGGAGCCATTGTCGCGGGACACCCTACATAACAGTGTCATGACAACAAGGTTAGTTTCTCGTCTAACATTACGGCCATGATTACTAACATGTACTTGTCTAGTGTGAAAGCTACTATAGTCGATAAGCCCTGACCTAGACACACGCAAGATGAAAGGTTAGTAGCCTTGGCGTATCGTGAGGGCCAGCTATTGCTAACGAGGCGGAAGTAGCGAGAGGCCTAAGCTACAGAGTAGGCGGTTAATCGTGACTAGTATAGACAAGCGGTATAGGCGAGGGGACTTATGTATTAACTAAACCGTGCTAATAACAGATAAACGCTAGCGCGGCTCTAGCGAGAGGCGAAACGCAAAGACTTACTAACACACAGTAAGTGCGATTATTGACTCTACGCATTAGCGTAGTTAATGACAATAGCTATAGGACATAAAGCTCGACCGCGAAGGACAGAGACTAAGGCGACAGTAGGAGCCAAGCTTTGCTAGAGGTAGAGGCAAAAAATGCTAGGTAAGTATGCTAGTAGTATACTAGCGTTATGCTACTAACATACCGCTAGCACTTCGATATTAATAGGAGGTACTAGCGGTAGTTTAGTAGCCACGTAGTATACATTAGCTAACGATTATGATGTAGCATACTATGCGCTCTGCTCGATTAGTATGATCTTATAAGCAACTAGTCGAATGTTGTAGAGAAGGTAGAGGATGCGCTCGACGACTCTGAGTTAAGGGATAGTCAGTTATAGTAGCATACTACATTCATGGACTTGACCTTGTCAGAGCAGATTAAGGGCTATAGCGACAAGGTCTTTAATAATGCGACCTTCAAGAAGCTACAGGAGGGGCGAAATAGTAGCGCTTTAGGAAAGTCGGTAGTAGTGAAGGTAAGCTAGTAGAACGGAATAGAGGATAAGGGCGAGTAGAAGATTCATGTGTAAGGGCCGATACAGGATATGTGGATAGTGTGTAGTAGCTGTGCATTTGTTACTAGCTATACTGATTAAGGTCTTCAGGCGTAAGGCGCAAGTCAGATATAGCAGCTTGCTTGAATTCAAGAGGCGTCGTAAGAGCTACGTTTAAGCTATATATGTGTTTATTGTTAGCAAATCTGCTTAATTCGCGTTGTACGTCAGGTCTAGTGTAAATAGTAAAAGAGCATAGTGCGATAACAACGAGATGTATAGTATTAACTAAAATCATGACTTTAACATCTATTGCATGCAAATTGTTTTAATTCGAGTAGCTCGGCTTGCATGCCTAAGCTACTTGCTACTAGTATACTGCTAGTAGTAAGTTACTTACTAGTAGCACTCTTGCACTATGAGCTACTCGTGTCGTAGACGCGAGTAGCTTAGGAGGGGCCGAGTTTCTCGGGGGTACATACGAGCAGGCCAAGTCAGACAGGTAGGTAAGTAAGCTAAGTAACACAAGTTACTCAGTCTACTTAGGGCCTTGGTTTTCGAGACGTATAGTCTCTCTAATAGTAGGAGCGCCTAAGCATTGCCATAGGGGCGATAGCGCTAAGATTTGCTAATCTGGCATGTCTAGCAGGATTTGACATAGTTAGAGACATCCTGTTCTAGCGTTAGCTACTAGTATTTGCATCTAAGAAGCGCGTTCGTCTTCTCTACGCTAAAATGACCCGCAAGTTCATTGTCATGATGAATACACAGGAGCTACGAACAGAGTATGTAGTTAGTAGGTACGTAGAGCCTATTATTAAAGTACTATAAGTCGCCTAACTTAGTCTAGTACTTCAGACTACCTGTAGTGTCCTAGAGGGCTACACCCTTATTAATTAACTCTAGTTCTCGCTCTTGTAACTGCTAAATAAGTCTCGAGACTTCTTTAAAGGGTTCTTTAGACATTGCATACTTACTACATGTAAGCTAGTTAACTACTACACAGATCAAGCTAGACACGGTCGCTATAACCGCCAGATAGGGGGGTTTGTCACTAGTATAGGCCATAAGGCCCTATTAGACCTGTAGTCGACCTACAAGAGGAGTTAATAACAGATCGCTACCCTACACTACAAGCTTTGTTTATAGTGTAGGGAGAAGCTGTTAATTACCCTGCTCCCTAGTATTATAGTCTAGTTGTCGCGAAGGACTATCGGCCAGATTCGTCTTTCCGGAACGATGCTAGATAAAGAAGTCAAAGCTAGTAAGGAAAGTCGCCTACCTTGCTTACTAACTACTTAGCTGCTTCATGCCTATGAAGCCACAAAGGTTACTATAGTTAGTAAGCACCTTAATAGGGTACGCTACGCCTTCGAGGTAGTGTTAGTACTCCTTAAAGCTGTTAACAATAGCTAAAAGCTCTTAGTCGTAAGTCTTATAGTTAAGCTTAGCGCCCTGCATCTTCCGCAACTAGAAGGTAATTAGGTACTATCGCGTACTACCTTCGTGTGACTAGAGCTGCGATATAATTACGGCTATTACGAATTTTAAAGCATTAGTCTCTATTCGGATCTTCATAGCAGGGTCGAAGTGCTAAAGTATAGGCGTAGTTTAAAAAGCTGCTTTAAGTTTAGAGAAAGCCTTGCTCTAAGCCTCCTCCTAAGGCACTATCCCTGGCTTTTTTCCTTAAATCGCGCCCTTTGCGAGGGCCGTAAGGGGAGCCACGATCTTTGAGTAGGATCGTATGAATCTACAATAGAAGTTAGTGAATCCTAGGAATACCTGTACTTCTTAGAGGGTAGTTAGCTATAGCTACTCTGTAATTACAGACACCCTTTAGTCATCCATGATGACTCCTTCTATAGAGACGATGTATCCAAGAAATTTAATCCTATCTGTCAGGAATAAGCACTTCTTTAGGTTCGCATATAGAGCGAACTTATAGAGCCGTTTAAGCACTATCCTTAGATGCCGAATATACTCCTCTTTTGAGTTAGAGTAGACTAGTATATTATCTTAATATGCTACGTAGCAGGTGTTAACAAGGCCGGCTAGGGCCTAGTTGATATACGCTTAGAACATCGCTAGTACATTAGTAAAGCTAAATAGCATCACTATATACTTAAAGTGTCTATATGTCATAAGTGTCAGGAGTACTGTCCGGAGTACTATAGGATACAGGATCATGTAGGTCCTAAGTGCTATGAGTCATAGTACCGTCATGGGAGTACTATGAGTCATAGGCATAGTCATAGAAGAAAGGATCTGTCACGTAAGGACAGATCCCCGGATCTGTAGGGTTAGTCTACAGATCTATAGGCTTACAAGGAAGAAGGGATCTGTCATGGGATAACAGACCCTTGGATCTATAGGGTTAGTCTACAGATCTACAGACACGGATCTGTCAGGTCTGTCGACAGATCTAACAGAGCTGCTCTGTCGCTCTCTAGTATATAGGGATGGCTTTAGGACAGGCAGTTAGGAGCTTCGTGCTTAATCTCAATTCAATCCTCTCTTGCTTAGAGGAGAGTCAGTTACAAGGTCAACTGCCATTGTCGATATTCTTCACAGCTCCCGAGTCTAACACCTAGTCACCTTCCTGCTATCGGCACCTACCCTTATGACATTTTGAGCACTACTTCTAGGGAAGCATCAGGAGACTCGTCGAGCGCTTGACATACGCCTATGTTAAGTAGTTCTTCAACTATCAGTTTAAGTTCTAGCGACAGTCAACCGACACTACAGGAACAAGTTGCCGCTATACCTTAAATCACGTAGTAGCTCGAATCCATTTACCTTAGCGAGATGGCTCTAGCATCCATCGCAGGTTCAACTACTAGGAATAGACACAGCAACAACGGCTTCAAGATAGGAAGCCCTACAGAGTTCACAGGACAACGATCTCAAGTCGAGATGTTTATCTGATATAGATGTATGTGCTATATGATATGAAAATATCTCGTAGTGTGACAGAGTAATCCGACCTTTTAGTAGGTACAAGACAGCGCTGCTTTCTGCTTATCACAGAGGTAGCGCTAAGGGTGCTTATAACCCCTGACGCTCCTTAATTAGGGAAAGCATGTCTAAGCCTAACCCCGTAGGGGTACTGTAGGGTCAGCGACGTAGGGGCGTCCTACGTTAACAACTGATCCTACTCGGACGACATATAAGCTAACGTATGTACGAAGGACCCCCTTGCTATATGTGGCAGGGTCACTGCATGCTAAGGGCAGCTATTAGAACCCATGCGGTTCAAATGGTCCCCTAGTATCAACCGTATCACTGCCCCTCCTCCTATGAGGATGTCCCTAGCCTTACTAAGTGACGCACGCAGAACATATAGGGTACGGGATGTAGCACACTTACACCGCGCAAGGGTAAATAGGTAGATAGCCTGCGTAACATGTGTCATGCATACACCTTAACACCTTCGTAGCGAGTACAGGGCGGAGGCTGCTAACTCGGGCGGGTTTTAATCTGTTACATGTTAGGCGGCTTCGTAACACCTTCGCTTTACATGCAGATCGAGATATCAGGAAACTACGAGTACGTACTTCAGTTAATCCTTGAAATTATAGGGCGAGCATGCGCGCCGGCCTCGCCAAGTAGCTTGGCCGTCCCTATTTAGTCGTGACCGTGAAGAACATGTCGCAGAACCTCAGGGTAGTAGGAAAGTACGCGGACGCTCTGCGCGCGCTACTCGAAACAGCAGGATCGCGCTCCTAGCGCGGGCCTCGCCACATTCCTATGCTAGTAGGCTAGCACGAGTGCGGTTAGCGTACATGCGTGACAGCCGCGTTATCTGTTATTACATCATTCGGTCCCCTTGTAAGTCAACTAAAGGTAGGTACTCTGCGCATGTAGTTCGAGTTACTAGCTTAACGGTTACGGTAGGCAATAGGGGGGCTGTTAGAGGGTATAAAAACCTCGTCGCTCCCTAAACTTTCCTGTTCTAAGACACTAACATTAACCTCCGCTCCTACTTCGCTTAGCTTGCGCCTCGCTATGTCTGCGGGTCTATACTAGAGCTCCTTCTTCTTTAATCAATCAATCAAGATCAATTAACCTGTCTTAGCTATAATGGCTCATGTGCTACAGACTAAGTTCGACGCTACTTGCTCTGCCCGCGATTGTCGCTCGTGTTGACAATGCCTTGACAACCTTAGTAGCCAAGCTACACACATCTCTCCTCTGCGTGTTAGTAAGGCGTCCCCTACCCGCGAGGTATGCGTGACTTGTACTAACTGAAGCGTAGCCAAGATCTGCGTCAGCAGGTTTAATAAGGGCAGTGTCTACCGCAATTATGTCAACTATAATAGCAAGCATCAAAAATGCCAAGACCTCCCTAAAGAGGTATACGGCGAGTACAACTAGCTCTGCCGTAACATCGATGACTTCTAGAGTACGCGTGACGAGGGGATTGCCGAAGGCACTCTAACTATAAACAGGCTACAGGCTAAGTACCGCAAGGTACTCGCCTACCTGCTTGGCGCCCTCTCGTGCTTTACTGCGACTACTAACCATTCTCATGGCGGCGTTCGCTTCGACTCTCTGCTAATAGGCGAAAACGTTTGTCTAGGTCTAATCGCAGACTTAGTCTAGAAGATCTTAAAGGTGCTAACTGTTAGGGTCGAGACCTTCGCTATAGTACGCATATAGTACAGGTACCCTCTAAGTATAAATGCTAACTTTCTCCGCTAGGCTAACATTAGCGTCGAGAAATATCCGACTAGCTGTTAGCGTTAGCAACTCGGGGCCCTTGCCTCTATTAACGATGACTTCGAAACGCGGATGATCTACAAGAAGGTTATCAAGTAATTCGCTACTCCTGCTACTAAGGCTACGCCCTAGCGCCGTACCGAGAGGCAGCCTGCCTCTAAGCCGGTCCTAAGGACTAAGCCGTAAGTTACTTACTCGAATCCTGTCGCGTGCGTATAGCTAATACATTGTAGCGCTACTGCCTACGCCGCCTTGACGCTACTGTCTAAGAAGAAGAAGAGGGCCAGGGCCGAAATTAAGGTTAGCGACAAGGAAGCTAAGCCTTCCCTGCTTGCGACCCGTACTGCGTCTGTCAAGACGCTAAGGCATAAGCCTCTAGGCTAGATCTTTGAGGATAAGGAGGATGACGACGCTTAGGATACCTTTAGTCCTAACATGATCCCTTCGCGCTGTAGTGTCACTACACTAGTTGCGCCTAAGGGAGACACCGAGTCTAATGATGTAGTCGACACTTGTGTCAAGAAGCGCAAGATAATCTCGAGGGCCGAGCGCGACAGCCGCAAGCGCGCTCGAGTCTCTTCGCCTTCTGATGCTAAGGATGAGGTAGTCGTCGCGACTAGGCGCGGTAAGGGTGTCGCTAGTTCTCTGGCTACTATAGGCTCCGAAGACGAGCTCCCTCGCAACCTACTAAAGAAGAAGATACTAGCCTCTCTTCGTGGCGTTGCTACCCCTGTTACTTATAGTCGCTTCGGGGTGTTTAGTAGACCCCGTGCAGGTAGGTAGTCCCTAGCGGACCGTAACAAGAAAGACTCTCCTGCTTCGGGTTTAGTCAGGAAGCCCCTAACTAGTAGTCGCTAAGCATTAGCTACGAAGCTAATCCGAGCATGTCTCTTGTTCTTCTTGGGTTTATTCTAGGTGTGCCTTTAGGCATCAATGATGTATGAGTAGGGCGTTTGCTTCTCGTTGTCGCTTCGCGCGTCATGCGCTACATACACGTGTTAAGAATTCTGCTCTAGAACCCTCATCTTCCTACGAATCGACCTTCTTAAGCCCTGCTTACGCCTCCTCCGCTCTTCGAATTCACGAATAGCTTCTAGAGCGTTCTTGCAGTCTTCGGCTAGAACCTATTGTGTGTACTTAGGTAGGTATCCTTTCTACTTCACTAGATAGTACATTACGCCCTTACGCCGCATACTGTCCTTAATACCCTCGACTTCCTACTCTTCGTTCTCTTCTGCTACTAGCATTAGGTCCGCGGGCTCTTCGCCCTCGCGCTGTACCCATAGTTCGAGTAGAGATACATAGAAGACGTCATGCACACGATACGACGATAGTAATAATAGCCAGTACGCCTGCGAGCCTATCGCGTCGCGTATCCGGAAGGGTCCGACGAACCTTAGCGTCATCTTCTTGCTTGGAAGTTTCAGCTTAAGATTCTTTGTCAACAGTAATACCTTCGTACTAACTGCGTACTACATCGGTTTAGCACGGGCGTTATTATGTTTAATCTGGGATTCTGAGGCCTTTTTCTAGTGTTCTATTAGCACTGAATGTACCTCGCGCATACGCCGCGCTAATTCCGCAGCAGCTAGCACCCTCTCCTTAGAAGACTCGTCCCGAGGCGGTTCTAGGTGTATTTCTAGATCAAAGCCATAAAGAATCTGAAATGGCGACATGCGCATAGTAGCATGCACGCTGTTATTAACTGCAAATTCCGCCATAGGAATTACGTCGGCCTAGGCATCCTGGTTCTTAGCGTAGTAGCACCGAAGGTACTACTTAAGAGTCTAGTTCATACGTTTAGTCTGACTATTAGTCTGTAGATGGAATGCTGTACTTAGGCGGTACTTGACATGCGCCTCAAACACAAATTCTTGCTAGTATTTACTAGTAAAGACAGAACCTCGATCTGATAGGATACTTCGGAGGACACTAAAGCGCTATATGACTTTGTCGCGAAGTAGCCGCGCAAGCTCGCTACTTGTGCACTTTTTCGTACATAGGATGAAGATATTCATCTTCGAGTATTAGTCGACTACTACAAGGACAGCATTAACCACATCGCCTTTCTACTTTGCTAGCGGCAAATTAGTAATGAAATCTATGGTCAAGTCTTGCTATAGTCTCTCTAGTAGTAGGAGCGCCTAAGCATCGCCGTAGGGGCAATAGCGCCGAGATTTGCTAATCTGGCACGTCTAGCAGGATTTGACATAGTCAGAGACATCCTGTTCTAGCGTAGGCTACTAGTATTTGCGTCCGAGAAGTGCGTTTGTCTTCTCTACGCTAAAATGGCCCGCGAGTTTATTGTCATGATGAATATAGAGGAGCTGCGAACGGAGTGCGTAGTTAGCAGGTACGTAGAGCCTATTGTCAAAGTACTACAAGTCGCCTGACTTAGTCTAGTACTTCAGACCGCCTGCAGTGTCCTAGAGGGCTACACCCTTATTAATTAACTCCGGTTCTCGCTCTTGCAACCGCTGAATAAGTCTCGAGACTTCTTTAAAGGGTTCTTTAGACATTACATGCTTACTGCATATAAGCCGGTTAACTACCGCATAGATCAAGCTAGACACGGTCGCTACAACTGCCAGATAGGAGGGTTCGTTACTAGCGGAGGCTGTGAGGCCCTATTAGACCCGTAGTCGACCTACAAGAGGAGCTAACGACAGATCGCCGCCCTAAACTACAAGCTTCGTTTGCAGCGTAGGGAGAAGCTGTTAGTTACCCTCTTCCCTAGTGTCGTAGTCCGGTCGTCGCAAAGGACTATCAGCCAGATTCGTCTTTCTAGAACGATGCTAGATAACGAAGTTAAAGCTAGCAAGGAAAGTCGCCTACCTTGCTTGCTAACTACTTAGCTGCTTCACGCCTATGAAGCCGCGAAGGTTGTTATAGTCAGTAAGCACCTTAATAGGGTACGCTGCGCCTTCGAGGTAGTGTCGGTACTCCTTGAAGCTGTTAACAATAGCTAAAAGCTCTTAGTCGTGAGTCTTGTAGTTAAGCTTAGCGCCCTGCATCTTCCGCGACTAGAAGGCAATCGGGTACTATCGCGTATTACCTTCGTGCGACTAGAGCTGCGATATAATTGCGGCTATTACGAATTTTGAAGCATCGGTCTCTATCCGGATCTTCGTAGCGAGGTCAAAGTGCTAAAGTATAGGCGTAGTTTGAAAAGCTGCTTTAAGTTTAGAGAAGGCCTTGCTCTAAGCCTCCTCCTAAGGCACTTTCCCTGGCTTTTTTCCTTAAACCGCGCCCTTTGCGAGGGCCGTGAGGGGAGCCACGATCTTCGAGTAAGATCGTATGAATCTGCGGTAGAAGTTAGTAAATCCTAGGAACACCTACACTTCTCGGAGGGTAGTCGGCTATAGCTACTCCGCGATTACGGACACCCTTTAGTCATCTATGATGACTCCTTCTGTAGAGACGATGTATCCGAGAAACTTAATCCTATCTGTCAGGAATGAGCACTTCTTTAGGTTCGCGTACAGAGCGAACTTGCGGAGCTGTTTAAGCACTATACTTAGATGCCGCATATGCTCCTCCTTCGAGTCGGAATAGACTAGTATATCGTCTAAATACACTACGTAGCAGGTGTCAACGAGGCCGGCTAGGGCCCGGTTGATATACGCTTAGAACGTCGCTAGTGCGTTAGTCAAGCTAAATAGCATCACTATATACTTAAAGTGTCTGTACTACGTTTAGAATGTAGTCTTCTACTTGTCGCTCTTTCGGATCGGTATCTAGTAGTAGGCGTCCTTCAAGTCGATAGACAAGAAGATGGCGGCGCGACTAAGGCGGTCAAGCGTCTCGCTAATAAGTAGTAGGGGGCAGCGGTTCTTCTAGGTCACCGCGTTAAGGCCCCTATAGTCAACGTATAGGCGGAGCGTGTTGTCCTTCTTCAGGACGAACATAACTAACGCTCTAGCCTCGCTGTCGCTTCGTCGGATCCACGCGTTCCTTTGCGCCTTGTAGAGGTAGTCTCGAAGTGTTTCGAGCTACGATTCCGACATAGGGTACAGAGGTCGATGCGGAGGATTGTAACCCTCCTTAAGGTTAATCGCATGTTCCGCGTCTAGGGCCCGGGCATAGGCCGCAGCCTCTGCGTCGAAAATATCGGCGTATTCCTCTAACTCAGGCGGAAGGGTAACGTCTTCCTTGACATTCCGTATGCGGACCGCATACACGCATTAGACCTTCTTTATGTCCTTGTAGAAGCTATGTGCGTCACGTATCCGCACTACAGGAACTTCGCCTATAGAGCCATAGAACTAGTTGTTAGTAGCTCCATTAACAACGACTCCCTGCTTGTAGCGCTAAGGGCGGCCGAGCAGGAGCTCCTTATCAGGAACGTCTTCGGCGTAGAAGACTTCGTTAGTCTCGCGCACTTCTCCTAAGGAGTCCGCGAGTTAGAGGCGTACGTTGTACGCGCCTCGAGCCGCTACGCCTTCGCCCTGAAAAGACTTCATGGTAGGCAGCAGGGCTCCTAGGATCGGCTTCAAACCGAGCCGTACGATTACCCTCTAGGGTATCACGTTAACCTCCGCAAGGTCATCTAACATATAGTCTACTAGCTCGAGCGAGCCATTAACTCGGACCGCGCCGGATAGGCGCCGCGCAGGCCACGAGTCTACACTATCGGTGACAGACAGCTTGGATACCCGCGGTAGCCATTCGGTTGTCTCGGGCTTGTCCTTCTTTCGCCTCCCCTCTAGGGAGGTTTCGGACACCTTGCTTACCTTCTTCCTATTACTTCGTTTAGGACAGCGAGCCGCCTAGTAGTCCCTCGCTCCACAGATGTAGCAGCTACTCGGAGGCTTCTCGCTACTGTCTTTTAGCTTAGAGGGCTTGCTCCTCCGGAATGAACTACCGCGTTAGACGTGACCCCTAGGGCGCTTGTAATAGCGGCCCTTTAGTAGGTCCTCAGGGCTTAGACGCTTATTGTCCTTACTACCCGATTTTCCATTTCGCTTCAAGGTGATTTCCATACGTGTCGCAAGGGACACAAGGTCTTGCTAAGTTGTCGGAAGTTCATGAAAAGTCATGATTATGTTCTGAAGATTGTCATTAAGTTTGACGAGCAAGTGCCGCACGCGTTACGTCTCGGTATAGGGTAGCATCTGTCCCTCGAGCATGGCGAGGTAGGTTACGAAGCTAGAGGTTATTTGTCCCTTCCCCTGCTTAGCCTTCTCGTACTCGACAGACACAGTAAGGGCGCGATTCCCCGGATCCTCGACCTAGTCGACACAGAACTAGCGAAAGTCCGCCTATGTATACGTTCTGTCATAGACCCGCATAAGGTCATACCGCTCATGCTAATTGTTGCGAGGTTCCTTATCCTCTTCGAGCTACATCATACTAAAGGCGACTCGTTTGCCCTCCGTGGAATATCCGCGTAGGTTAAGCACGAAAACTGCCTTACATGCCTGCAAGAAAGTTCGAGCCTCCTTCAAGGTGTCTCCCTTGAACGGCTTCAGGTTACGTGCGTTACGACTACCTCCTAGTTAGCCTACTATGGCCCCGAATTCAGGCACTAAGTTCGCGGGCACACGCGGAGGGTCTGCGCCTCCTAGTAAGTTGTCTTCGCGGGTCCCTAGCGTGAAATCTCGCTAGATTTCTTCGTCCGCTAGTTCGTTAGTACTACTTATGGCGACGTCTTCGTCGTCCTCGCTGTTGTCGCTACTAGGAGCAGTGCGGCTCTAGCTCTAGTTTGCAAGGCAGTTCGCGACCTAATCGACAATCATGGCTACAAGGGCCAGGTCGATAGTCAGGGTTAGCTGTAGTCCCTATGCAGGGGGTCTATTGCCTAGTCCGCCGCGTAATTGTCCTCTAGCGGAACTGTCGCTCGATGCAGTGTCGCTTGTAGCGGGTACTTCTGCGGGCTAGTTACTCAGGCTAGCTTCGCTATCGCGGGCGCTTAGGATGGCGCTCGCTACGCGTTAGTTGCGAGTTCGTAGTACTCTAGACATATCGTAGTATTCTCTGCTAGACTGCAAAGCAGGGGGGAGAAAGCAGAACTAATATAGATGTATGTGCTATATGATATGAAAATATCTCGCAGTGTGACAGAGTAATCCGACCTTTTAGTAGGTACAAGACAGCGCTGCTTTCTGCTTATCGCAGAGGTGGCGCTAAGGGTGCTTATAACCCCTGACGCTCCTTAATTAGGGAAAGCATGTCTAAGCCTAACCCCGTAGGGGTACTGTAGGGTCAGCGACGTAGGGGCGTCCTACGTCGACAACTGATCCTACTTAGACGACATATGAGCTAACGTATGTACGAAGGACCCCCTTGCCATATGTGGCAGGGTCACTACATGCCAAGGGTGGCTATTAGAACCCATGCGGTTCAAATGGTCCCCTAGTATCAACCGTATCATTATCCTACAATGCTAGTTAGCATTTAACGTAGATACGGAACAGTTTACAACACATCATAAGTAAATGATGTACATTGTCTCTTACCTGAAGGGACTAGCGTTCGAGTTTATCTAGCCTCATCTGACAGATTATCTAGATCATGTTAGTAGCGCTAAAGCTAGGAAGACGACGACTAGGGAGATTCTTAACTTAGACAAGTCTTTGTTTAAGGCATTACGCGAAGCGTTCGGGCTCGGTAATAAGTAACAAGAGGCCGAAAGAGCTCTCCTAGGAATCTAGCAGAAGGGTTCCGCCACGAAGTACCGCGCGGACTTTCAGACCCTCTCTGCTCGAGTCGACTAGAATGATAACGCTTTAGCCGCTTAGTTCTACTAGGGACTAAAGGAGACAGTTAAAGACGAAATTGCCCGAGGAGATCGGCTAACGACATTCAAGGAGATAAGCGATCTCGCGATTAGAATCGATAATCGCATCTAGGAACGACAGTAAGAACGACAACATGGAAATCGCAAGCTAGCGCAGGCTAACCATAAGGTCTAACGATTAGCACTAAAGTGGCGAAGCGATTACTATAGTCTCTAACCTATAGAGTTAGATGCGACTAAGGGGCGTCCGAGGAATGGACCCCAAGGAAAGCCGCAGAAGGGCTCTCCTCCCTAGAATAGTCTAAAGAAGCCGTTCGACAAGAGTAATCTCGAGTGCCACAACTGCGGAAAGAAAGGACACTTTTCCCGCGAATGTTTTGCTAAGAAGCAACGACAAGAGCTGCCTAGGATAGAGCAGGCTCGCGCGACAACAACGGCACCTAAGCAAAAGGTCGCCGCTACTCGAGAACCGGACTATGCCGCACTTACTTAGACTGCGTACTACGACGACGATTGTCGAATTCACAGGAGTGATAAAGATAGTTCCGGATAGTACCCTAGCCGAAACAAGGCATAGTCAATCTGTGCGCTAAGGGGTATACCTTCTAGTATGACAGTCCTGAGAGAACAGGAACTAGAAGAAGAAGAAGAAGGTTCGGACGACAACTACGAGCTTGTCGAAGCCGTCATTCCTGATTCCGAGGAAGACGAGAGCATAGAGCGATAGGCCATACTGCCGCATGACATCGGACTTGACATTATCCAAATCATACAGAACTAGTAGGCTTAGGCTTACCCATGGATTAATGGAGTACAACACGTCGACTAGCTTTAGTATGACGAACTAGCCGACCGTATGCGACGACACCTGAGGAGACTACTAGTCGTAGCTTAACCTCACGCGCATCAGAAAGTTGTCCAAGAAATTGTACCGTTTAGGGTAGAGTTCACGCCCTAGGGAGGCTACCTAACCCACGAAGGTATTCAGATTCCACGAGCGCTACGACTCCGAGTCTATTATTTAAAGATAGAGTACGCAAGGAACGCGCAGGAACAGCGAGGCCAAGAACGGGAACGATCTCTTAGGCCAGAAAACGGTAACGCTTACAGAAGAAGCTAAGACTACACGATCCCTAAACTAGTCCGTGAAGACAGTTATTCGGGAAACGACGAGGTCCGCTGAAATTAGACCTACAGACAGACTAGACAGGGCTGTAACGATGTGCCGCGATCGGCGCCAGATACGCGAACAACCTTAGAGTATAGTTACACATCGACGAGACGCTAGCCAGGGCCTTAATAGATTCAGGATGTACTAGAATCTTCATGACGCCCAAGTTCGCCAGGACAGCTAGGATAAAGCTACAGGCGAAAACAAATGCTTTCTCGCTACAAGCGATCGATAGAAAGCCGGTCACGTACAACTAAGGAGTAGTTAACGAGGAGACCGAGATGATGCCTCTACGGATAGGACGCTACCAAGAGATGCTCTAGTTTGACATCACGGAGTCGCTAGGCTTAGATGTAGTACTAGGGTTGCTATGGCTAAGGAACGCCAACCCCTATATCGACTAGAAGAATGAGAGGATCTAGTTCCCAGAACTCTCAAGATCGATACCTCTACCTGTAGTACACGACGCACTAGGCAAGATCGAAATATGTGCTATGACTTCAAGCGAGATAGTAGCCGCTATCGAGGATCTAGAACAGGAAGTACACGTCCTATAGGTCAAAGCAACGTAATCGGAAGTCAGGGTCGAATTTACAGTTCCTGATAAGTATAAAGAGTTCGCTACTCTTTTTAAGGAAGAACCCGACTAAGAAGCTCTGCCAGAACACTAGGAGTAGGACTACGGGATACCCTTACTCCCTAGCAAGACACTGACGAAGCAACTAGTTCGCCCGTTATTAGCAGCGAAACTAGAGATTCTCCGGAAATACCTAGAAGACAACCTCCAGAAAGGCTTCATTCGCGAGTCGTAGTCCCTAGCCGGATATCTGATCCTGTTTGTGCCTAAGGGGGAAGATAACTAGCGACTCTACGTAGATTATCGTAGATTAAACGACATCACGATAAAGAATAGTTATCTGCTTCCTTTGCTCTCGGAATTACAGGACCGCCTGCAAGGAGTAATATGGTTCTCGAAGTTCGACATACCTAGAGCGTATAATCGAATTCGAATTAAGGAAGGCGAAGAATAGAAGACCGCGTTCCGAACTAGGTTTAGGCACTACGAGTACATAGTCATGCCATTTAGGTTAACAAACGCCCTAGCTACATAGCAGGCATTTATTAACAATGTGCTACGAGAGTACCTCGACGTCTTTGTAGTTATATACCTAGACGACATCCTCGTCTATTCCCGGACGATCGAAGAACATAGGACTCACGTACGTAAGGTACTTCAGAAACTCTAGGACTACTGACTAAAAGTCAAGCCGCAGAAGAGCGAGTTTCATAAGCAGGAAGTACAATTCCTTAGCTACGTAGTAGCATGGAATAGAATCAAGATAGACACTAAGAAAGTCTAGGTCGTAAAAGAGTAGCCTACGCCGACTAATGTTAAGGAAGTATAGTCCTTCCTTAGATTCGCTAACTTCTACAGGAGATTTGTAGCAAACTATTCGAAGATCACGGCACTACTTATGACTCTTACGACGAAGGATACACTATTCGTATAGGACGACGCCTAACAGAATGCCTTCAAGGAACTCAAGTAACAATTTACAGATTAGCTGATCTTACTTATGTTCGACCTAGATAAGCCTATCATAGTCGAAACAGATGCCTCCGACGTAGCACTCGGGGCATGCTTGAGTTAACTAGGACCGAGTAGACGACTACAGCTAGTCGCCTACTACTCGAGGAAATTGTCTGGACTAGAACTCTGTTATGACGTCCATGACAAAGAACTTCTAGCCATAGTAGACGCCTACAAGGCCTAGCGAGTCTACTTAGAAGGTTCTAAGCACTAGGTCATAGTCTACACAGACCATGAGAACTTGCGATACTCTACAACGACGAAAGAGTTAAACTGACAACAGGTTCGGTAGAGCGAGGAGCTCTCTAGTTTTAACTGCAAGATCGTCTATTATAAGGGGACTAATAACGCACGCGCCGATACACTTAGCCGCTAGACAGACTACATGAAGGGCGTGAAGCAGGAGAAACATGCTGTTCTCTAGGAAAATAGCGATAGCACGCTAGGAGTCAACTAACTTGCGGCCACGACTCTCAAATAGACTAGTAGGTTTCAGGACGACCTGAAGAACGCCCTAATCCATGACCTAACTGCACTCGCTGTCCGCGACGACATTAATAGACAGGAGGATTAGGAAGACGAAGACGGAATCCTTCTGTTTCAAGGATTAGTATACATGCTAATGTCTTTACAATCAGAACTACTACGCCTCCGACACGACGTACCTCAGGCAGGACACCCGGGAGTGTCTAAAATGAAGCAAATTCTTCGACAAGAATATTACTTCCCTAGGATGAGCAAGGCAATCAAGGACTACGTCTGTCGATGTGTAACTTACTAACGAAGTAAGCACGACCGTCATAGACCGTATAGGCTACTACGACTACTAAAGGTACCTTAACGGCTATAGGAATCGCTCGCTATGGATTTTATCGTTAAACTACCTTAGTCGAGAGAACCTGCTACTAATGAGTTCTTCGACAGGATCATGGTAGTAGTCGACTAATTCACTAAGTTCGGGAAATTTATCCCTTACCGCGAAGACTTCAAGACTGAAGATATCGCGCATGTCTTCATCAAATGGGTAGTAGCGTTACATGGCATGCTATAGGACCTAGTAACGGATCGAGGATCCGTGTTTACCTCTAACTTCTAGAGAGCCCTAATGAGACAATTCTAGGTCAAACATCGATTAAGTACTTCCTTCTACCCTTAGACAGATAGACAGACAGAACGCCTAAATCAGACGTTAGAATAGTACCTTCGATCCTATGTTAATAGGGACTAGAACAACTAGGTAGAGTTGTTGCTAATGGCACAGCTCGCGTATAATAGTACGCCGGCAGAGTCGACAGGACTCTCGCCATTTCAGATGGCGTATAGATCAGCTATAGAAGACATTCTAGACGTCTTAGCTAGTAATCCGAACCTAGTAGCACTTGGACGAGTAGAACATCTACGCTGACTGTAAACAGAAGCACGACTCGACCTGCAGTTCTATTAGTAGAACATGGCACGGTACGCGAATCGTAAGAGAATTGAGGGACTAATTCTAAAGGAGGGGGACAAGGTGTATCTCCTCCGCTGTCACATTAAATTAGACAAACCGAGTAAAAAACTAGACGCTGTAAAACTAGGACCATTCAGGATCAAGGCTAAGACAGGACCAGTCAATTTTGAATTACAGCTACCCGAGCAGATGAGAATACACCCTATGTTCTATGTCTCTCTGCTAGAACAAGCAGCGCCGGACGCTGCACTGTAATTAGAACCCTTACTACTCGACCCTGAAGTAGAAGAACCAGAGTACTCTGTCGAAAGGATTATCGACACTCGCTAGCGGGACGGACAGTAAGAGTACTTAGTAAAATGGGAAGGATATGGGAGTACCGAGAACACCTAGGAACCCCTAGAACACCTGCGAAACTGTTAGCAAAAGATACGAAGTTTCGAGAAAGGAACGAACCTAGGAAGAAGATCCTAAGCCACGACTAGACTCCTGCGGGACGCCGTCGACCGGCTCGGCTATCACGCCATCCAGGAAACCCTAATATGAGGAGTTAGCGAAACCCTCTATTACGCTCTATGTCGTAGGACTAAGAGCGAGACCCGCGGAAGGATCTAGGTCAAGAAGAAACCCGGCCTGCGCAAGAGCTTGTTCCTTAGCCTCCTCCTCCCTAATCTCGCGCTCCTCGAAAGCGCGACCATCTTCGACCTCCCGGTCGACTACGTCTAACTGTTTTCGAAGACGCATCTCCTTCGCATGCGCCTCTAGCATCTTCTGCGAAGCCTTGGCTAGGACTACCTTCGCACAATCGAGATCGGCAATTAGTCTTTTCCGCTAATCGCCTAACTTCTTCCATTCGACCTCTGTCACCTTCGCGTCGCAACTCCGACAGTTGCTAAAGTGACATTGCGAACATTTCCCCAGGAAATGTGTACCTGACAAACGAGCTTTAGCTCTTAACACTAAGTGTAGGACTTCATGCTGTCCTAGTCCTAACGATAGACTCGATTCGCGCGGCGTTTGCGTTTCTGCGTTAAAGGGGCGTCAGTGTCTAGAATGACACAAGGCAGTAATGTAGAAAGAGAAGACATCACAGTTTGAAAGAAGAAACAAGAGAAACCCCGCACTAATAAGGTAGCTTAGGGACGAGCTAGGCTAAGAGGGGGATAGTGTTATAAGTGTTAGGAGTACTATCTAGAGTACTGTAGGATACAGGATCATGTAGGTCCTAAGTGCTATAAGTCATAGTACTATCATAGGAGTACTATAAGTCATAGGCACGGTTATAGAAGAAAGGATCTATCACGTGAGGACAGATCCCCGGATCTGTAGGGTTAGTCTACAGATCCATGGGCTTACAAGGAAGAAGGGATCTGTCATAGGATGACAGACCCTTAGATCTGTGGGGTTAGTCCATAGATCTACAGACACGGATCTGTTAGGTCTGTCGATAGATCTAACAGAGCTGCTCTGTCGCTCTCTAGTATATAGGGATAGCTTTAGGACAGGCAGTTAGGAGCTTCGTGCTTAATCTTAATCTTAATTCAATCCTCTCTTGCTTAGAGGAGAGTCAGTTACAAGGTTAACTGCCATTGTCGATATTCTTCATAGCTCCCGAGTCTAACACCTGGTTACCTTCCTGCTATTAGCACCTACCCTTATGACACTATACTACGTTCAGAACATAGTCTTCTACTTGTTGCCCTTTCAGATTAGTATCTAGTAGTAGGCGTCCTTCAAGTCAATAGACAAGAATATGGCAGCGCGACTAAGGCGGTCAAGCGTCTCGCTAATAAGTAGTAGGGGGCAGTAGTTCTTCTAAGTTACTACGTTAAGGCCTCTATAGTTAACGTATAGGCGGAGTATGTTATCCTTCTTCAGGACAAACATAACTAACGCTCTAGCCTCGCTGTTACTTCGTCAGATCCATGCGTTCCTTTACGCCTTGTAGAGGTAGTCTCGAAGTGTTTAGAGCTACGATTCTAACATAGGGTATAGAGGTCAATACGGAGGATTATAACCCTCCTTAAGGTTAATCGCATGTTCTACGTCTAGGGCCCGGGCATAGGCCGCAGCCTCTATGTCGAAAATATCGGCGTATTCCTCTAATTTAGGCGGAAGGGTAACATCTTCCTTGACGTTCTATATGTAGACCGCATACACATATTAGACTTTCTTCATGTCCTTGTAGAAGCTGTGTGCGTCACGCATCTTTACTACTAGAACTTCGCCTATAGAGCCATAAAACTAATTGTTAGTAGCTCTATTAACAACGACTCCCTGCTTATAGCGCTAAGGGCGGCTAAGCAGGAGCTCCTTATTAGGAACGTCTTTAGCGTAGAAGACTTCGTTAGTCTTGCGTACTTCTCCTAAGGAGTCCGCGAGTTAGAGGCGCAGGTTATACGCGCCTTAAGCTACTACGCCTTTGCCTTAAAAGGACTTCATAGTAGGGAGTAGGGCCCCTAGGATCGGCTTGAAACCGAGCTGTACGATTACTCGCTAGGGTATCACGTTAACCTCCGCAAGGTCATCTAACATACAGTCTACTAGCTTAAGCGAGCTATTAACTTAGACCGTACTAGATAGGCGCTAGGTAGGCCATAAGTCTACACTATTAGTAACAGACAGCTTAGATACCTGTAGTAGCTATTCGGTTGTCTTAGCCTTGTCCTTCTTTTGCCTCTCCTCTAGGGATGTTTTAGACACCTTGCTTACTTTCTTGCTATTACTTCGTTTAGGACAGCGAGCCGCCTAGTAGTCCCTCGCTCTACAGATGTGGCAGCTACTTAGAGGCTTCTTGCTACTGTCTTTAGGCTTAGAGAGCTTGCTCCTCTAGAATGAACTCCCGCGTTAGACGTAACCCTTAGGGCGCTTGTAATAGTAGCCCTTTAGTAGGTCTTAGGGCTTAAACGCTTATTCTCCTTGCCGCCTAATTTTCTATTTCGCTCTAAGGTGATCTCTATACATGTCGCAAGGGACACGAGGTCTTGCCGAGTTGTCGGAAGTTCATGAAAAGCCATGATTATGTTCTGAAGATTGTCATCAAGTTTAACGAGTAGGTGCCGCACACGTTACGTCTTAGTATAGGGTAGCATCTGTCCCTCGAGTGTAGCGAGGTAGGTAGCGAAGCTAGAGGTTATTTGTCCCTTCCCCTGCTTAGCCTTCTTATACTTGACAGACATAGTAAGGGCATAGTTCCCTAGATCCTCGACCTAATCGACGTAGAACTAGCAAAAGTCCGCCTACATATAAGTTCTGCCGTAGACCCGCATAAGGTCATACTACTTAGGCTAATTGTTACAAGGTTCCTTATCCTCTTCGAGCTACATTACACTAAAGGCGACTTGTTCGCCCTCTGTAGAATATCTGCGTAGGTAAAGCACAAAAACTGCCTTACATGCCTGTAAGAAAGTTCGAGCCTCCTTTAAGGTGTCTCCCTTAAAACGGCTTTAGGTTACATGCGTTACGACTGCCTCCTAGTTAGCCTACTATAGCCTTAAATTTAGGCACTAGATTCGCAGGCATACGCAGAGGGTCTACGCCTGCTAGTAAGTTGTCTTCGCGAGTCTCTAGTGTAAAACCTCGCTAGATTTCTTCGTCTGCTAGTTTATTAGTACTGCTTATAGCGACGTCTTCGTTGTCTTTACTGTTGTCGCTACTAGAAGGGGTACGGCTCTAGCTCTAGTTCGCAAGGCAGTTTGCGACCTAATTGACAATCATGGCTATAAGAGCTAGGTTAATAGTCGGGGTTAGCTGCAGTCCCTATGTAGGAGATCTATTACCTTGTCTACTATGTAATTAGCCTCTAGCAGAACTGTCGCTTAATGTAGTGTCACTTGTAGGGGGTACTTCTACAGGCTAGTTACTTAGCCTAGCTTCGCTATTGCGGGTGCTTAGGATAGCGCTCGCTACGCGTTAGTTGCGAGTTCGTAGTACTCTAGACATATTGTAGTATTCTCTGCTAGACTACAAAGCAGGGGGAGAAAGCAGAACTAATATAGATATATATGCTACATGATATAGAAATATCTCGTAGTGTGACAGAGTAATCCGACCTTTTAATAGGTACAAGATAGCGCTGCTTTCTGCTTATTACAGAGGTAGTGCTAAAGGTGCTTATAAGCCCTAACGCCCCTTAATTAGGGAAAGCATGTCTAAGCCTAACCCCGCAGGGGTACCGTAGGGTTAGCGACGTAGGGGCATCCTACGTCAAACATTAATCCTACTTAGATGACATACAAGCTAACGTATGTACAAAGGACTCCCTTGCTATATGTAGCAGGGTGTCATAAGGGTAGGTGCTAATAGCAGGAAGGGGATCAGGTGTTAGACTCGCAGAGCTGTGAAGAATATCGATAATAGCAGTTAACCTTATAACTAACTCTCCTCTAAGCAAGAGAGGATTAAATTAAGATTAAGCACGAAGCTCCTAACTACCTGTCCTAAAGCTATCCCTATATACTAGAGAGACAGAGCAGCTCTGTTAGATCTATTAACAGACCTAACAGATCTATGTCTGTAGATCTATAGACTAACCCTATAGATCCGAGGGTCTGTTATCTCGTGACAGATCCCTTCTTCCTTATAGGCCTGTAGATCTGTAGACTAACCCTACAGATCCGGGGATCTATCCTTACATGACAGATCCTTTCTCCTATGACTATGCTTATAACTTATAGTACTCTTATGACTATACTATAACTCATAGTACTTAGGACCCTTATAATCCTATGACTTATAGTACTCCTAACACTCATGATACTATCCCCCTCTTAGCCTAGCTTGTCCCTAAGCTACCTTATTAGTACGGGGTTTCTCTTGTCATTTCCTTTTATACTGTAATGTCTTCTCTTTCTACATTACTGCCTTGTGTCGTCCTAGACACTAACGCCCCTTTAACGTAGAAACGCAAACGCCACGTAAATCGAATCTATCGTCAGGGCTAGGATAGCATGAAGTCCTGTACTTAGTGTCAAGAGTTAAAGCTCGTTTATTAGGTACACATTTCCTTAGGGAATGTTCGTAATGTCACTTTAGTAACTGTCGAAGTTATGACGCAAAGGTAACAGAGGTTAAATAGAAGAAGTTAGGCAATATGCCTAGGCAGGCAAACGACGACAAACAGCCGGACCCCTTTTTGTTTAAGTCGCACAAGGAGTAGTTAGTAGAGGAGGTACTCTGCGCGAGGGACAAGAGAAGGGGAAGAGGACGCGAGGTCCTAGTAAAATAGTCAGGGTACTACAAACCTATATAGGAGCCCCTAGAAAACCTAATAGATACTAAAGTAATAGACCGCTTCGAGCAGACTTAGGGAAGCGCGGAGAACAACGACGGCCCTAGAGAGAGGTAGGACAAGAAGAAAAAGGAAACGAGATGCAGGACTTAGCAAAGGGAGTCTAGCATTTGTAATAAGGAGTACAGGCGTTTAAGAAAGGACAAAAGTTAGAGGGGAGAAAATTGACATTAGGTAACTATATATACAACAAAAGAAAAAAAACCCCCCCCTAGCTGCAGGGCCCTACGCCGAGGATAGAGGACCCTAGCGACAATCATGCGGGATTGTTACTAGGGGCCCTGCTAGCGGGGCTAGCCCCCCTGTTAGTAGCGATAGGGTCGCTAGCAGACCCCCTACTATCTAAGGGGCCCTCGCTAGACCCCCTAGACCCGCCGACTAGGCTGTCGTCAGAGTCCCTGGCCTCTTAGTCAGGGCCCTGCGTAGCAGCGCCAGACTGACGCCGACGAGGGCTCTTGCCCTTACTAGTAACGTTCTCACGCTGCCTATCTAAGGTAAGCGCTAGTAGAACGCCCCTAGACCTTCTAAACTGTTAGTATGCAGAAACACAAGGAATACAGGATGAACTCACAGGAGGCCCTACTAGGCGACGGCGGCACCTACGGTCCCTATGACCTCCTAGGCTACAACGCTGCTCGAGGTTAGCGGCGTAATCATAGAGGACACTAATAGAAAATACCCGGATAGTAGACCTACTAACTACAAAGGCCCTAAGGCCCTCTAGGCCTTAAGGACCTTTGACCGGTCATTATGCGTAGTAGCGCTATTATAATGTCAGCTGTGCAAAACCCCCTAGGGAGCAGGTCATACCTGTCGGCGTCCTGGGAACAGGTCTAGGAGGCGTAGGAGATGTAGGCGAGGGCAGGGCTAGCGGGGTTAGCGGAGCATTTTGCGCGGACACTAAGTAACGCGTATAGGGCTTACGGTTTAAGGTAAGCATGTGAGAGAAAGGAAGCAAGAGCGATAGTAAAGGGCGCTTTTTATATAGTAAGGGACGTACTAGCACGGGCCTAGGAGTACCCCTATAATGGCTTGGATAGTGATAAATAGAAGTGAAGTAAAGGAAGGTAGGAAGGTAAAGTAGATTTAAATAAGCGAAGTAGAGTCTAGGAACCTGGCAGGACTAGTTAGAGGCCGGGCTGTAGGCACAGGAGAACGGGGAGCGTAAGAAGTGAAGTAGAGTAGACTTAGACAAGTAGAGTAGACTTAGACAAGGGAAGTGAAGTTAGGAAGCCGTGTTAGCCTAGCCGTGATCTAGGCTTTATGTGCTAGAAGGAAACTGACAGATTCCTTGCTGTGAACAAGAAGGGGGAGAGGGGGGGAGAGGGTAATGTGAAGGGCGAGGCCCTAAGTCTTGGCACAGGCTAGGGCCTATGCGTAGTACGTAACGCGACCCCTGACAAGGCCGGCCATAAAAGACTAGACAACTAGCAGATAGTCCCTCTCTCCCCATCGTACTTGTTAAATACTACATGAACCCCTGTGTATACACTGTTTACCTGTGACACTTAGTATGTAGTAACCCTACTACACATAGCAAGGGGGTCCTTCGTACATATGTTAGCTTGTATGTCGTCTAAGTAGGATTAATGTTTGACGGAGGATGCCCTTACGTCGCTAACCTTACGGTACCCCTACAGGGTTAGGCTCAGACATGCTTTCCCTAATTAAGGGGCGTTAGGGCTTATAAGCACCTTTAGCGCTACCTCTGCAATAAGCAGAAAGTAGCGCTATCTTGTACCTATTAAAAGGTCGGATTACTCTGTTACACTACGAGATATTTTCATATTATATAGCATATATATCTATATCACGAAGCTTTAAGAGGATAAAGCCAGGCTCTGAATTATAGAGTAGAAGCTTAAACTAGCCCGAGCAGAACGAGAGCTCTACTAGTTGCAGGCAGAACTGTCTAGTTCGGACTAGTATAGCCTGCCTAGGTAGGGAGGGCCTAAGTATGCTAAACCTAAGGTCTTCGATAGGCGTACGAGGGCCTGTTATAACGAATAGGTCCGTTCTATAGAGCGTGAGTTCTAATAGTACCTAGGTCTCTAGGACTAGGAGTACTAGAAGGTCGATATAGCCGCTAGCTACATAGGTAGCCACTAAAACGAATACTAGGACATCTAGGTCTAGTTAGAGCGTCAGATCCGCGAGAGCGCTACCCTATACCCTGATAATAACCTATAGGGCCTAGACTAGGCTACTATGAAGGATGTCATGCTTAACTCTATAGGCTAGCTAGCCGAGAGGTAACAAGTAGCCTTCGACACTATGAAGAAGCTACAGAAAGGCACGATGTCTCTAAGCTAGCTCTTTGCAGAGATGAAGTTACACTAGGCTAAGATCGAAGAGGACTAGCCTACTATGTAGATAGCCTCCTTTATATCCTGCTTAAACGCAGACTTAAAGAGAGCTATGTAGTCTAACTAACAACTGCCCGCTATGTTAATAGAGGCGGAGGATAGGGCTAGCTAGAGCTAGCGACTAGGGGTTAGTCGGATATCTAGGCCTTCTATACTAAGGCCTAGCTAGTAGGCCCCCTAGAGCCAAAGAAGGAGGACATCTAATAGTAGCGGGTCCTAGGACAGCAAACCGCGGCGTAAACGTACCCTAGAGCGGCCTAGCTTAGGCTAGCCTGCGCTAGTCCTGTCTAGGAAGACTACATTGTAGATAGCTAAGCTTGAATGCTGTTAGTGTAAGCAGATTAGGTATATCAAGAAGTATTACAAGCTGTCTGCAGAAGAAGTAGTAGTATAGGAAAAACTCGGGGCTAGCCTAGTAAGCTCTAAGCCGTAGCTAGCTACATCTACTATACTAAGGAGCAGAGGCAGGCAGCGGACCCCAGGTATAGGTGTAAGGGTGCCTACTACTACCTGCTCCGAGTTAGAGCCATTATTCGAGGTCTACTTAGTAAGCGACGGGTTAGGGCACTACTAGACAGCGGCGCATAGGACAACTTCGTTAACAGTCGACTTACTAAGGAGGTTAGACTAGAAGTTACGGGCCCTCTAGTAGAAGAATACGCTAGGCTAAACGGCTAGCGCCTTAGAGTAACTAGTAGTAGCCCTATATAGCTCCAAATCCGCGATAGTATAGGCTAGCTAAGGGGCACTTTAGACTAGTTTTAACATAGCGACATCTATGGCGCCAATGTAATCCTAGGCTAGCTATAGCTAGAGAAATTTAACCTGCCCCTTAAATTCGCGACTAGACAGATACGCTAGTAGGGCTATAAAGGCAGGCAACATAAACAGGTTCGTATAGTATAGGCCCGCGAGTACCTAGCAGACGCAAGGGACCCTAATACTCTTACCTTCGTCATGTTAGTAGCGCCCGTAGCTAGTATAGTCTAAAATAGGCCGAATAAGCTCAGGCTAGAGTGTTCTGACCTCTAGGAGGTCTTCTCGGAGGACGCTACTACAGAACTAGCCCTACGTAGGCCTTACGACTTATCTATTAACCTAGTCGAGGGCAGTTAGCCGCTATAGGGTCTATTATACCCCTTGTCCTAGGCGGAACTAGAGGTTCTACGCAAATACCTCCGTAAGTACCTTGAACGTAGGTAGATCAGGCTATCAAAGTCGCCTACTAGTATAGGCATTCTCTTCGCAAAAAAGAAGGATAGCACACTACGACTCTACATTAATTACTAGGCCCTTAACGCCCTTATAGTCAAGAACTGCTACCCGCTCCTACTAATTCAGGAATCCTTGAACTAGCTTGCTACTAGGAAGATCTTCACGAAAATGGATGTATAGGATGCATATTACTATGTCTAGATCAAGGAGGGCGACAAGTAGAAGACTACATTCTAGACTAGATACAGCTACTTTAAATGCACTATTATGCCTTTTAGGCTGTCTAACGCCCCCGCTTAGGTCTAGGCCTACATGAACCATGCCTTAGCGGACCTGCTTAACATAATCTGTGTCGTATATCTAGACGATGTGCTCATTTTCTCCTAGAATAAGTCAGAGCATTTCTACTACATGCATACTATCCTAGAACAGCTTAGGAAGCATGGCTTATACGCTAAACTTAGCAAGTGCGAGTTCTATAAGGACAACGTAGAGTTCCTTGGCTTCGTTGTAGGCTAGGACAGTGTCGCGATAGAGCTAGAAAGGGTGCAAGTAATAGCAGAATAGCCTAAACTAGCCTCGATCTAGGACATTCAGGTCTTTATTAGGTTTGCTAACTACTATCGACAGTTCATCGATGGATTCTCCTACATTGCGGCGCCGCTTAATTACTATACTAAGGGCTAGCGACTAGGGGCACGACATGCTAAGACTAGGGCGCTCTAACTTAACGTAGCAGGGAAGTAGTTATTTACTAACCTAAAGCGTACCTTTATAACTACACCTGTCTTGCGCTATTTTGACCTCAAACGGCCTATTCGGGTCAAGACTAATGCCTCTAGGTACGTAGTTTCAGGCGTTATAAGCTAGCAATAGGAATTCCGCGGCAAATTGTAGTGGCACCTAGTAGAATACTTCTTAAAGAAGATGAACGGCGCTAAGAGGAACTATAACACCTATGACTAAGAGCTTCTTAGCATTGTTACTACCTTCAAGCACTTCCGATGCTACCTTAAGGGCGCCGCCTACGTAGTAGAGGTCTTATTAGACCATGCGAACCTCTAATAGTTCATGACGACTAAGGAGCTGTCCTGCTAGTAGGTACGGTAGGCCGAGTAGCTTTCTGCCTTTAACATTCAGATTGCGTATAGGCTAGGAGGTCAGAATAGGGCCGCAGATGCCCTTAGCCGTTACCCTGTAATATAGATATATATGCTATATGATATGAAAATATCTTGTAGTGTAACAGAGTAATCCGACCTTTTATTAGGTACAAGACAGCGCTGCTTTCTGCTTATTGCAGAGGTAGCGTTAAGGGTGCTTATAACCCCTGACGCCCCTTAATTCGGGAAAGCATGTCTGAGCCTAACCCCGCAGGGGTACTGTAGGGTTAGTAACATAGGGGTGTCCTATGTCGACTATTAATCCTACTTAGACGACATACGAGCTAACGTATGTACGAAGGACCCCCTTGCCATGTGTAGCAGGGTCACTACATGCTATCTAAGGGCAGGCATTAGAACCTATGCGGCTCTAATAGCCCCCTAGTATCAACTGTATTACTACCCCTCCTCCTATGAGGATGTCCCTAGCCTTACCAAGTAATACACGCGGAACGTATAGGGTACAGGATGTAGCATGCTTACACCGCGCAAGAGTAAATAGGTAGATAGCCTATGTAACATGTGTCATGCGTATACCTTAACACCTTCGTAGCAAGTACAGGGCAGAGGCTACTAACTTAGGCGGGTTTTAATCTGTTACATGTTAGGCGGCTTCGTAACACCTTCGCTTTACATGTAGATCGAGATATCAGGAAACTATGAGTACCTACTTTAGTCAATCTTTGAAATTATAGGGTAAGCATGCGCGCTAGCCTCGCCAAGTAGCTTAGCTGTCCCTAATTAGTCGTGACTATGAAGAACGTGTCGTAGAGCCTTAGGGTAGTAGGAAAGTACGCGGACGCTCTACGCGTACCGCTCGAAACAGCAGGAGCGCGCTCCTAGCGCGAGTCTCGCCACATTTTCATGCTAGTAGGCTAGCACGAGTATAGTTAGCGTACATGCGTAACAGCTGCGTTATCTGTTCTTGCATTATTCGGTTCCCTTATAAGTTAACTAAAGGTAGGTGCTCTGCGCATGTAGTTCGAGTTACTAGCTTATAGGTTGCAGTAGGTAACAGGGGGGCTGTTAGAGGGTATAAAAACCTCGTCGCTTTCCTAAACTTCCTGTTCTAAGACACTAACATTAACCTCCGCTCCTATTTCGCTTAGCTTGCGCCTCGCCGTGTCTGCGGGTCTAAACTAGAGCTTCTTCTTCTTCAATCAATTAATTAAGATCAATTAACTCATCTTAGTAATAATGGCTCATGTGCTGTAGACTAAGTTTAACGCTACTCGCTCTGCCCGCGATTGTCGCTTATGTCGACAATGCCTTGACAACCTTAGTAGCTAAGCTGCACACATCTCTCCTCCGCGTGTTAGTAAGGCGTCCCCTACCCGCGAGGTATGCATGGCTTATACTAACTAAAGTGTAGCTAAGATCTATGTTAGCGGATCTGATAAGGGTAGTGTCTACTACAATTATGTTAACTATAATAGCAAGCATCAAAAATGCTAAGACCTCCCTAAAGAGGTATATATTAAGTATAACTAGCTCTGCCGTAACATCGATGACTTCTAGAGTACGCGCGACAAGGGGGTTACTAAAGGCACTCTGACTATGAATAGGCTACAGGCTAAGTATAGTACTCGCCTACCTGCTTGGCGCCCTCTTGTGCTTTACCGTAACTGCTAACTATGCTTACAGTAGTGTTTGCTTTAACTCTCTGCTAACAGGCAAAAACGTTTGTCTAGGTCTAATTGTAGACTTAGTCTAGAAGATCTCAAAGGTACTAACTGTTAGGGTTAAGACCTTCGCTATAGGACGCAAATAGTGTAGGTACCCTCTAAGTATAAATGCTAACTTTCTCCGCTAGGCTAACGTTAGCGTCGAGAAATATCCGACTAGCTGTTAGCGTTAGCAACTTAGGGCCCTTGCCTCTATTAACGATGACTTTAAGACGCGGATAATCTGTAAGAAGGTTATCAAGCAATTCACTGTTCCCGCCGCTAAGGCTACGCCCTAGCGCTGTACTAAGAGGCAGCCTGCTTCTAAGCTAGTCCTAAGGACTAAGCCGTAAGTTACTTACTCGAATCCTGTTACGTGCGTATAGCTAACACATTATAGCGCCGCCGCCTACGCCGCCTTGACGCTACTGTCTAAGAAGAAGAAGAAGGCTAGGGCCGAAATTAAGGTTAGCGACAAGGAAGCCGAACCTTCCCTGCTTGCGATCTATACTACATCTGCTAAGACGCTAAGGCACAAGCCTCTAGGCTAGATCTTTAAGGATGAGGAGGATGACAACGTCCAGGATACCTTCGGTCCTAACGTGATCCCTTTACGCCGTAGTGTTACCGCACTAGTTACGCCTAAGGGGGACACTAAGTCTAATGATGTAGTCGACACTCATGTCAAGAAGCGCAAGATAATCTCGAGGGCCGAGCGCGACAGCTGCAAGCGCGCCTAAGTCTCTTCGCCTTCTAATGCTAAGGATGAGGTAGTTAACGCAACTAGGCGCGGTAAGGATGTTACTAGCTCTCTAGCTACTATAGGCTCTAAAGACAAGGACCCTCGCAACCTACTAAAGAAGAAGATGCCGGCCTCTCTTTGTAGCGTTACTACTCCTGTTACTCATAGTCGCTTCAGGGTGTTTAGTAGACCCCGTGTAGGTAGGTAGTCCCTAGCGGACTATAATAAGAAAGACTCTTCTGCTTCAGGTTTAGTCAGGAAGCCCCTAACTAGTAGTCGCTAAGCATTAGCTACGAAGCTAATCTAAGCATGTCTCTTGTCCTCCTTGGGTTTATTCTAGGTGTGCCTTTAGGCATTAATAATGTATAAGTAGGGCGTTTACTTCTCGTTATCTCTCTACGCGTTATACGCTATATATACATGTCAAGAATTCTGCTCCGAAACTCTCATCTTCCTACTAATTAACCTTCTTAAGCCCTGCTTACGCCTCCTCTGCTCTTCGAATTCACGAATAGCTTCTAGAGCGTTCTTGTAGTCTTTAGCTAGAACCCATTATGTGTATTTAGGTAGGTATCCTTTCTACTTTACTAGATAGTACGTTACGCCTTTACGCTACATACTGTCCTTAATCCCCTTGACTTCCTACTCTTTGTTCTCTTCTGCTACTAGCATCGGGTCCGCAGGCTCTTCGCCCTCGCGCTATACCTATAGTTTAACTAGAGATATATAGAGGACGTCATGCACACAATACGACGATAGCAATAATAGCTAGTATACCTGCGAGCCTATTACGTCGCGTATCTAGAAGGGTCTAACGAACCTTGGCGTTATCTTCTTACTTAGAAGTTTTAGCTTAAGATTCTTCGTTAATAGTAACACCTTCGTACTAACTACATACTACATCGGTTTAGCACAGGCGTTATTATGTTTAATCTAGGATTCTAAGGCCTTTTTCTAGTGTTCTATTAGCACTGAATGTACCTTGCGCATACGCCGCGCTAATTCCGCAGCGGCTAGCACCCTCTCCTTAGAAGACTCGTCCTAAGGCGGTTCTAGGTGTATTTCTAGATCAAAGCCATAAAGAATCTGAAATAGTAACATGCGCATAGTAGCATGCATACTTTTATTAACTGCAAATTCCGCCATAGGAACTGCGTCAGCCTAGGCATCCTGGTTCTTAGCGTAGTAGCACTAAAGGTACTACTTAAGAGTCTAGTTTATACGTTTAGTCTGACTATTAGTCTGTAGATAGAATGCTGTACTTAGGTAGTACTTAACACGCGCCTTAAACACAAATTCTTGCTAGTATTTACTAGTAAAGACAGAACCTCGATCTAATAGGATACTTCGGGGGACACTAAAGTACTATATAACTTTGTCGCGAAGTAGTCACGCAAGCTCGCTACTTATGCACTTTTTCGTACATAGGATAAAGACATTCATCTTCGAGTATTAGTCGACTACTATAAGGATAGCATCAACTATATTACCTCTCTACTTTGCTAGTAGCAAATTAGTAATGAAATCTATAGTCAAGTCTTGCTATAGTCTCTCTAGTAGTAGGAGCGCCTAAGTATCGCTATAGGGGCGATAGCACCGAGATTTGCTAACCTAGCACGTCTAGCAGGATTTGACATAGTTAGAGACATCCTGTTCTAGCGTTAGCTACTAGTATTTGCGTCCGAGAAGTGCAATTGTCTTCTCTACGCTAAAATGGCCTGCGAGTTCATTATCATGATAAATATAGAGGAGCTACAAACAGAGTATGTAGTTAGTAGGTACGTAGAGCCTATTTCCAAAATACTATAAGTCACCTGACTTAGTCTAGTACTTCAGACTGCCTATAGTGTCCTAGAGGGCTATACCCTCATTAATTAACTCTAGTTCTCGCTCTTGTACCTGCTAAATAAGTCTCGAGACTTCTTTAAAGGGTTCTTTAGACATTATATGCTTACTATATGTAAGCTAGTTAACTACTACACGGATTAAGCTAGACATAGTTGCCATAACTGCTAGATAGGAGGGTTCGTCGCTAGCGGAGGCTATGAGGCCCTATTAGACCTGTAGTCAACCTACAAGAGGAGCTAACAACAGATCGCTACCCTAAACTACAAGCTTCGTTTGTAGCGTAAGGAGAAGCTGTTAGTTACCCTACTCCCTAGTGTTATAGTCTAGTCGTCGCGAAGGACTATTAGCTAGATTCGTCTTTCTAGAGCAATGCTAGATAACGAAGTCAAAGCTAGTAAGGAAAGTCGCCTACCTTGCTTGCTAACTACTTAGCTGCTTCACGCCTATGAAGCCGCGAAGGTTGTTATAGTTAGTAAGCACCTTAATAGGGTGCGCTACGCCTTCGAGGTAGTGTTAGTACTCCTTAAAGCCATTAACAATAGCTAAAAGCTCTTAGTCGTAAGTCTTGTAGTTAAGCTTAGCGCCCTACATCTTCTGCGACTAGAAGGTAATTAGGTACTATTACGTACTACCTTCGTGCGACTAGAGCTGCGATATAATTACGGCTATTACGAATTTTGAAGCATTAGTCTCTATTCGGATCTTCGTAGTAGAGTCAAAGTGCCGAAGTATAGGCGTAGTTTAAAAAGCTGCTTTAAGTTCAGAGAAAGCCTTGCTCTAAGCCTCCTCCTAAGGCACTATCCCTAGCTTTTTTCCTCGAATCGCGCCCTTTACGAGGGCCGTGAGAGGAGCCACGATCTTCGAGTAGGATCGTATGAATCTGCGATAGAAGTTAGTAAATCCTAGGAACACCTGCACTTCTTAGAGGGTAGTTAGCTGCGGCTACTCCGCGATTACAGACACCCTTTAGTCATCTATGATAACTCCTTCTGTAGAGACAACGTATCCAAGAAACTTAATCCTATCTGTCAGGAATGAGCACTTCTTTAGGTTCGTATATAGAGCGAACTTACAGAGCCGTTCAAGTACTATTCTTAGATGCCGAATATGCTCCTCCTTTGAGTTAGAGTAGACTAGTATATCGTCTAAATATACTACGTAGTAAGTGTTAACAAGGCCGGCTAGGGCCTAGTTAATATACGCTTAGAACGTTGCTAGTGCGTTAGTTAAGCTAAATAGCATCACTATATACTCGAAGTGTCTATACCGCATTTAGAATGTAGTCTTCTACTTGTTACCCTTTCAGATTAGTATCTAGTAGTAGGCGTCCTTCACGTCAATAGAAAAGAAGATGGCAGCGCGACTAAGGCAGTTAAGCGTCTCGCTAATAAGTAGTAGGGGGCAGTAGTTCTTCTAGGTTACTACGTTAAGGCCCCTATAGTTAACGCATAGGCAGAGCGTGTTGTCCTTCTTCAGGACGAACATAACTAACGCTCTAGCCTCGCTTTTACTTCGTTAGATCTACGCGTTCCTTTTGATATAGGTGTATATGCTATATGATATGAAAATATCTCGCAGTGTGACAGAGTAATCCGACCTTTCAGTAGGTACAAGACAGCGCTGCTTTCTGCTTATCGCAGAGGTGGCGCTAAGGGTGCTTATAACCCCCGACGCTCCTTAATTAGGGAAAGCATGTCCGAGCCTAACCCCGTAGGGGTACCGTAGGGTCAGCGACGTAGGGGCGTCCTACGTCGACAACTGATCCCACTCGGACGACATACGAGCCAACGTATGTACGAAGGACCCCCTTGCCATATGTAGCAGGGTCACTGCATGCCAAGGGCGGCCATTAGAACCCATGCGGTTCAAATGGCCCCCTAGTATTAACCGTATCACCTTTACGCCTTGTAGAGGTAGTCTCGAAGTGTTTCGAGCTATGATTCCGACATAGGGTATAGAGGTTAATACGGAGGATTGTAACCCTCCTTAAGGTTAATCGCATGTTCCGCGTCTAGGGCCCGGGCATAGGCCGCAGCCTCTACGTCGAAAATATCGGCGTATTCCTCTAACTTAGGCAGAAGGGTAACGTCTTCCTTGACATTCTGTATGTAGACCGCATACACGCATTAGACCTTCTTTATGTCCTTATAGAAGCTATGTGCGTCACGTATCTACACTATAGGAACTTTGCCTATAGAGCTATAGAACTAATTGTTAGTAGCTCTATTAATAACGACTCCCTACTTGTAGCGCTAAGGGCGGCTAAGCAGGAGCTCCTTATCAGGAACGTCTTTAGCGTAGAAGACTTCGTTAGTCTCGCGTACTTCCCCTAAGGAGTCCGCAAGTTAGAGGCGCAAGTTGTACGCGCCTTAAGCCGCTACGCCTTTGCCTTAAAAGGACTTCATAGTAGGCAGCAGGGCTCCTAGGATCGGCTTTATACTAAGCTGTACGATTACCTGCTAGGGTATCACGTTAACCTCCGCAAGGTCGTCTAACATATAGTCTACTAGCTTAAGCGAGCCATTAACTCGGACCGCACTAGATAGGCGCTAGGCAGGCCACGAGTCTACACTATTAGTAACAGATAGCTTAGATACCCGCGGTAGCTGTTCGGTTGTCTTAGGCTTGTCCTTCTTTCGCCTCCCCTCTAGGGAGGTTTCAGACACCTTGCTTACCTTCTTCCTATTACTTCGTTTAGGACAGCGAGCCGCCTAGTAGTCCCTTGCTCTACAGATGTAGCAGCTACTCGGAGGCTTCTCGCTACCTTCTTTTAGCTTAGAGGGCTTGCTCCTCTAGAATGAACTACCGCGTTAGACGTAACCCTTAGGGCGCTTGTAATAGCGGCCCTTTAGTAGGTCCTTAGGGCCTAGACGCTTATTATCCTTACCGCCTGATTTTCCATTTTGCTTCAAGGTAATCTCTATACGTGTCGCAAGGGACACAAGGTCTTGCCGAGTTGTTAGAAGTTCATGAAAAGTCATGATTATGTTCTGAAGATTGTCATCAAGTTTGACGAGTAGGTGCTATACTCGTTACGTCTTAGTATAGGGTAGCATCTGTCCCTCGAGTGTAGCGAGGTAGGTAGCGAAGCTAGAGGTTGTTTGTCCCTTCCCCTGCTTAGCCTTCTCGCACTTGACAGACATAGTAAGGGCGCGGTTCCCTAGATCCTCGACCTAGTTAACACAGAACTAGCGAAAGTCCGCCTACGTATACGTTCTGTCATAGACCCGCATAAGGTTATACTACTCATGCTAATTGTTGCAAGGTTCCTTATCCTCTTCAAACTACATTACACTAAAGGCGACTTGTTTGCCCTCTGTAGAATATCCGCGTAGGTTAAGCACGAAAACTACCTTACATGCCTGCAAGAAAGTTCGAGCCTCCTTTAAGGTGTCTCCCTTAAACGGCTTCGGATTACATGCGTTACGACTACCTCCTAGTTAGCCTACTATGGCCCCGAATTTAGGCACTAGATTCGCAGGCACACGCGGAGAGTCTACGCCTACTAGTAAGTTGTCTTTACGGGTCCCTAGCATGAAATCTCGCTAGATTTCTTCGTCCGCTAGTTTATTAGTACTACTTATAGCGACGTCTTCGTCGTCCTCGCCGTTTTCGCTACTAGAAGCAGTGCGGCTCTAGCTCTAGTTTACAAGGCGGGTTATGACCTAATTAACAATCATAGCTACAAACGCTAGGTCGATAGTCGGGGTTAGCTGTAGTCCCTATGTAGGGGGTCTATTACCTTGTCTACTACGTAATTAGCCTCTAGCGGAACCGTCACTTGATGCAGTGTCGCTCGCAGGGGGTACTTCTACAGGCTAGTTACTTAGGCTAGCTTCGCTATTACAGGCGCTTAGGATAGTACTTACTACATGTTAGTTACAATTTTGTAGTACTCTAGACATATTATAGTATTCTCTACTAGACTGCAAAGCAGGGTAGAGAAAGCAGAACTAACTTATATAGATATATATGCTATATAATATGAAAATATCTCGTAGTATGACAGAGTAAACCGACCTTTTAGTAGGTATAAGATAGCGCTACGTCTCGAAAACCTAACCCCTAAGCAGTACGAAGTACGAAGAGTAGACCGAGTAGAGCTAAGTTAGCTAAGTAGGTGCTAGTAGTATACTAGCAGTATCTTACTAGCTCGGCCTACTCGGCCCTACTCCTAGCTACTCGATTCACGGGCTCGTTAGCCTTCCTACTCATGCCTACTCGTAGGCGTGCTTATTTAACGGCTTTCTACTCGATCGCTACTTACCTACACTCGTACGCTCCTCTGACGTGTACGTCTACTTAGCCCTACTCCTAGCCGTGTAATCCAGCGACAGGCATCACTACCGAGTGTTAGCAATATGCAGTAGTTAGAATGAAACTTGTCTTCAGACTGCCCCCTTACACAGCTCATTCACCGTACTAGCTACTACGCCGCCGTCTCTGCGCTGTAGGTAGTCTCTAAAGCCTTCTATAGTCGACGGCTATAGCTTGTAAGTCGTCTACATCCTCCTATGCCTTTCCTTATACGCTTAGAGGCGCATCTAGTCCGCAACCTATTCGACGATCTTGTCTTTAACCTCTACGCTCTCTAACATTCCCTCATACTTCTTGACTGCTAGAAACCGAAGTCGAGGTAGCCGAGCAGCTATAATAGTCATGTAGAGTACGAACTGCTTAGAGTACACGAAACTGTAGAGGTCCGCATTAATGTCATCTAAATTCCGGTAAATACATACATACCTGCCCGCTATGTTAGTAGCAGCTAAGTAGCTACTACGACTAAAATATGCTACTGTTAAATCATATCTACCTGCTATTGCCATATCAAATCAGTAAGGACTACAGCTCTTACTAGCATGCTAGTCTCACAGGAGCTAAGAAACAAGTAAACTATAAGTAATACTATCTCCGCTAGCTCGCCAGACTTCAGGAAACACGGCTAGACCCCCGTTTAGAACACTACTATGTCTCTACACCCGCCTGCTCGCTAGCCTACTATAGCCTTAGAAACGTGTGTCGAGATGCACATATGCACTTGTTAGCGTATCTCGTTCCTCTGCATGTAATATAGACGATGAACAGCTTGTTCATTGTGCCATTCAAAGTGGCCAAGTTGTTGCGGGCTCCTGCGACGACGTCGCCAAACTCGCCCTATAGACGCTGTCTAAACTGTAGAGAGAACTCGTCATACGATAGCTCCATGTCATACGTATTCTATAGGCCTTAGTAGAATGCCTAGGTGTACTAGTCTTCTGTCTTGTACTCGACATTAACCTTCTTTTAGCCTGACTAATTAGCGTCTTCTGTCTTCATTACAATGAAGACGACCTTCCTATTCCTTTTGCTCCTAAACACACGGACTCCCCTAAAACTCATCTAAGGGGCGTTAGGGGTCCCATTGTAACTAACGACAATTAGCCCGCCGAAGAAAAGCTCATGTGTACCTAGCGGTCTAGTGAGTAGCACTCTAAATACCTTGTTTGTAATCAGGGGCAGTACACTGTTAGCCTACTCCCTTGTCGCGCGACTTACTATGTCCTCCCCTTTAAAGATCTTCTTGAACGGCAGGATTTTGACGCATCTAGTAAACATGAAGTTAGTGACTAGTCGTCATATCTTAGGGTTAACTGCATACTCATTCCTATTCCGGGTTAGCTGCCTAGCGTAGCTGTCCTTATAGTTGTCGTGCTAGTCAATTATCTGGCAATTCTTGCTGTAGTAGGCTACTACCTAACATGGGCATATCTTGAGCGGGCTGTCGATACTACAATTAGCGCATTAAGCGACTATGCTAGCCATTGTCTCGAATAGTAAGATAGAGGGTTAATTGATGTTACTACTACTTGTATGTATCAGGCAAGTCTTCGAAGTTAGTTGATGTAATTAGTAAAGAGTTAAAGTAGAAGAGTAGTAGTAGATATAGATATCTCTTGCTACTAAGTGCACGTGCTGCCGCCTAGCTAGCGCACATGAGGCCCTCGTAACTGCCGTCTAGATTAGTTAGCTGCTACGTGCCGCTATATGCTACATGTAGGTAGTTATCGCTCTTAACAAAGTAGCAGCAAACATAGCGACATCTATCCTATGTAGCTATGTCTGCCGAGTGCACATGCTGCTGTCGAGCTAGCGTCAGTGTAACTATGTCGCGGTTACTACCATTCCTAATGCCTCTGTATAGTAGTAGATAAGGTCTGTAGGTCGTAACTACAAGGATCATTTTTTACTGCCTTTCAAGGCAGAATCGCCTGATATCATGCCTTCTTCATTTAGTCATGTGCCTAGGCAGCAGTGTGTGATATTTAACCGAATCTATGACAGCGTCGCGTGCCTTCCGTTTCTGACCATTTTTCAGGCAGTAGCGTCATGTGCCTTCTATTTCTGGTCATTTTTCAGGCAGAAGCTAATGATGTGACGATGCAACATGTACGGTTAGCGACTATGTAGAGCACATGACCTATAGCTACTAAAATACAAAAGAAGCTTAGTACTCTAAACTTCTTTCTTTTAAACAACTACCTTATCTAGTACTCGGCTTCTTCTTTAGCATCTATACAGATACTAGCATACTAATAACACTATGGCATGTAAGCATTATATGCTTATATGACAAGACTGTAAACTGACGCGCTAGTAGAATCTAAACCTACCATGTCGACAAATCCGACCCTAGACCTAGAGCTAGCGATCGGTGTAGGTTCTAAGCACGCCGAGTTTGCGGCCGACTACGTCCGCGATACCGTCTAGGCATTAGAAGCCGCTATCGCGCTACAGAAGGCATATCCGGACTTTAATGCCTACAAGGATCTCGTTAACTACGCCCCTTAGGTAGAGCATCAAGCTAGGCACAAGGTACTCGACGTCGCATGCGGCGGTAGCCTGATTAGGCTCCTAGCAAGTGCAAAGCTAGCTACACTAGATAGTGTATACTTCCTAGACTTCTATGCTAAGATGCTAGATAAGAGCTAGTAGTATATATTGTAGCTAGGCCTTAGAGGCAATACTATTACTAACTAATCTTTAGTACCATACGGGACTACTAGGGAAGCGTAGACTCGTAGCGCTTCATCTAGGCGAGGCTCGGTCGCACCCCTACAGCTAGTATCAAGCAGGCTGCTAGATGCCCTAACGGCTTTTAGATAGTATTTACAAAGGGTATGCTAGACATATTCGAGCTATAGGTCTATTCGGGGCTAATCCGCTAGCTGCGCGAGCTAGTTAGTAATAACGGCTAGCTGATCTTAGATTAGAAGGAGCCTGCTCCTAGCTAGCAGCTACTCTTACACCGACTAAGCGAGGCTACTTCTATGGCCTATTAAGAGTACACTATAAGAGACTAGGCCTTATTGCCATCGCGCATTTAGAATGTTTAGCACCCCGCCCTACTAAGTCCTAGCTTTAACTGTCTAATCACGTAGTATACCATGATCGCTAGCTAGGACGAATTGGCGAGGGCGCGGAGATCTATGCTTGCTTTCTTCGCTAAGCCTAGTGTAGCAAGTAAGGTGTCTCTCTACGCAGACTTTCTGACCTACTACCTGACGGATTAGTTAACTGCTCTCTATGGCTTATTCGTTAAGCGAGCAAGAACCTGTGTCAGCTATCTAACCGCGGCGTTAGAGGTCAAAGTCGACATAGCGTAGCGTGAATAGCTTAATAGCAAGATTAGTAGTACTACTCCTAGGCAGAGGGGTTTCCGGGTCGAGCTCTTATACACTCTCCTCATTAAGCCCATGGTTACGATATCTCTTAATCAAGTCAAACGGGAATTGTCGCGCACAGAGAGACGTGCGCTAGAACGACAGGTAGCGAAGGCTCTGCAGAAAGGGCAGTAAATATGCGAGGTAGATAAGCTAGCTAGCTGCCTAGACGCTAGCTAGCAGAGAGATGTGTATGCAATAAGAGACTTTTAGCTAGTAGCACTAACTGCTAATCCTGCGGCATGACTAATAAGTAGTTATGCACGTAGGTAGAAGACCTGCTTCTAGCTACAGTAGGCGGTAATTCATGACTTTCTTGAGAACTTACTAAGCATCTGACTCTTGGCGACATGCCTACTGTTAAAAAGAAGCTTGCAGCCGTCATCGCTAAACACGAGTTTCCCTTTCTTAAGGTTAGTAGCCGCGATTCTGACTAATCATACATACATATGCTAACTAGTTGTGTTTCTAGCTCCTAGCCGAGCTTCGTGACAAGATCTACGAAGGAGTCATTATGTCGCCTACCCCAATTAGCATCATGTTCAACTACGGCACGGGTCTGCTAAGTAGCTAAGTCGTCAAGTCTACTAGCGCTAGCTAGAAGAACTGCGTGCTAGGAGCCCTCCTTGCGGCGTGCTACCTTCATTAAGCTTACTAGTATAGCATTCGTTGCGCATGTCACGATCGTTTGCGTTTGTTTCTCCTTAATTAGTCCTGAGTAGAGCTGCTAGCGACGCCACGCTTGAGCGATAGCGGCCCTTCCTTGCTAGTAGCCGTAATATCGCGCTCCTTAGCTATATTCAGGCGATGCAGCTTGTGTTTAGTTACTACCCTAGACTCTTGTTCCTCCTAGTCCGCATTGTATATGAAGTTGTAGGTCTTAAAGTTAGTAGTGTTGTTAATGTACATGTCACATTAGCCGGAGGTGTCATATTTGTCTGTCAGCATAACGTAGATGCTATAGTAGACGCTAGTAAGCCTGTAGATGCGGCGACCTTGCAGAGTACCTTCCTATAGGCCAGAACGCATCGCTATGATCACTATCATGCTATAAACATCGTCTACTCTTCTAGCCGGATGTTTCGGCCAGAACAGGTCTACAAACACACCTATGTAGGTCGGACGTTTATTGTGTGCTAGTATTATGTAGTTGTAGCCGTCTACTATGATGCGCGATTTCTTGTCTCAGAAGGTTACGACATATAACAGGCGAGTAGGCAGCCGGCCCTTAAAGGCGACGACTAGGTCGATTTGTCTATTAACGCTAGCAGTCTCGTCTGCAACTAGCGGCACTTCGTACTCCTAGACCTAGAGCTAGTCGTTACGGCGATTGTCCTAGATTCCTTGCTAGTTTAGGGTATATCTAACGATGTCCGGCTTAGTTGCATATGGATCGTCAGGATCCTTATAATGCATCTTCTAGCACTATACACTAGCATGGAAAGATACATCTAAATTGTCGACCTAATCTAGTCTTCCCTCGATCCTGTCAGGATCAAGACGTATTATATTTGACGTCAATGTTGTATTAGATAACGCCTAGCACTCTCTGACAAACACTGTAGTAGCATGACGGAAGTAAGGCCCTACCTCTAGCCCTATGTGTGCTACTACATTACTAACTATCCTCTATATGTCTCTACCTAGTGACGATTAGCTAGATCTTAGCCTTTGCTAGCTAAGGAAGGCTTTAACATCCTTCTACTCTGTCGGTTAAGGTACTTCGCGCTCCTAAGCCTCTCGACGTTTGGCCTTAGTCTGCTGCTAGAACGTTAGGCTAGTATCAAAGAATGTAAGCATAGTAATCTTTCGCTAGAAGTGCTCCATAATTTAGTCCTCCTATCTGTTCTTCTTGTTAGTTAATTTGAATAGCTTCTTGACGTATTCGACATGCTTGTATTCGAAGTAGCTAGTGTCGAGGTCTAGCGCGTTGCCGAAGAGCCGTATCATGTCTACGTAGTATGTAAGGGCATGAAACTTAGGAAAATTGAAGTGCCCTTACAGTTCACATACATTGTCTACTATTTTAGGCTCCTCCGCTCGCTCTGTCTATGCTTTCTTCTTTCTTAGCTCTCCTTTGCTTATGCGGTACTCCCTGAACTCTTCTTTATACTAGTTGTATTAGAACAGGGCGAGGACTATGAACTAGAGCGTTTTGCTATCATGTGAAGGATATTACGCTAACTAAGAGAAGTCTACTATCGCCCGCAAGAACTAGATGGCGCTATGTGCCTTAGCCTCTTCTAACAGTAGCACGAAGACTAGGAGCAACTGTCGTAGCATACTCTTCTACTCCTAGCCTGTCTATTAGCTTACTACGGACATCTGGCTAAACACCTAGAGGTTCCTGAATACAGGCACCGCCGCGAAGCGACAGTCAATAATGACATCTAGTTAATAATCTACAACAGTCTTGCCTTTGTTACTCTTTCTTGCTACTTTATGCTAGCCCTCGGCTTGTAGGAGTGCCGCTCTAGCTCGCTTCAAAGATAGAGGTAGTCGACTCTTAAGCAAATCTCGCGTCTAATCCATGACGTACATTAATACGCCCTTGAAGAGTTAGTAGAGCACGTCTACTATTAGCGTCTTGTAGATATTTAGGCTAGGGTGCCTAAATGCGAAGTTCGGTAGGTCATGCACGTGGCTGCCCTAGTCCTTCTTCGCCGCTCGCTAGAGCATGATTTGTATTTACGTGTCCTTATGTACCTGCTATAGCGTAACCGCTTCGAGGTCTTCGCGTTTTTCTAGATCGATTATACATATTATGTAGTAGCGGTTGTTCTTCACGCCTGTGATTATTACCTGTTCTTAGTAGTCGCTCGCGTATACTGCGATATTTAGGAAACATCGCTATGTCTCGCTATCCGCACACAAGACGTCGAGGCCCTTGCCTGCAGCGAGCTTAGCAATAGGGTCGAACATTGTCTTCATGTAGCGATAGTATAGCTCGTCCCTGATGCTTCCTTTCCTGCCTTTAACTACTAGTAGCATCGCTAGGAGCACGCTGCCTAGTCGATAGTTAGAGTTACGAACTAATCTAGGCAGGTTGCTAATTATTAAGTACACTAGCCCTACGATCAGGTCACCTTGATAATTAGTAACCTGTGTCTTGTTACTAGCAAGAATTAGTGGCATAATTGTCGCTCCGTCTATTCTAAGCTCTTTCTGTTTGTCCTACTACTAGTCTGCAGAGGCCATGTCCTGATAGATCCGCCTAGGCGGGTCATCTAGAGTCTCGAGGCGATAAGGCGCGTACACGAGATCATTCCTGAAACCCTTGTGCCCTATGAGAAAGCGCATAACGTCTTCGACTTTCCGGTGCCTTAGAGGCACTGTCTTGACACTAGAGGTCGACTATAGAGATTCTAATTTGATGTTCGTAATGCTCTAATTTGTAATGAATAGTAGTTAGTAGGCACTTACTTCTCGGATCTTGTCCTTAAGCTCTACGCTAGACCGAAAGCTAAGCAGTTCGTAGACCTTCTGTAGCCGGGGATTCTTGAATAACCGATCGATGGCGTTGCTCGAAATGCCTTCGTGTAAGAGCTAGTATGCGAATGCTACATCTGCATTACTTTAGAAGAAGGCATAGCCCTATTCGTTAAGTTCCTTATCTGTCTGTTTGTTAGACCTTGTCAAGGTTATTACTAACTCAGTAGGATTACGGCTTAACGTACACTTTGATTAGCCTGCCCGCCGTGAGACTACCTACGCTAAAAGGTGTCCGCTTGTATAGTTACTCGTACCTAGCAGACGACAGCCTACTAGCGTGCATATAGATTGAAGCCGAGCTGTGCTCGCTCGTGACGCCATGTAGCCTACCTGTTTGGCTGCTATTCGTGTCTCCATACTGTCTATCTAGAGATGTAGCGTCTCTTGTAAATACTACTAGGTCGTCGTAGAGACTAAGCGCGTAGATGTTACCGCTGTCATTGTCGATTGCCCTAGCTGTCGCTACTATCTCTTTCTCTTGCATGTAAGCCTCATTAAACACAGGCTTAAAGACTATGACTAGTTCCTCGTTTATAACATACTGCCTATCTACTCCCGCAGCATCGTCGACTAATGCCCCCTCCTCGTAGGCAAGGACATCGTCTGCTGATTAAGTTTCGACTCTGTCGTTCGAGTCTAAGGAGATGTTCAAATCTGACGCGTATTTCTCGTCGGGTCTAAGATCCATAGTGCTCTAATTAATGAAGTGCTAAAACTTTGCTACTATGCAGGTAGGAACATGCTAGGCATGACTACTATGACCTTTTAATGCCTTGCTACAGCCTATGTAGTATAGTATACGCTATGAAGCTAGTGTCGACGTAGTATGTTGTAAAGGCTATAGCACTTATAGACGCGTTAATCACCATAAACACCGGACCCCTAGAAAGGTGCGCGTGCCGCGCGGGTAGCTAATTGCCGCTCAGACGGTTCATCCTGTTAGCCAGCTATGCGTGGTTAGGGTTAGTGTTTAGGTTAATAGAAGAATCGAGTGTTATTAGAGTGTAGTAGTAAAGGAGGGCCTAGAGTAGACGAAAATGGATGTGCTAGGAGTATACTAGCAGCAGTTATATTAGCTAACTCATTCTGTCGATCGCAGGTAGTACGAGCGCTATTTTAGCTAGGAATCCTAAATTTCGAGTAGTTTCATATATAAATCTAAAGTGTATAGTATTTATATGCATAGAGTCATACCCTCTATTACTAGCGGCTTAGATGTGTAGCGTAGACGTAGTAGGAGTGCCGCTAGTATACTACTAGCAGTTGTTGTCTGTCGATTATAAGGGTTTAAAACATGTAGTAGCGATCTATAGGTCGGACCTTGACGTAGTAGTAGTAGACGTACCGCTAGTATACTACTAGCATTTAGTAGTCGTCAAGTACATTCGAACGGACGAGATGATCGGTGTTATGCATATACTCTATCAGATGAGGTGCTTGTGTAGTCGCTATCTAAAACGATACTGCTTGCGCACGACTACTAGCATTACTCTATTACAAGATTGTAGTTAAACCCTAGTCAATCTGTCATCTTACGCTAGCCTGCGCAGCCTGTATGATCCTATGCCTCTCTACTTGCCCTGATCATCGCGCATGGTATTAATGAAGTCGTTACTAGTCTGCTAACAGTTCATAGTCTACTCTCCGAATTAGCTCTATGGCGCAACCTAGTAAAATCTCATTACCTCTGTTAATCGCGCTAACTGCATTAATCTAGTACGACTAACCCTGCTACAGGCTTGCCTAGTCGACTACTGTTTTAAGTTGTCATCTAGTATCATGATAGCGTCGGCAGGTACAAGAGTTACGCTACTCTCAATTTTGTTCACGGTCAATATAAGGAACTAAGGGTCGTCTTAGTAGCCTTTAACAATAGGATTAGTAGTCACGAAGTCCCCTACAATTATGGCCTTATCTTTCGACCTGTAATCTAGCCTAATGAACCTATCTATCTTGTTGAATCTGTCTAGGATGTGACCGTTCTCTACTACCTACTAGAGATACTAGTCAAAGTTAGTACATATTAGGCAAGGAAACGGTTGCCTTCTAGGCATAGGCTCGAGTATCCTGTTCCTATATGCGTGTCTCAAGTGCCACAATTATTAGGACCCTAGCGTCTAGATCATGCCTGCTACAGATAGTGTCGTAGCGGACTAGAAGATAGACAATGCGGCGTCGCATATACGACGGCTACGGCTATGGCGATAAAGTGCGAAAAGCGCGGAAGGGTCTGCCGCATCTTTTATCTGAAGTTAGCTAAGAGACTAACGAGTATAAACAACGCGTGTTTCGAGTAATCCTGACATCTGTAATTCAAACAGACACGATACAGGCATAGCCCGAACGATAAGTGTGCGTGTTTCCTCGACAAGAACCTCTAAGACCTAGCGCGGCACAATTCATAAACCTAAGGCGCTATAATAGCAGAGCATAGGCACGATTAAAGCGGGCCTTGTACTTCGACATGACGATTACCTACGCCTGTACGCTACGTTAGAAGAACGGATAGAGCAGCTTAGCCTACTTGGCCGAATTGCGCGGTCGATAGCAGCGAAGGAGCGCATGTTCTAGGAAACGAGCACCTTCTTTAGTAGTAGCAGGGAATTACAAATCAAATTCTTGGCGACAGTAGAGGCGTTATAGACACGAGTAGGGGAGGTTAGTTTTCGGCATCTACTATACAAGATATCGTCAAACTATTGGCGGCGGACAGTCTAGAAGTTAGCAATTACCTAGGGTTAACATGAAGGTAGTACGGCTATTATAGTTTAAACGCGGCTCGAAGGCCTTTAGAACAATACGTACAGGATATTCTCTCGCATGCAGAACAAATCTTACTACTGTATACGCAGGATCTACTACAGAGCAACTACATCCGTTAGGCTATGTCGTACAGGCAGACGTGCTATATAGCGCGGATGTTTCGTAGTACCTATACTAGCTATTATTGAAGAATTAATGCTAACTGAGGCTAGTTCTACTAGCGGTATTTTAATAGCATACTACTAGCAAGCTGAAAGTACTGCCGGCTAATAGGGAAGCGCAATTTTAGGGGTAGCTGCATTTAGATGACACTCGCGCGTCGCAAGATACTGTAAACATTGCGTCCCCTCCTTCTTCTGCATTAATAGACGCCACGTAGCTACATTAGACAGTAACTCGCAGTATATGCATATTTACATGCTATAGATATTATCCTTTACTAACCTGCTACTAGACCTACACGACTAAGAAGGATATACCGCGCTCTGTTCTCTGCCGATCCTTTAAGTCGCGTCCTTCTTTGATTATGCCTTTGAAGAAAGACAGACAACAGAGGTCACGTTCCGCGTCATCTAGCGGCAGTTCGAATTACGATCTAGCGAATGATTTAGAAGACCTGCTAAGCAATAATGGCGATAGTGTAGACGACGGCAACGAGGAGATAGCTAACTAGGAACATGAGGATTTTATAGTGCCTAAAGCCTATACAAAGGCGACTAATGTAAGAAGCTACCTACATAAAGCGGCTATACTAACATGCATACAGACGACGACGTACTAGTCACGAAGAGACTAGACGCATAAGCGGTCATCCTTACTGCTAAGGCGGAATCGGCCGAACAAGAGGCTTCGGTCATTGTCTCGCGACACGCGATGAGATAGTAGTAAACCTAAGAATAACAGGGTAAAGACATAGTAGCTAAGCATCTGTCGAGGCTATTACAATAGCCGACCTACTAATCACGGGAGCGACAGCAACAGTTAAAACTACCGTAACAGCGAGTCTCGTAGCTACTAGGGCGATAGTAGTAGTCAAAGTCAGTCCGGGAGCTAGTTAAGTAGCCGTCGAGGCCATAATAGCAGCCAGACTACAAACTCCGACTAAGGATACGACTACTCTAGTAGCGAAGATATACGTAGTAGCCCTCCTGTGCATAAAGACAAGTTAATCGAGCCTTTACTTGTTAAAGTCTAAGAACTCTCGTAGATGGACGCTTCACAAGGGCAGAAGGGCATTTCTGTGCTATACCCTACAGCTCCTACTTACTAGCCGAGTTGTAAGCATATTGCAATTAACTAGTAGCTCGTAGCGCGTGATATGCTAGGGATGAAAGGTCGAGTTAGCTCGAGGCTAGACGACGTAGATTTGGATACTATAAGTACCTGCGTAGGTCCTATAAGGAGGTGCTAATGTTAGGGGCGTAGATAAGGCAGAGGTTGCGTTAGTGTCATAACAACTACACGAATAGGGTTAGAGAAGCTATACTTGCATAGTCTAGCAAGGTAGACGATAAGCAGGGTTTGAAGGACTAGGCCGCGGACATGTTAATAGAAAGCAGATTCGAATGCGAGAACAAAGAAGAGGTAAGGAGAGAAGGCTTAGATGTCGTCGAAAGCGCTAACATGTCACAGGACCGGAGGTTTCTAAGCCCGCTCGTGATCTTTTGTATAAAGAAGGCGTTCTTCTAGTTCAATTAGAAACTAGCATGGAATCCTTTAGAGTCACGTAAGGTAAACGCTTTCATGTTAAACAGCGTGTATGCTACTATCACATACCTACTAGCCTAGATCAGAAATAGCCCTTCGGAGTTCAAGACAAAGGCTAGCAAGACGAGATGGGTTCCGGTTAGCGGTGTCGATATTAATGATATCTTCGAGGGAAAGAAGAAGTATTAGGAAGAGCTCGATGCTAACAGACAGGAGGTCATCATGGCGACTATCACGGCACGTATATTAGGGGGGGAGGACGAAGGCAAGACAGCACTACTAGTGTAGGCAGCGCTAGCTATCAAGAAGGATCGCGGCATGACAGGCTTAGAGAGGGAATACGAGGACTTGCGGAGGCGAAAGGCGCTACGCGACAATAGTACGTAGGAGACATTGTCGAGAGGGCCTATGCTAACTTCTGCTAGGTCGTACGTAATTGTTAGGTTAGCGTAGTGTTAGCCCGACATGACGATTAAGCTAGGCCTTAATGTCATTAATAGTAGGCGTTCGCAAGCATGTAGCGGATGTTTAAGCAGACACTAACAGAGGGAGCGAGGGCTATAACGGCGGAAGGGCAAATGTTAGTAACTATAGTAGTAAGGCAAGCGATTATGACAGTGACGACTAGCCGATGCAGGGACTAGAGGAGCCATTGTCGCGGGACACCCTGCATAACAGTGTCGTGACAACGAGGTTAGTTTCTCGTCTAACATCATGGCCATGATTGCTAACATGTACTTGTCTAGTATGAAAGCTACTATAGTCGATGAGCCCTAACCTAGACACACGCAAGATGAAAGGTTAGTAGCCTTAGCGCGTCGTGAGGGCTAGCTATCGCTAACGAGGCGGAAGTAGCAAGAGGCCTAAGCTACAGAGTAGGCGGTTAATCGTGACTAGTATAGACAAGCGGTATAGGCGAGGGGACTCATGTATCGACTAAACCATGCTAATAACAGATAAACGCTAGCGCGGCTCTAGCAAGAGGCGAAACGCAAAGACTTACTAACACACGGTATGTGCGATTATTAACTCTACGCATCGGCGTAGTTAATGACAATGGCTATAGGACACGAAGCTCGACCGCAAAGGACAAAGACTAAGGCGATAGTAGGAGCTAAGCTTTGCTAGAGGCAGAGGCAAAAAATGCTAGGTAAGTATGCTAGTAGTATACTAGCGTTATGCTACTAACATACTACTAGCACTTCGATATTAATAGGAGGTACTAGTAGTAGTTTAGTAGCTACGTAGTATACATTAGCTAACGATTATGATGTAGCATAGCATACGCTCTGCTCGATTAGTATAATCTTATAAGCAACTAGTCGAACGTTATAGAGAAGGTAGAGGATGCGCTTGACGACTCTGAGTTAAGGGATAGTCAGTTGTAGTAGCATACTACATTCACGGACTTGACCTTGTTAGAGCAGATTAAGGGCTATAGCGACAAGGTCTTTGATGATACGACCTTTAAGAAGCTACAGGAGGGGCAAAATAGTAGCGCTTTAGGAAAGTCGGTAGTAGTGAAGGTAAGCTAGTAGAACGGAATAGAGGATAAGGGCGAGTAGAAGATTTATGTGTAAGGGCCGATACAGGATGTGTAGATAGTGTGTAGTAGCTATGCATTTGTTACTAGCTATACTAATTAAGGTCTTTAGGCGTGAGGCGCAAGTCAGATATAGCAGCTTGCTTAAATTCAAGAGGCGTCGTGAGAGCTACGTTTAAGCTGTATATGTGTTTAGTGTTAGCAAGTCTGCTTAATTCGCGTTATATGTCAGGTCTAGTGTAAATAGTAAAAGAGCACAGTGCGACAACAACGAGATGTATAGTATTAACCAAAATTATGACTTTGACATCTATTACATGCAAATTGTTTTGATTCGAGTAGCTCGGCTTGCGTGCCCGAGCTACTTGCCGCTAGTATACTGCTAGCAGTAAGTTACTTACTAGTAGCACTCTTGCACTATAAGCTACTCGCGTCTGCGACACGAGTAGCTCAGGAGAGGCCGAGTTTCTCGGGGGTACATACGAGCAGGCCAAGTTAGACAGGTAGGTAAGTAAGCTAAGTAACACAAGTTACTCGGTCTACTTAGGGCCTTGGTTTTTAAGACGTACTTTCTGCTTATCGCAGAGGTAGCGTTAAGGGTGCTTATAACTCCTAACGCCCCTTAATTAGGGAAAGCATGTCTAAGCCTAACCCTGCAGGGGTACTATAGGGTTAGCGACATAGGGGCGTCCTACGTTGACTATTAATCCTACTTAGACGACATACGAGCTAACATATATACGAAGGACTCCCTTGCTATATGTAGTAGGGTTACTATATGCTAAGGGCGGGCATCGGAACCTCTGCGGCTCTAATAGCCCCCGAGTATCAACCGTATCACCCTGACATAGAAGATAAGGAGCATAGCAGTTAATAGGTCCGTGTCATGAGTGTTAGGAGTACTATGAGTCACAGGATCATAAGTGTCCTAAGTACTATGAGTCATAGTATAGTTATAGGAGTACTATAAGTCATAGGCATAGTCATAGGAGAAAGGATCTGTCACGTGAGGATAGATCCCCGGATCTGTAGGGTTAGTCTATTAATCTATAGGCCTACAAGGGAGAAGGGATCTATCATAGGATAACAGACCCTTAGATCTATAGGGTTAGTCTACAGATCTATAGACACGGATCTGTTAGGTCTATTAACAGATCTAACAGAGCTGCTCTGTCTCTCTGGTATATAGGGATAGCTTTAGGGCAGGCAGTTAGGAGCTTCATGCTTAATCTTAATTTAATCCTCTCTTACTTAGAGGAGAGTTAGTTACAAGGTTAACTACTATTATCGATATTCTTTACAGCTCTACGAGTCTAACACCTAATCCCCTTCCTACTATCGGTACCTACCCTTATGACATTTTGAGTACTACTTCTAAGGAAGCATTAGGGGACTTAACGAGTGCTTAACATACGCCTATGTTAAGTAGTTCTTTAACTATTAGTTTAACTTCTAGTAACAGTTAACTAACACTATAAGAACAAGTTGCCGCTATACCTCAAATTACGTAGAAGCTCAAATCTATTCACCTTAGTAAGATAGCTCTAGCATCTGTCGCAGGTTTAACTACTAGGAATGGACATAGTAACAATAGCTTCAAAATGGGAAGCCCTACAGAGTTTACAAGATAACAATCTTAAGTTAAGATGTTTATCCTATAATGCTAGTTAGCATTTAACGTGGATATAGAACGGTTTACGACACATCATAAGCGAATGATGTACATTGTCTCTTACCTGAAGGGACTAGCGTTCGAGTTTATCTAGCCTCATCTAACAGATTATCTAGATCACGTTAGTAACGTCGAAGCTAGGAAGACGACGACTAGGGAGATTCTTAACTTAGACAAGTCTTTGTTTAAGGCATTACGCGAAGCTTTTAGGCTCGGTAATAAGCAACAAGAGGCCGAGAGAGCTCTCCTAGGAATCTAGCAGAAAGGTTCTACTATTAAGTACCGCGTAGACTTTTAGACCCTCTCTGCTTGAGTTGACTAGAATGATAATGCTTTAGCCGCTTAGTTCTACTAGGGACTAAAGGAGACAGTTAAAGATGAAATTGCCTGAGGAGATCGGCTAACGACATTCAAGGAAATGACCGATCTCGCGATTAGAATCGATAATCGCATCTAGGAACGACAGCAAGAACGACAACATGGAAATTGCAAGCTAGCACAGGCTAACTATAAGGTCTAACGATTAGCACCAAAATGGCGAAGCAATTACTATAGTCTCTAACCTATGGAGTTAGATGCGACTAAGGGGCGTCTAAGGAATAGACCCTAAGGAAAGCCACGGAAGGGCTCTCCTACCTAGAATAGTCTGAAGAAGCCATTCGACAAGAGTAACCTTAAGTGCCACAACTGTAGAAAGAAGGGAGACTTTGCCTGCGAGTGTTTTACTAGGAAGTAACGACAAGAACTGCCTAGGACAGAGCAGGCTCGCGCGACAACAACGGCACCTAAGCAAAAGGCCGCCGCTACTTAAGAACCGGACCATGCTATACTTACTTAGACTGCGTGCTATGACGACGATTGTCGAATTCACATGAGTGATAAAGATGGTTCTAGATAGTACCCTAGCTGAAACAAGGCATAGTCGATCTGTGCGCTAAGGGGTACACCTTCTAGTGTAATAGTCCTAAGGCAACAGGAGCTAGAAGAAGAAGAAGAAGGTTCGGACGACAACTACGAGCTTGTCGAAGCCGTCATTCCTGATTCCGAGGAAGACAAAAGCATAGTGTAATAGGCTATGCCGCTACATGACATTAGACTTAACATTATCCGAATCATATAGAACTAGTAGGCTTAGGCTTGCCTATAGATTAATAGAGTATAACACGTCAACTAGCTTTAGTATAACGAACTAGCCGACCGTATGCGACGACACCTAAGGAGACTACTAGTCGTAGCTTAACCTCATGCGCATCAGAAAGTTGTCTAAGAAATTGTACTGTTCAGGGTAGAGTTTACGCCCTAGGGAGGCTACCTAACCCACGAAGGAATTTAGGTTCTACGAGCGCTATGACTCTAAGTCTACTACTTAAAGATAGAGTACGCAAGAAACACGTAGGAACAGTAAGGCTAGGAGCGAGAACAACCTCTTAGGCCAGAAAACGGTAACGCTTAGAGAAGAACCCGAGACCGCACGATCCCTAAACTAGTCTGTAAAGACAGTTATTCGGGAAACAACAAGGTCTGCTAGAATTAGACCTACGGACAGACTAGACAGGGCTGCAACGATGTGCCGCGATCGGCGCTAGATACGCGAACAACCTTAGAGTATAGGTGCATATTAACGAGACGCTAGCTAGGGCCTTAATAGATTCAGGATGTAGTAGAATCTTCATGACACCTAAGTTCGCTAGGACAGCTAGGATAAAGCTATAGGCGAAGACGAATGCTTTCTCGCTACAAGCGATTAATAGAAAGCCGGTTACGTACAACTAAGGAGTAGTTGACGAAGAGACTAAGATGATGCCTCTGCGGATAGGACGCTACTAAGAGATAGTCTAGTTCGACATCATAGAGTCACTAGGCTCAGATGTAGTACTAGGGCTACTATAGCTAAGAAACGCTAACCCCTATCTCGACTAGAAGAATGAGAGGATCTAGTTCCCGGAACTCTCAAGATCGATACCTCTACCTGTAGTACACGACGTACTAGGCAAGATCGAAATATGTGCTATGACTTTAAGCAAGATAGTAGCCGCTATCAAGGATCTAGAACAGGAAGTGCATGTCCTATAGGTCAAAGCAACGTAATCGGAAGTCAAGGTTAAATTCACAGTTCCTAATAAGTATATTTTAAGGAAGAACCTGACTAAGAAGCTCTGCTAGAACACTAGGAGTAGGACCACGGGATACCCTTACTCCCTAGCAAGACACTAACGAAGCAACTAGTTCGCCTGTTGTTAGCAGCAAAACTAGAGATTCTCCGGAAATACCTAGAAGACAACCTCTAGAAAGGCTTTATCCGCTAGTCGTAGTCTCTAGCCAGATATCTAATCCTGTTTGTGCCTAAGGGGGAAGATAACTAGCGACTCTACGTAGATTATTGTAGATTAAACGACATTACGATAAAGAATAGTTATCCGCTTCCTTTACTCTCGGAATTGCAGGACCGCCTACAAGGAGTAATATAGTTCTCGAAGTTTGACATACCTGGAGTGTATAACCGAATTCGAATTAAGGAAGGCAAAGAATAGAAGACTACGTTCCGAACTAGGTTTAGACACTACAAGTACATAGTCATGCCATTTAGGTTAACAAACGCCCTGGCTACATAGCAGGCATTTATTAACAATGTGCTACAAGAGTACCTTAACGTCTTTGTAGTTGTATACCTAGACGACATCCTTGTCTACTTACAGACAATCGAAGAACATAGGACTCATGTACGCAAGGTACTTTAGAAACTCTAGGATTACTAGTTAAAGGTTAAGCCTTAGAAGAGCGAGTTTCACAAGCAGGAAGTATAATTCCTTTGGCTATGTAGTAGCATGGAATAGAATTAAGATAGACACTAAGAAAGTCTAAGTCGTAAAAGAGTAGCCTACGCCAACTAATGTTAAGGAAGTATAGTCCTTCCTTAGATTTGCTAACTTCTACTAAAGATTTGTGGCAAACTATTCGAAGATTACAGCACTACTTACGACCCTTACTACGAAGGATACACTATTCGTGTAGGACGACGCCTAACGGAATGGCTTTAAGGAACTTAAGCGACGATTTACAGATCAGCTAATCTTACTTGTATTTAACCTAGATAAGCCTATTATAGTCGAAACAGATGCCTCCGACGTAGCACTCGGGGCATGCTTAAGCTAACTAGGACCGAGTAGATAACTACAGCTAGTCGCCTACTACTCGAGGAAATTGTCTAGACCTAAACTCCGTTACGACGTCTACGACAAAGAACTTCTAGCCATAGTAGACGCCTATAAGGCCTAGCCAGTCTACTTAGAAAGTTCGAAGCACTAGGTTACGGTCTACACAGACTATGAGAACTTGCGATACTTTATAACGACAAAAGAGTTAAACTAACAACAGGTTCGGTAGAGTAAGGAACTCTCTAGTTTTAACTGCAAGATCGTCTATTACAAGGGGACCGATAACGCATGCGCCGATACACTTAGCCGCTAGACTGACTACATGAAGGGCGTGAAGCAGGAGAAACATGCTATTCTCTAGGAAAATAGCGATAGCACGCTAGGAGTCAACTAACTCGCGGCCACGATAGTCACATAGACTAGTGAATTTCAGGATGACCTGAAGAACGCGCTAGTCTACGACCTAACTACACTTGCTGTCCGCGACGACATTAATGGACAGGAGGATTAGGAAGACAAAGACAGAATCCTTCTGTTTCAAGGATTAGTGTACATGCTAACGTCTCTATAATTAGAGCTACTACGCCTCCGACATAATGTACCTTAGGCAGGACACCTAGGAGTGTCTAAAATGAAGCAAATTCTCTGACAAGAATATTGCTTCCCTAGGATAAGCAAGGCAATCGAGGACTATGTCTGTTAATATGTAACCTGCTAACGAAGTAAGCATAACCGTCACAAACTGTATAGGCTACTATGACTACTCAAGGTACCTTAACGGCCATAGGAATTGCTCGCTATAGACTTTATCGTTAAACTACTATAGTTAAAAGAACCCGCTACTAATGAGTTCTTTAACAGGATCATAGTAGTAGTCGACCGATTTACTAAGTTTAGGAAGTTTATCCCTTACCGCAAAGACTTTAAGACTAAAGATATCGCGCATGTCTTCATCAAATAGGTAGTAGCACTACACGGCATGCTACAGGACCTAGTAACGGATCGAGGATCCATGTTTACCTCTAACTTTCAGAGAGCCCTAATGAGACAATTCTAGGTTAAACATTAACTAAGTACTTCCTTCTACCCTTAGACAGATAGACAGACAGAACGTCTAAATCAGACGTTAGAATAGTACCTTCGATCCTATGTGAATAGGGACTAGAACAACTAGGTAGAGTTGTTGCTAATAGCATAGCTCGCGTATAATAGTACGCTAGCAGAGTTAACAGGACTCTCGCCATTTCAGATAGCATATAGATTAGCTATAGAAGACATTCCGGACGTCTTAGCTAGTAATCCGAACCTAGCAGCACTTAGACGAGTAGAACATCTACGCTAACTGCAAACAGAAGCATGACTCGACCTGTAGTTCTATTAGCAGAACATAGCATAGTACGCGAATCGTAAGAGAATGAAGGGACTAATTCTAAAGGAGGGGGACAAGGTATATCTCCTCTGCTGTCACATCAAATCAGACAAGCTAAGTAAAAAACTAGACGCTGTAAAACTAGGACCATCTAGGATTAAGGCTAAGAAGGGACTAGTTAATTTTGAGTTATAGCTACCTGAGCAGATAAGAATACACCCTGTGTTCTATGTCTCTCTGCTAGAACAAGCAGCGCTAGACACTATACTGCAAATGGAACCCTTACTACTCGACCCCGAAGTAGAAGAACTAGAGTACACTGCTAAGAAGATTGTCGACACTCGCTAGCAGGACAGACAGTAAGAGTACTTAGTAAAATGGGAAGGATATAGGAGTACTAAGAACATCTAGGAACCCCTAGAACATCTGCGAAACTGTTAGCAAAAGATACGAAGTTTCGAGAAAGGAACGAACCTAGGAAGAAGATCATAAGCCATGACTAGACTCCTACGAGACGCCGTCGATCGGCTCGGCTATCACGCCATCCAGGAAACCCTAATACGAGGCATTAGCGAAACCTTCTATTACGCTCCATGTTGTAGGACTAAGAGCGAGACCCGCCGAAGGATCTAGGTTAAGAAGAAACCTAGCCTGCGAAAGAGCCTGCTCTTCGGCCTCATCCTCCCTGATCTCACGCTCCTCGAGAGCGCGACTATCCTTGACCTCCTAGTCGACTGCGTCTAACTGTTTTCGAAGACGCATCTCCTTTATATGCGCCTCTATTATCTTCTGCAAAGCCTCGGCTAGGACCGCCTTTACATGATTAAGATCAGTAATTAGTCTTTTCCGCTAATCGCCTACCTTCTTCTATTCGACCTCTGTTACCTTTGCGTTATAACTTCGACAGTTACTAAAGTGACATTACGAACATTTCCCTAAGGAAATGTGCACCTAACAAATGAGCTTTAACTCTTGACACTAAGTATAGGACTTCATGCTGTCCTAGCCCTGACGATAGATTCTAATTGCGCGGCGTTTACGTTTCTACGTTAAAGGGGCGTTAGTGTCTAGGATGACACAAGACAGTAATGTAGAAAGAGAAGACATCACGGCATAAAAGGAAACAATAAGAGAAACCCCGCACTAATAAGGTAGCTTAGGGACGAGCTAGGCTAAGATAGGGATAGTGTCATGAGTGTCAGGAGTACTATGAGTCATAGGATCATGAGTGTCCTAAGTACTATGAGTCATAGTATAGTCATAGGAGTACTATAAGTCGCAGGCATAGTCATAGGAGAAAGGATCTGTCACGTGAGGACAGATCCCCGGATCTATAGGGTTAGTCTACAGATCTATAGGCCTATAAGGGAGAAGGGATCTGTTATAGGATAATAGACCCTCGGATCTATAGGGTTAGTCTACAGATCTGTAGACATAGATCTATCGGGTCTGTCGACAGATCTAACAGAGCTGCTCTGTCTCTCTAGTATATAGGGATAGCTTTAGGACAGGCAGTTAGGAGCTTCGTGCTTAATCTTAATTTAATCCTCTCTTGCTTAGAGGAGAGTCAGTTACAAGGTTAACTGCTATTATCGATATTCTTTACAGCTCTGCAAGTCTAACACCTGATCCTATTCCTGCTATTAGCACCTACCCTTATGACAAGTGTCAATCTAGGTTGAATACAGTTCTCCGTGATTCCTGTTAACGCAAATGTCTAACGAGTCATCCTGCGCTTGTTGATCTCATCTGTCTGCGAACGCTGCTACTATATAGGTTAAATGCCGATCATGTAATCGTATTCCTTAAATGTAAGTACTCCTCTTTTCTAGTCTACAACTAGGTTATGCTTTCTTAACTAAGGCATGCCTAGCATAACATCATAACTAGCCATGTTAGTAATGTCTAAGACAATTTCCTCGTAGTACTATTAGATAGCTAGTAGTAACGGCATCGTCTCCTGTTCTACACTAGGTAGCAGTAACCTATCTACTACTATGAGTTCATACGATCCTTCTCTTCTGCTTTAGGTTACGATCCCTTAGCTCTTAACGAATGATTCGGAGGCAAAATTCCTGCTTGCTCTAGAATCTATTAATGTACTTATTAGGTACCTATTAACAATAATCTTAGTGCGGAAGACTGCTGTTAATGCTTAAGCGCTTTCTGTATTAAAAAACTCTCTTAGAATGCTCTGATCTAGAGAGTTAATCTGTTTCCTGACTAGTTATTAGCCTGACGTTACTCTAGCTAGTCACAGATTTGTAGTCCTACTATCTATGCTTCTTTAGCGTATAATTTCTCTTCGAGGGTATCGTTACATGCGTTTTGTCCTTGCGCTATTATAGCTTTTCGATATTGCTAGTTTAATCGCTAAACTGCTTGACGTATTTCTTGAGTAACAATTGTCCTGTTATTAGGTAGGACGTATCTATAGGGTGTAATTGTACTTCCTATTAGTACTCGTTCCGTGATGAAGTTATAGTATGCATAGTCTATTAATATTTAAGGGTAGTTCTAGAACTTTGCTTGTAGACTCATCTAAAAATAGTCGAATTAGATAGGATCGATTTTTCATCGTCTATTAATCTTTAGAAACATTTCCTTGTACTTGCGTACTAGATGTAGGGCAATAGTTCGTGCGGCTGCTAGTGCATCTATGTCATGGATGTCATGAGTCACGAGCACTATAGGCTAAGTCAGAGCACTAGGGCCTAAGACATAGCACATGTATAGAAGAAAGGATCTGTCATGAGAGGACAGATCCCTAGATCTGTAGGGTTAGTCTACAGATCTATAGGCCTACGTAGGAGGAAGGATCTGTCACATAGGAAAAGACCCTAGGATCTGTAGGGTTAGTCTATAGATCTATAGACACAGGTCTGTTAGGTCTATTAACAGATCTACTAGAGCTGCCCTGTCTCTCTAGTATATAGGGATAGCTTCAGGACAGGCAGTTAGGAGCTTCGTGCTTAATCTTAATTTAATCCTCTCTTGCTTAGAGGAGAGACAGTTACAAGGTTAATTGCTATAGTCAATATTCTTCACAGCTCTGCGAGTCTAATACCTGATCCCCTTCCTGCTATTAGCACCTATGCTTATGACATTTCAGGCACCACTTCTAAGGAAGTATCAGGGGACTCCTTAAGCGCTTAACATACGCCTATGTCAAGTAGTTCTTTAGCTGTTAGTTTAACTTCTAGTGACAACAGTTACTAGGAGTAGGATCACAGGATACCTGATACGGTTAATACTAGGGGGCTATTAGAACCGCATGGGTTCTAATGCCTGCCCTTAGCATGTAGTGACCTTGCTACATATGGCAAGGGGGTCCTTCGTACATACGTTAGCTCGTATGTCGTCTAAGTAGGATTAGTTGTCGACGTAGGACGCCCCTACGTCGCTAACCCTACGGTACCCCTGCGGGGTTAGGCTCAGACATGCTTTCCCTAATTAAGGAGCGTTAGGGGTTATAAGCACCCTTAGCGCTACCTCTGCGATAAGCAGAAAGTAGCGCTGTCTTGTACCTACTAAAAGGTCGGATTACTCTGTTACACTACAAGATATTTCTATATTATATAGCATATACATCTATATTAGTTCTGCTTTCTCCCCCCTGCTTTGCAGTCTAGTAGAGAATACTACGATATGTCTAGAGTACTACGAACTCGTAACTAACGCGTAGCAAGTGCTATCCTAAGCGCCCGCGATAGCAAAGCTAGCCTGAGTAACTAGCCTGCAGAAGTACCTCCTACGAGCGACACTACATCAAGCGACGGTTCTACTAGACGCTAATTACGCGGCAGACAAGGCAATAGACCCCCTGCATAGGGACTACAGCTAACCCTGACTATTAACCTGGCCCTTGTAGCCATGATTGTTAATTAGGTCGCGAACCGCCTTGCGAACTAGAGCTAGAGCCGTACTACTTCTAGTAGCGACAACGGCGAGGACGACGAAGACGTCGCTATGAGTAGTACTAATAAACTAGCGGACAAAGAAATCTAGCGAGATTTCATACTAGGGACCCGCAAAGACAACTTACTAGGAGGCGTAGACTCTCCGCGTGTGCCTGCGAACCTAGTGCCTAAATTCGGGGCCATAGTAGGCTAACTAGGAGGTAGTCGTAACGCACATAACCTGAAGCCGTTTAAGGGAGACACCTTGAAGGAGGCTCGAACTTTCTTGCAGGCGTGTAAGGCAGTTTTCGTGCTTAACCTACGCAGATATTCTATGGAGGGCAAACGAGTTGCCTTTAGTATGATGTAGCTCGAAGAGGATAAGGAACCTCGCAACAATTAGCATGAGCGGTATGACCTTATGCAGGTCTACAACAGAACATATACGTAGGCGGACTTTCGCTAGTTCTATGTCGACTAGGTCGAGGATCTAGGGAATCGCGCCCTTACTATGTCTGTCGAGTATGAGAAGGCTAAGCAGGGGAAGGGACAAATAACCTCTAGCTTCGCTACCTACCTTGCTACGCTTGAGGGACAGATGCTACCCTATACTAAGACGTAACGCGTGCGGCACTTGCTTGTCAAACTTTAGGGTTAGGGTTTAAATCTTCAGAACATAATCATGACTTTTCATGAACTTCCGACAACTCGGCAAGACCTCGTGTCCCTTGCGACACGTATGGAAATCACCTTGAAGCGAAATAGAAAATTAGGCAGTAAGGACAATAAGCGTCTAAGCCCCGAGGACCTACTAAAGGGCCGCTATTACAAGCGCCCTAGGGGTCACGTCTAACGCAGTAGTTCATTCCGGAGGAGCAAGCCCTCTAAGCTAAAAGACGGTAGCGAGAAGCCTCCGAGTAGCTGCTACATCTGTAGAGTAAGGGACTACTAGGCGGCTCGCTGTCCTAAACGAAGTAATAGGAAGAAGGTAAGCAAGGTGTCTGAAACCTCCCTAGAGAGGAGGCGAAAGAAGGACAAGCCCGAGACAACCGAATAGCTACTACGGGTATCTAAGCTGTCTGTCACTAATAGTGTAGACTCGTAGCCTGCCTAGCGCCTATCTAGTACAGTCTGAGTTAATAGCTCACTTAAGCTAGTAGACTATATGTTAGATGACCTTGCGGAGGTTAACGTGATACCCTAGAGAGTAATCGTACGGCTCGGTTTAAAGCCGATCCTAGGAGCCCTGCTGCCTACTATGAAGTCCTTTTAGGGCGAAGGCGTAGCGGCTCGAGGTGCGTACAACGTGCGCCTCTAACTCGCGGACTCCTCAGGAGAAGTGCGCGAGACTAACGAAGTCTTCTACGCTAAAGACGTTCCTAATAAGGAGCTCCTACTCGGCTGCCCTTAGCGCTACAAGCAGGGAGTCGTTGTTAATAGAGCTACTAACAACTAGTTCTATAGCTCTATAGGCGAAGTTCCTATAGTACAGATGCGTGACGCACACAGCTTCTATAAGGACATGAAGAAGGTCTAATGCGTGTATGCGGTCTGCATATAGAACGTTAAGGAAGACGTTACCCTTCTGCCTAAGTTAGAGGAATACGCCGATATTTTCGACGTAGAGGCTACGGCCTATGCCTAGGCCCTAGACGCGGAACATGCGATTAACCTTAAGGAGGGTTACAATCCTCCGTATTAACCTCTATACCCTATGTCGGAATCGCAGCTCGAAACACTTCGAGACTACCTCTACAAGGCGCAAAGGAACGCGTGGATCCGACGAAGCGACAGCGAGGCTAGAGCGTTAGTTATGTTCGTCCTGAAGAAGGATAACACGCTCCGCCTATACGTTAACTATAGGGGCCTTAATGTAGTAACCTAGAAGAACCGCTGCCCCCTACTACTTATTAGCAAGACGCTTGACCGCCTTAGTCGCGCCGCTATCTTCTTGTCTATTAACTTGAAGGACGCTTACTACCGGATACTAATCCGAAAGGGCGACAAGTAGAAGACTACATTCCGAACGTAGTATAGACACTTCGAGTATATAGTGATACTATTTGGCTTGACTAACGTACTAGCAACGTTCTAAGCGTATATTAACTAGGCCCTAGCCGGCCTCGTTGACACCTGCTACGTAGTATATGTAGACGATATACTAGTCTACTCTAACTCGAAGGAGGAGTATATTCGGCATCTAAGGATAGTACTTAAACGGCTCTACAAGTTCGCTCTATATGCGAACCTAAAGAAGTGCTTATTCCTGACAGATAGGATTAAGTTTCTTAGATACATCGTCTCTACAGAAGGAGTCATTATAGATGACTAAAGGGTGTCTGTAATCGCGGAGTAGCTGTAGCCGACTACCCTCTAAGAAGTGTAGGTGTTCCTATGATTTACTAACTTCTATCGCAGATTCATACGGTCCTACTCGAAGATCGTAGCTCCCCTTACGGCCCTCGCAAAGGGCGCGGTTCGAGGAAAAAAGCCAGGGATAGTGCCTTAGGAGGAGGCTTAGAGTAAGGCTTTCTCTAAACTTAAAGCAGCTCTTTAAACTACGCCTATACTTCGGCACTTTAACCCTACTACGAAGATCCGGATAGAGACTAATGCTTCAAAATTTGCAATAGCCGCAATTATATCGCAGCTCTAGTCGCATGAAGGTAGTACGCAATAGTACCTAATTACCTTCTAGTCGCGGAAGATGCAGGGCGCTAAGCTTAACTATAAGACTTACGACTAAGAGCTTTTAGCTATTATTAACAGCTTCAAGGAGTACTAACATTACCTCGAAGGCGCAGCGTACCCTATTAAGGTACTTACTAACTATAATAACCTTTGTAGCTTCATGGGCGTGAAGCAGCTAATTAGTTAGCAAGCAAGGTAGGCGACTTTCCTTACTAGCTTTGATTTCGTTATCTAGCATCATTCCGGAAAGACGAATCTGGCTAATAGTCCTTCGCGACAACTAGACTACGACACTAGGGAGGAGGGTAACTAACAGCTTCTCCCTACGCTGTAAATGAAGCTTGTAGTTTAGGGCAGCGATCTGTCGTTAGCTCCTCTTATAGGTTGACTGCAGGTCTAATAGGGCCTCATGGCCTCTGCTAGTAACGAACCCTCCTATCTAGCAGTTGTGGCGACCGTGTCTAGCTTGATCCATGCGGTAGTTAATTAGCTCACATGTAGTAAGCATGCGATATCTAAAGAACCCTTTAAAGAAGTCTCGAGACTTATTCAGCAGTTGCAAGAGCGAGAACTAGAGTTAATTAATGAGGGTGTAGCCCTCTAGGACACTGCAGGCAGTCTAAAGTACTAGACTAAGTCAGGCGACTTGTAGTACTTTGACAATAGGCTCTACGTACCTGCTAACTACATACTCTGTTCGCAGCTCCTCCGTATTCATCATGACAATGAACTTGCGGGCCATTTTGGCGTAGAGAAGACAAACGTACTTCTCGGACGTAAATACTAATAGCCTACGCTAGAACAGGATGTCTCTAACTATGTCAAATCCTGCTAGACATGCTAGATTAGCAAATCTTAGCGCTATTACCCCTATGGCAATGCTTAGGCGCTCCTACTACTAGAGAGACTATAGCAAGACTTGGCCATGGATTTTATCACCGATTTGCTGCTAGCAAAGTAGAAAGGCGATGTAGTTAATGCTGTCCTTGTAGTAGTCGACTAATACTCGAAGATGAATGTCTTCATCCTATGTACAAAAAAGTGCATAAGTAGCGAGCTTGCGCAACTACTTCGCGACGAAGTCATATAGCGCTTTAGTGTCCCCTAAAGTATCCTATTAGATCGAGGTTCTGTCTTTACTAGTAAATACTAGCAAGAATTTGTGTTTAAGGCGCGTGTTAAGTACCGCCTAAGTATAGCATTCTATCTACAGACTAATAGTTAGACTAAACGTATGAACTAGACTCTTAAGTAGTACCTTTAGTGCTACTACGCTAAGAACTAGGATGCCTAGGCCGACGTAATTCCTATGGCGGAATTTGCAGTTAATAACAGCGTGCATGCTACTATAGGCATGTCGCTATTTCAGATTCTTTATGGCTTTAATCTAGAAATACACCTAGAACCGCCTTAGGACAAGTCTTCTAAGGAGAGGGTGCCAGCCGCCGCGGAATTAGCGTGTCGTATACGCGAGGTACATTCGGTGCTAATAGAATACTAGAAAAAGGCCTTAGAATCCTAGATGAAACATAATAACGCCTATGCTAAACCGATGTAGTACGTAATTAGTACGAAGGTGTTACTATTAACGAAGAATCTTAAGCTGAAACTTCTAAGTAAGAAGATGACGCTAAGTTTCGTCGGACCCTTCCGGATACGCGACGCGATAGGCTTACAGGCATACTAGCTATTATTGCTATTGTCGTATTATGTGCATAACGTATTCTACGTATCTCTACTCGAACTATAGGTACAGCGCGAGGGCAAAGAGCCTGCGGACCCGATGCTAGTAGCAGAGGAGAACGAAGAGTAGGAAGTTAATAGTATTAAGGACAGTATGTAGCATAAGGGCGTAACGTACTATCTAGTAAAGTAGAAAGGATACCTACCTAAGTACATATAATAGGTTCTAGCTAAAGACTACAAGAACACTCTATAAGCTATTCGTGAATTTGAAGAGTAGAGGAGGCGTAAGCAGGGCTTAAGAAGGTCGATTCGTAGGAAGATAAGAGTTTCGGAGCAGAATTCTTAACACGTGTATGTAGCGCATGACGCGCAGAGTAATAACGAGAAGCAAACGCCCTACTTATACATTATTAATGCCTAAAGGCACACCTAGAATAAACCTAAGGAGAACAAGAGACATGCTCAGATTAGCTTTATAGCTAATGCTTAGCGACTACTAGTTAGGGGCTTCCTGACTAAACCTGAAGCAGAAGAGTCTTTCTTGTTATAGTCCGGTAGGGACTACCTACCTGCACAGGGTCTACTAAACACCCTGAAGCGACTATGAGTAACAGGAGTAGTAACGCCATGAAGAGAGGCTAGTATCTTCTTCTTTAGTAGTTTGCGAGAGATCTCGTCTTTAGAGCCTATAGTAGCTAGAGAGCTACTAGCGACATCCTTACCGTACCTAGTTATAATAATAACCTCATCCTTAGCATTAGAAGGCGAAGAGACTTAGGCGTGCTTGCGGCTGTTACGCTTAGCCCTTAAGATCATCTTGCACTTCTTGACACGAGTGTTAACTACATCATTAGACTTAGTGTCCCCCTTAGGCGTAACTAGTATAGTAACACTATAGTGCGAAGGGATCACGTTAGGACTAAAGGTATCCTAGATGTTGTCATCCTCCTTATCCTCAAAGATCTGGCCTAGAGGCTTGTACCTTGCTGTCTTGGCGGACGTAGTGCGGATCGCAAGTAGGGAAGGTTCGGCTTCCTTATCGCTAACTTTAATTTTGGCCTGAGCCTTCTTCTTCTTCTTAGACAGTAGCGTCAAGGCGGCGTAGGTAGCGGCACTATAATGTGTTAGCTGTACGCACGTAACAGGATTCGAGTAAGTAACTTACGGCTTAGTCCTTAGGACCGGCTTAGAGGCAGGCTGCCTCTTAGTATAGCGCTAGGGCGTAGCCTTTGCGGCAGGAACGGTGAATTGCTAGATAACCTTCTTGTAGACTATCCGCGTCTTAAAGTCATTGTTAATAGAGGCAAGGGCCCTAAGTTGCTAACGCTAACAGCTAGTCAGATATTTCTCGACGCTAACGTTAGCCTAGCGGAGAAAGTCAGCATTCTTACTTAGAGGATATTCGTACTATATGCGTACTATGGCAAAGGTCTTAACCCTAACAGTTAGCACCTTCAAGATCTTCTAAACTAAGTCTGCAATTAGACCTAGACAAACGTTTTCGCCTATTAGCAGAGAGTCGAAGCGAACACTGCCATAAGAACAGTTAGTAGTTACAGTGAAGCACGAGAGGGCGCCAAGTAGGTAGGCAAGTACCTTGCGGTACTTAGCCTGTAGCCTGTTCATAGTCGGAGTGCCTTTAGTAATCCCCTTGTCGCGCGTACTCTAGAAGTTATCAATGTTACGGCAGAGATAGTTGTACTTACTATATACCTCTTTAGGGAGGTCTTAGCATTTTTGATGCTTGCCATTATAGTTAACATAATTGCAGTAGACACTACCCTTATCAAATCCGCTGATATAGATCTCGGCTACGCTTTAGTTAGTACAAGTCATGCATACCTCGCGGGTAGGGGATGCCTTACTAACACGCGGAGGAGAAATGTGTGCAGCTTGGCTACTAAGGTTGTCAAGGCATTATTAACACGAGCGACAATTGCGGGCAGAGCGAGTAGCGTCAAACTTAGTCTGTAGCACATAAGCCATTATGGCTAAGATGAGTTAGTTGATCTCGATTAATTGATTGAAGAAGAAGAAGCTCTACTAGTAGTTTAGACCTGCAGACATAGCAAGGCGCAAGCTAAGCAAAATAGGAGCGGAGGTTAATGTTAGTGTCTTAGAACAGGAAAGTTTAGGAAGCGACGAGGTTTTTATACCCTCCGATAGCCCCCCTGTTACCTATCGCAACTGTTAAGCTAGTAACTCGAACTACATGCGTAGAGTACCTGCCTTTAGTTGACTTACAAGGGGAGCTGATAATACAAGAACAGATAACGCGGCTGTCACGCATGTGCGCTAACTACACTCGTGCTAGCCTACTAGCATGAAAATGTGGCGAGACTCGCGCTAGGAGCGCGCTCCTGCCGTGTCAAGCGGCGCGCGTAGAGCGTCCGCGTACCTTCCTACTACCCTAAGGTTCTGCGACACGTTCTCTATAGTCACGACTAAATAGGGACGGCTAAGCTACTTAGCGAGGCTAGCGCGTATGCTCGCCCCATAATTTCAAGGATTAACTAAAGTACGTGCTTATAGTCTCCTAATATCTTAATCTGCATGTAAAGCGAAGGTGTTACAAAGCCGCCTAACACGTAACGGATTAAAACCCGCCCAAGTTAGCAGCCTCCGCCCTGTACTCGCTGTAAAGGTGTTAAGGTATACGCATGACATATGTTACGTAGGCTATCTACCTATTCACCCTTGCGCGGTGTAAGCGTGCTACATCCTATACCCTATACATTCTGTGTGTATTACTTAGTAAGGCTAGGGACATCCTCATAGGAGGAGGGGTAGTAATACAGTTGATACTAGGGGGCTATTAGAGCCGCATAGGTTCTAATGCCTGCCCTTAGATAGCATGTAGTGACCCTGCTACACATGGCAAGGGGGTCCTTCGTACATACGTTAGCTTGTATGTCGTCTAAGTAGGATTAATAGTCGACATAGGACACCCCTATGTTACTAACCCTACAGTACCCTTACGGGGTTAGGCTTAGACATGCTTTCCCTAATTAAGGAGCGTCAGGGGTTATAAGCACCCTTAGCGCTACCTCTGCAATAAGCAGAAAGCAGCGCTGTCTTGTACCTACTAAAAGGTCGGATTACTCTGTTACACTACGAGATATTTCTATATCATATAGCATATACATCTATATTAGTAGAGTTGTTGCTAATAGCATAGCTCGCGTATAATAGTACGCTAGCAGAGTCGACAGGACTCTCGCTATTTCAGATGGCATATAGATCAGCTATAGAAGACATTCCGGATGTCTTAGCTAGTAATCTAAACCTAGTAGCACTTAGACGAGTAGAACACCTACGCTAACTGCAAACAGAAGCACGACTCGACCTGCAGTTCTATTAGCAGAACATAGCATGGTACGCAAATCGTAAGAGAATTAAGGGACTAATTCTAAAGGAGGGGGATAAGGTGTATCCCCTCTACTGTCACATCAAATCAGACAAGTCAAGTAAAAAAACTGGACGCTATAAAACTAGGACTATTCAGGATTAAGGCTAAGAAAGGACCAGTTAATTTTAAGTTACAGCTACCTAAGCAGATGAGAATACACCCTGTGTTCTATGTCTCTCTGCTAGAATAAGTAGCGCTAGATGCCGCACTACAAACAGAACCCTTACTACTTGACCCTAAAGTAGAAGAACCTAAGTACACTGTCGAGAAGATCGTCGACACTCGCTAGCAGGACAGACAGCGAGAGTACTTAGTAAAATAGGAAGGACATAGGAGTACTAAGAACACCTAGGAACCCCTAGAACATCTGCGAAACTGTTAGCAAAAGATACGAAGTTTCAAGAAAAGAACGAACCTAGGAAGAAGATCATAAGCCATGACTAGACTCCTACAGGATGCTATTAATTAGCTCGGCTATCACGCTATCCAGGAAACCCTAATACGAGGCGTTAGCAAAACCTTCTATTACGCTCCATGTCGTAGGACTAAGAGCGAGACCTGCTAAAGGATCTAGGTTAAGAAGAAACCTAGCCTGCAAAAGAGCCTGCTCCTCGGCCTCATCCTCCCTGATCTCACGCTCCTCAAGAGCGCGACTATCCTCGACCTCCTAGTCAACCGCGTCTAACTGTTTTCGAAGACGTATCTCCTTTGCATGCGCCTCTATTATCTTCTGCAAAGCCTTAGCTAGGACTACCTTCACATGATCGAGATTAGCAATTAGTCTTTTCCGCTAATTACCTAACTTCTTCTATTTGACCTCTATTACCTTTGCGTCGTAACTTCGACTGTTACTAAAGTGACACTACAAACATTTCCCTAAGGAAATATGTACCTAACAAACAAGCTTTAACTCTTAATACTAAGTACAGGACTTCATGCTGTCCTAGCCCTAACGATAGATTTAATTCGCGCGGCGTTTGCGTTTCTGCGTTAAAGGGGCGTTAGTATCTAGGATGACACAAGGTAGTAATGTAGAAAGAGAAGACATTATAGCATAAAGGAAATGACAAGAGAAACCCCGCACTAATAAGGTAGCTTAGGGACAAGCTAGGCTAAGAAAGGGATAGTGTCATGAGTGTTAGGAGTACTATGAGTTACGGGATCATGAGTGTCCTAAGTACTATAAGTCATAGTATAGTCATAGGAGTACTATGAGTTATAAGCATAGTCATAGGAGAAAGGATCTGTTACATAAGGACAGATCCCTAGATCTATAGGGTTAGTCTACAGATCTACAGGCCTATAGGGGAGAAGGGATCTATCATGGGATAACAGACCCTTAGATCTGTAAGGTTAGTCTACAGATCTATAGACACAGATCTATTAGGTCTGTCGACAGATCTAACAGAGCTACTCTGTCTCTCTAGTATATAGGGATAGCTTCAGGATAGGTAGTTAGGAGCTTTATGCTTAATCTTAATTTAATCCTCTCTTGCTTAGAGGAGAGTTAGTTATAAGGTTAACTGCTATTATTAATATTCTTTATAGCTCTGCAAGTTTAACACCTGATCTCCTTCCTGCTATTAGCACCTACCCTTATGACATATAGAGGCCTATGTTAAAGCAGCTTGCTATCTTACTACCTGATTCCTCTACGCTAGCGCTCGCTACCTTGCCTACTACTAAGATGTAGTCTATAGTTCCTTGACGAAGCAGCCGCTAGGATACTACTATTAGCTCTAACACGCGTAGCATGTTAGTTAATATGAAGGATAGTAATTTAGAGGATAATGTATACTTTGCAAGTATCTATACTAGTCTCAGAGGACCTTGACGCCTTGAGGGGGGGGGGGGGGGGGGGGTAATGTCATAGTGTACTACTCTATACCTACACATAACTTATGTGCGCTAGCGCGCTATCTAGTCTTAAGTTAGATAGCACGCTCCGCGGGATTAGTTAGTAGTTCTTATACCTTTACTACTACTCCTATACCTTCTTAGATACTTTGTACGCAATTCTGTTAACTACAAAAACACGTCCCTAATAAGTTCCTACTATTAGTTTTATAGGTCCTACTCTTGCGGATTAGCATAGCTGTTATGTTTAGGCAGTATGTGTTCTTGCATCTCGTCTTTGTCAAGAGAAGGGGCTATAGCACAGACAAAGAGCTACGTGTTATAGCAGGTAGCTACTTTACTATACTTCTTTGCTATGTTACCTAGGTAGTAGGTTTAGTGTTTGCGTGTTATGTTTAGGCTGTTATGCTTGTGTAGCTAAGTTGTATATGTGTTTGTTAGACATGTAGGTAGTACACAATAATGTAAGGGGTTAGGCTTAATAGGTAACAGAATTATGTACAAGGTATCTAAGAAGGTACAAGAGTAGCAGAGAGGTTATAAGTACTACTAACTAATCCCGCAGGGTGTGCTGTCTGACTTATGACTACATAGAGCGCTAGGTAGCATAAGTCATGTATATAGTAGGGATCTATGACATGTTCTTTTTATATAGAGATATTTACTATGACTATAGGAAGAAAAATAGATTTCTATGAAGTAGTAACTTCTATAAATAGTATGTGTAGGTTATTTCTTTAGAAGGAAACTCTACTACTAAAGTAGAAAACTTTCTAAGCTATTTTCTAAATAGATCTCTCTAATAGAAAAGTGTCATGAGTGTCAGGAGTACTGTCAGGAGTACTGTAGGTTACAGGATTATGAGGGTCCTAAGTGCTATGAGTCATAGTATAGTCATAGGAGTACTATGAGTCATAGGCATAGTCATAGGAGAAAGGATCTGTCACGTGAGGATAGATCTCTAGATCTGTAGGGTTAGTCTATAGATCTATAGGCCTACAAGGAAGAAGGGATCTGTCATAGGATGACAGACCCTTAGATCTATAGGGTTAGTCTACAGATCTATAGACATAGATCTGTCGGGTCTGTCGACAGATCTAACAGAGCTGCTCTGTCTCTCTAGTATATAGGGATAGCTTTAGGACAGGCAGTTAGGAGCTTCGTGCTTAATTTAATTCCCTTTCCCTAGGGGATAGTTAGTTATAAGGTTAACCGCTATTATCAATATTCTTCACAGCTCTGCGAGTCTAACACCTAGTCACCTTCCTGCTATTAGCACTTACCCTTATGACATTTTGAGCACTACTTCTAAGGAAGCATTAGGAGACTCGTCAAGCGCTTAACATACGCCTATGTCAAGTAGTTCTTTAACTGTTAGTTCAACTTCTAGCGACAGTCAACTAACACTACGAGAACAAGTTGCCGCTATACCTCAAATTACGTAGTAGCTTGAATCCATTTACCTTAGCGAGATGGCTCTAGCATCCGTCGCAGGTTTAACTACTAGGAATAGACACAGCAATAACGGCTTCAAGATAGGAAGCCCTATAGAGTTTACAGGACAACAATCTTAAGTCGAGATGTTTATCCTATAATGCTAGTTAGCATTTAACATGGATACAGAACGGTTTACGACACATCATAAGCGAATGATGTACATTGTCTCTTACCTGAAGGGACTAGCGTTCGAGTTTATCTAGCCTCATCTGACAGATTATCTAGATCACATTAGTAACGCTAAAGCTAGGAAGACGACGACTAGGGAGATTCTCAACTTAGACAAGTCTTTGTTTAAGGCATTACGCGAAGCGTTTAGGCTCGGTAATAAGCAACAAGAGGCTAAGAGAGCTCTCCTAGGAATCTAGCAGAAGGGTTCCGCTACTAAGTACTACGCAGACTTTTAGACCCTCTCTGCTCAAGTCGACTAGAATGATAATGCTTTAGCCGCTTAGTTCTACTAGGGACTAAAGGAGACAGTTAAAGACGAAATTGCCTAAGGAGATTAGCTAACGACATTCAAGGAAATAAGCGATCTCGCGATTAGAATTGATAATCGCATCTAGGAATGACAGCAAGAACGACAACATGGAAATCGCAAGCTAGTATAGGCTGACTATAAGGTCTAACAATTAGCACTAAAATGGCGGGCGATTACTATAGTCTCTAACCTATAGAGTTAGATGCGACTAAGGGGCGTCTAAGGAATAGACTCTAAGGGAAGCCACGGAAAGGCTCTCCTAATCAGAATAGTCCGAAGAAGCTATTCGACAAGAGTAATCTCGAGTGTCATAAGTGTCAGGAGTACTGTCCGGAGTACTGTAGGATACAGGATCATGTGGGTCCTAAGTGCTATGAGTCATAGTACTGTCATGGGAGTACTATGAGTCATAGGCATAGTCATAGAAGAAAGGATCTGTCACGTGAGGACAGATCCCCGGATCTATAGGGTTAGTCTACAGATCTATAGGCTTGTAAGGAAGAAGGGATCTGTCACGAGATAATAGACCCTTAGATCTGTAGGGTTAGTCTATAGATCTACAGACACGGATCTGTTAGGTCTGTTAACAGATCTAACAGAGCTGCTCTGTCGCTCTCTAGTATATAGGGATAGCTTTAGGACAGGCAGTTAGGAGCTTCGTGCTTAATCTCAATTCAATCCTCTCTTGCTTAGAGGAGAGTCAGTTACAAGGTTAACTGCTATTGTCGATATTCTTCACAGCTCCCGAGTCTAATACCTAGTTACCTTCCTGCTATCGGCACCTACCCTTATGACATTTTGAGCACTACTTCTAGGGAAGCATCAGGAGACTCGTCGAGCGCTTAACATACGCCTATGTCAAGTAGTTCTTCAACTATCAGTTCAAGTTCTAGCGACAGTTAACTAACACCATGAGAACAAGTTGCTACTATACCTTAAATCACGTAGTAGCTCGAATCCATTTACCTTAGCGAGATGGCTCTAGCATCCGTCGCAGGTTCAACTACCGGGAATAGACACGGCAACAACGGCTTCAAGATAGGAAGCCCTATAGAGTTCACAGGACAACGATCTCAAGTCGAGATGTTTATCCTGTAATGCTAGTTAGCATTTAACGTAGATACGGAACGGTTTACGACACATCATAAGCGAATGATGTACATTGTCTCTTACCTAAAGGGACTAGCGTTCGAGTTTATCTAGCCTCATCTAACAGATTATCTGGATCACGTCAGCAGCGCCGAAGCCAGGAAGACAACGACTAGGGAGATTCTCAACTTAGACAAGTCTTTGTTTAAGGTATTACGCGAAGCGTTCAGGCTTAGTAATGAGTAACAAGAGGCCGAGAGAGCTCTCCTAGGAATCTAGCAGAAGGGTTCCGCCACGAAGTACCGCGCGGACTTTTAGACTCTCTCTGCTTAAGTCGACTAGAATGATAACGCTTTAGCCGCTCAGTTCTACTAGGGACTAAAGGAGACAGTTAAAGACGAAATTGCCTGAGGAGATTAGCTAACGACATTCAAGGAAATGAGCGATCTCGCAATTAGAATCGATAATCGCATCTAGGAACGACAGCAAGAACGACAACATGGAAATTGCAAGCTAGCGCAGGCTAACTATAAGGTCTAACGATCGGCACTAAAGTAGCGAAGCGATTACTACGGTCTCTAACCTATAGAGTTAGATGCGACTAAGGGACGTCCGAGGAATAGACCCCAAGGAAAGCCGCGGAAGGGCTCTCCTCCCTAGAATAGTCTGAAGAAGCCATTCGACAAGAGTAATCTTAAGTGCCATAACTGCGGAAAGAAAGGACACCTTTCCCGCGAATGTTTTGCTAAGAAGCAACGACAAGAGCTGCCTAGGATAGAGCAGGCTCGCGCGACAATGACGGCACCTAAGCAAAAGGTCGCCGCTACTCGAGAACTAGACTATGCCGCACTTACTTAGACTGCGTGCTACGACGACGATTGTCGAATTCACAGGAGTGATAAAGATGGTTCCGGATAGTACCCTAGCCGAAACAAGGCATAGTCGATCTGTGCGCTAAGGGGTACACCTTCTAGTACGACAGTCCTGAGAGAACAGGAACTAGAAGAAGAAGAAGAAGGTTCGGACGACAACTACGAGCTTGTCAAAGCTGTCATTCCTGATTCCGAGGAAGACGAGAGCATAGAGCGATAGGCTATGCCGCCGCATGACATCGGACTTGACATTATCCGAATTATACAGAACTAGTAGGCTCAGGCTTGCCCATAGATTAATGGAGTACAACATGTCGACTAGCTTCAGTATGACGAACTAGCCGACCGTATGCGACGACACCTGAGGAGACTACCGGTCGTAGCTTAACCTTACGCGCATCAGGAAGTTGTCCAAGAAATTGTACCGTTCGGGGTAGAGTTCACGCCCTAGGGAGGCTACCTAACCTACGAAGGTATTTAGATTCCACGAGCGCTATAACTCTAAGTCTATCACTTAGAGATAGAGTACGCAAGGAACGCGTAGGAATAGCGAGGCCAAGAGCGAGAACGACCTCTTAGGCCAGAAAACGGTAACGCTCAGAGAAGAAGCCGATCCCTGAACTAGTCCGTGAAGACAGTTATTTAGGAAACAACGAGGTCCGCCGGAATTAGACCTACGGACAGACTAGACAGGGCTGCAACGATGTGCCGCAATCGGCGCCAGATACGCGAACAACCTTAGAGTATCGGTGCACATCGACAAGACGCTAGCTAGGGCCTTAATAGATTCAGGATGTACTAGAATCTTCATGACGCCTAAGTTCGCCAGGACAGCTAGGATAAAGCTACAGGCGAAGACGAATGCTTTCTTGCTACAAGCAATTAATAGAAAGCCAGTTACGTACAAGTAAGGAGTAGTTAACAAAGAGACTAAGATGATGCCCCTACGGATAGGACGCTACTAAGAGATGCTCTAGTTCGACATCACGGAGTTACTAGGCTCGGATGTAGTACTAGGGTTGCCATAGCTAAGAAACGCTAACCCCTATATCGACTAGAAGAATGAGAGGATCTAGTTCCCGGAACTCTTAAGATCGATACCTCTACCTATAGTATATGACGTACTAGGCAAGATCGAAATATGTGCTATGACTTCAAGCGAGATAGTAGCCGCCATTAAGGATCTAGAACAGGAAGTGCACGTCCTATAGGTTAAAGCAACGCAATCGGAAGTCAAGGTCGAATTCATAGTTCCTGATAAGTATAAAGAGTTCGCTACTCTTTTCAAGGAAGAACCCGACTAAGAAGCTCTGCTAGAACACTAGGAGTAGGACTACGGGATACCCTTACTCCCTACTAAGACACTAACGAAGCAATTAGTTTGCCTGTTATTAGCGGCGAAACTAGAGATTCTCCGGAAATACCTAGAAGACAACCTCTAGAAAGGCTTTATCTGCAAGTCGTAGTCCCTAGCCAGATATCTAATCCTGTTTGTGCTAAAGGGGGAAGATAACTAGCGACTCTACGTAGATTATCGTAGATTAAACGACATCACGATAAAGAATAGTTATCTGCTTCCTTTACTCTCGGAATTGCAGGACTGCCTGCAAGGAGCAATGTAGTTCTCGAAGTTCGACATACCCGGAGCGTATAACCAAATTCGAATTAAGGAAGGCAAAGAATAGAAGACCGCGTTCTAAACTAGGTTTAGATACTATGAGTACATAGTTATGCCATTTAGGTTAACAAACGCCCTAGCTATATAGCAGGCATTTATTAACAACGTGCTACGAGAGTACCTTGACGTCTTTGTAGTTATATACCTAGACGACATCCTCGTCTATTCCCGGACGATTAAAGAGCATAGGACTTACGTGCGTAAGGTACTTTAGAAACTCTAGGATTACTAGCTAAAGGTCAAGCCGCAGAAGAGCGAGTTTCATAAGCAGGAAGTATAATTCCTTAGCTACGTAGTAGCATAGAATAGAATCAAGATAGACACTAAGAAAGTCTAGGTTGTAAAAGAGTAGCCTACGCTAACTAATGTTAAGGAAGTATAGTCCTTCCTTAGATTCGCTAACTTCTACGGGAGATTTGTGGCAAACTATTCGAAGATCACGGTACTACTTACGACTCTTACGACAAAGGATATACCATTTGTATAGGACGACGCCTAACGGAATGCCTTCAAGGAACTTAAGCGACGATTTACAGATTAGCTAATCTTACTTGTGTTCGACCTAGATAAGCCTATTATAGTCGAAACAGATGACTCTGACGTAGCACTTAGGGCATGCTTAAGTCAACTAGGACCGAGTAGACGACTACAGCTAGTCGCCTACTACTCGAGGAAATTGTCTGGACCTAAACTCCGTTATGATGTCTACGACAAAGAACTTCTAGCCATAGTAGACGCCTATAGGGCCTAGCAAGTCTGCTTAGAAGGTTCTAAGCACTAGGTCACGGTCTACATAGACTATGAGAACTTGCGATACTTCATAATGACGAAAGAGTTAAACTAACAACAGGTTCGGTATAGTAAGGAGCTCTCTAGTTTTAACTGCAAGATTGTCTATCGCAAGGGGACTAATAACGCACGCGCCGATGCACTTAGCTACTAGATGGACTACATGAAGGGCGTGAAGTAGGAGAAACATGCTGTTCTCCAGGAAAATAGTAATAGCATGCTAGGAGTTAACCGACTTGCGGCCATGACTGTTACATGGACTAGTGAATTTCAGGACGACCTGAAGAACGCGCTAATCCACGACCTAACTGTACTCGCTGTCCGTGACAACATTGATAGACAGGAGGATTAGGAAGACAAAGACGGAATCCTTCTGTTTCAAGGATTAGTATACATGCTAACGTCTTTACAATCGGAACTACTACACCTCTAACATAACATACCTTAGGTAGGACACCTAGGAGTCTCTAAAATGAAGCAAATTCTCTGACAAGAATATTACTTCCCTAGGATGAGCAAGGCAATTAAGGACTACGTCTGTTAATATGTAACTTACTAACGAAGTAAGCATGACTGTTACAAACTATATAGGCTACTACAACTACTTAAGGTACCTTAACGGCTATAGGAATCGCTCGCTATGGATTTTATCGTTAAACTACCTTAGTCAAGAGAACCCGCTACTAATGATTTCTTCGACAGGATCATGGTAGTAGTCGACTAATTCACTAAGTTTAGGAAGTTTATCCCTTACCGCGAAGACTTTAAGACTAAAGATATCGCGCATGTCTTCATTAAATAGGTAGTAGCACTACATGGCATGCTACAGGACCTAGTAACGGATCGAGGATCCGTGTTTACCTCTAACTTCTAGAGAGCCCTGATGAGACAATTCTAGGTCAAACATCGACTAAGTACTTCCTTCTACCCTTAGACAGATAGACAGACAGAACGTCTAAATTAGACGTTAGAACAGTACCTTCGATCCTATGTTAATAGGGACTAGAACAACTAGGTAGAGTTGTTACTAATAGCACAACTCGCGTATAACAGTACGCTAGCAGAGTCGACAGGACTCTTGCTATTTCAGATGGCGTATAGATCAGCTATAGAAGACATTCTAGACGTCTTAGCTAATAATCCGAACCTAGTAGCACTCAGACAAGTAGAACATCTACGCCGACTGCAAACAGAAGCACGACTCGACCTGCAGTTCTATTAGCAGAACATGGCATAGTACGCAAATCGTAAGAGAATTAAGGGACTAATTCTAAAGGAGGGGGACAAGGTGTATTTCCTCCGCTATCACATTAAATCGGACAAGCCGAGTAAAAAACTAGACGCTGTAAAACTAGGACTATTTAGGATCAAGGCTAAGAAGGGACCATTTAATTTTGAGTTATAGCTACCTGAGCAGATAAGCATACACCCTGTGTTCTATGTCTCTCTGCTAGAACAAGTAGCGCTAGACGCCGCACTGCAATCAGAACCCTTACTACCTGACCCTGAAGTAGAAGAACTAGAGTACACTGTTAAGAGGATTATTAACACTCGCTAGCAGGACAGACAGCGAGAGTACTTAGTAAAATAGGAAGGATATAGGAGTACCGAGAACACCTAGGAACCCCTAGAACATCTGCGAAACTGTTAGCAAAAGATACGAAGTTTCGAGAAAGGAACGAACCTAGGAAGAAGATCCTAAGCCATGACTAGACTCCTGCGGGACGCTGTCGATCGGCTCGGCTATCATGCCATCTAGGAAACCCTAATACGTGGCGTTAGCGAAACCCTCTATTACGCTCCATGTCGTAGGACTAAGAGCGAGACCTGCGGAAGGATCTAGGTTAAGAAGAAACCTAGCCTGCAAGAGAGCCTGTTCCTTAGCCTTATCCTCCCTGATCTCACGCTCCTTAAGAGCGCGACTATCCTCGACCTCCTAGTCGACTACATCTAACTGTTTTCGAAGATATATCTCCTTTGTATGCGCCTCTATTATCTTCTACAAAGCCTCGGCTAGGACTGCCTTTACACAATTAAGATTAGCAATTAGTCTTTTCCGCTAATTGCCTAACTTCTTCTATTTGACCTCTGTTACCTTCGCGTCATAACTCTAACAGTTACTAAAGTAACATTGTAAACATTTCTCTAAGGAAATGTGTACCTAACAAACAAGCTTTAACTCTTGATACTAAGTATAGGACTTCATGCTATCCTAGCCCTAACGATAGATTCGATTCGCGCGGTGTTTGCGTTTCTGCGTTAAAGGGGCGTTAGTGTCTAGAATGACACAAGGTAGTAATGTAGAAAGAGAAGACATTATAGCATAAAAGAAATGACAAGAGAAACCCTATACTAATAAGGTAGCTTAGGGACGAGCTAGGCTAAGAGGGGGATAGTGTCATGAGTGTTAGGAGTACTATTAGGAGTACTATAGGTTACAGGATCATAAGGGTCCTAAGTGCTATAAGTTATAGTATAGTCATAGGAGTACTATAAGTCATAGGCATAGTTATAGGAGAAAGGATCTGTTACATAAGGATAGATCCCTAGATCTATAGGGTTAGTCTACAGATCTACAGGCCTATAAGGAAGAAGGGATCTGTTACAGGATAATAGACCCTTAGCTCTATAGGGTTAGTCTATAGATCTATAGACATAGATCTGTTAGGTCTGTTAACAGATCTAACAGAGCTGCTCTGTCTCTCTAGTATATAGGGATAGCTTTAGAATAGGTAGTTAGGAGCTTCGTGCTTAATTTAATTCCCTTTCCCTAGGGGATAGTTAGTTACAAGGTTAACTACTATTATTAATATTCTTTACAGCTCTGTAAGTTTAACACCTAGTTACCTTCCTGCTATTAGCACCTACCCTTATGACAAAAAGCACTATAAAGCTTTAGAAATATATGTTATTAGATAGTAATTAGAAACCTTTATATCTTCTATAGGTACAAACTTAATATTTCTTCGTACTAGGCGCATGCTACTAATAATAACAAGGCTTGTCTCTAATGTCGTTAACTCTACTTGTAACTAAGAGGGCTGCCTCTTATTCTAAGTCCGCTGTGAAGACACGTAGGGGCCTGCTAATTACCTGATAGGCTCTGCGGACAATGTAATTGCTAAGTTCTTAGCGCGACAGTGAATGCTCTTAACGCGTGATAGGGTAACTGCAAATCAGATTCTTTCTACTCTCCCGCTCTCCATTCTGTGGCTGCACACTTCATCTGGTTGGTGAATGTCACAAACACAAAGAGTCGCCACTTGAAATGTTTCAAATTTCCCTTGGCTAAGTTGCCGCGCTCCAGCGTGAAACAGGAGACGAAACCGGCCGTCACGTGGTGCAATCCAACCTGTTTCAGCCTATTGTGCTGCGCACGTATAAGTGCGCTTGGCGTAATAATGCCCATTGCCTGATCAGCATCACGACCATGTTCGCCCTCTTAACGATCTTCGCTGCTTGCGGTTCTGCCGCCGGCGCAACGACTGGAGAACAGGGCCTTTCCTTCCCAGTCCATGTGGAGAGGGACGCCAGCCCTGTCGCACACCGCGTTTTGGTCGGCTCGGGCAGCGTCTCAAGTTTCGACCCCCCATATGTATATGCTGCCGTGGGAGACATTGTATGCTTCGAGCCACAGGAAGGCAGCTACAGTATCAGCCAGTCGTCTCTTCACGACCTATGTAGCCCCAGCGGCGGTTTTCAGACGGAGTACCTCGACAGCTCTTATGATGACAGTGTCGACCTCTTCGTAATTACGTCGGACGCTTAGTGGTTCTACGGTCAGGAGCTGAACTATCTATCGCCCGGCTGCAGCAGCGACCAGATCTTTGTGATCAATCCAGGACGCGATTGGCAGGACATTATTAATGAATTGGACACTCCCTCAGCCGCCCCGTGCTCTGCTGGCACAGACGGAGGTATAACGATGACACCTATCACCCCATAATCTACGAGCACAGATGGAGGCATCCCGACGTCCACGAGCACAGACGGAGGTATAACCATTATCCCAATCACCCCGACGCCCACGAGCACAGACGGAGGCATTTGAACGGTTCCTATTAACTCATTGTTACTTTGTCGTGGCCTAGTCCGAAGCAGTAACGTGGTCCAGATTGTCGATCGAGCTCTGGCTCGAAATAATTAAGCGTTTTGATATTTCGTAGTCAGTTCTCTGCTAAGTATATTGTGACTCCGCATATGTAGAACATTATGTTATCTTTTCTCGCGTACCACAACAAAATTGCGCTATGTCCTCACAACTTGTATGAGCTGGATCGCCATGTTGAGATGAGTAATTAAAGATGATTGTGTCGACATCGCGCAGAGCAGGGCAAGAGGCGCGAAGGGCAGATTGCGACAGCCATATTGCAACAGCGACAGCGCAGACTCGCACAGTTTCTCGGACTCCTCAGCAGGCTCATTGCAGACTGCATCGTCCGAGGCTGCTATCACACTACTAAAGAAGGAATAGATTTGGCGACACTTGGAGACGCTTCTGAGGTGGAGACGTGGAGGCTGTGCCCATCAGTCTCAAATTTGAATCATCGATAACTTCTGTGAACCTCAATGTTTTGACTACCTAGGCAGAGCGCTCGAATAGCGAAATTCCTTGTTGTGTTATGTGATACAACGCCTGAAAATGCAAGTAGATTCAAGTCCTAGCAGCGCATGTACTGCTCGAGCAGTATTCGGATGTTCGACCCTGGCTTCGTCAGGTCATAGGGCGAAGGTGGTTCGTAACACTCTTCCGTCTTCTGTAAACGGCGAGGATTTGCTCCAAACTCTAGCAAAGCCTTTGCTGCTAGATAGTTGTTCTGCTTACAAGCGATATGGAGCGCCGTCCTTTGCGGAAAGCCATATCGCATCATCCTAGCTCTTTCATTGTCCCATTGGTACGCATCAATAGGGACCCCTTTCCTGACTAGCATGGCTATCAGCTCGTACGTGTCTTCAGACTGCTCTCTCCGACAAGCGCAATGCAGTAGATCGCCTTGGGTAACATCAGCCGAAGCCAGGAGAATTCTCACTGTCTTCATTGTCCCTTGCCGGATCGCAAACGAAAGCGCAGTCTCGCCAAGGTTAGAAACTCTGTTTGGATCTGCACCAAGTGCGATAAGAGAAGCCAAGAGGTCGGCATTACGAGTTGCCAGACTTATGATCGTTAGTAGTGTTCTTTCTACACGAATTCAAGGTGTGACTTACCTTAAAATCGAGGGAATCGAGCCACCTCGTAGTGGCTGGTCGAGAAGCCATCCGTGCTGCAAGATAACTTGCACAAGTTCGATGCTTCCTGACGCAACGACGGCCTCTACTACTTCCTCTTCCAGCTCGCCGTAGCGAAGCAATAGAAGAAAAGCGGGTATGTTCCTTTCCGAAATGCTGATAATCATTGCACGGGATAGAAGAATAGGTCTGTCATCTTCTCCCAGGCTGTTTACTGCTTGTTGAATGTCGAAAAGGCTTCCATGCTGAACGCTGAAACAGAGGACGTCGTCGGCTCGTGGCTCGAAATCCATGGCTACCCTTTGAGACTGGGCTGAGCGACAGCACGTCTGCCCTGTCCGCTGGCGGGATAATCCGGGCTGAGGAGCAACGAGTGCGTGTTAAAGATGCGAGAAGGGGCGACGATACTTGTTGTCCAACTGCGCCTTTTGTTAGCGCTTGGGCATCGCGTCGCGACTACACGGTTTTCGGTGCGTCCCACGACTTTTACGCCTCCGTCATCGAAAGGTTCTTTGTACGTGTACCTTCTATCCGTGCCACGCAGCAAGTCGCCGGCGCTCCTTGTGCTAGACAGTTCAACGCAGTTATCAGTTTAACGTGACTATTTGTGTTATATAGCTTCATGTATCTTGATCTCATTATTACCATCCACATTACCATGTCTCATTTGTATGCTACTATTAAGGAGTAGCTTGTTAGTCTTCTTAAAGAGCTTAACATGTCAAAAAGGTTTAATCTTAAGGCATTATACTATGAGAAGGATATTCTATACTATTGCGCTCTACGTTGTCTTAAAGGCATCTAGTCTAAATCAGACTAGTTAGGAGCAAGTAAGAGGTTCACATAAGAGTAGGAGATAGTAATTCATTATTATCTTTAATGTCTTAATGTAATTAGCATGTCTACGCACCTTTATTAGCTTAAATTGTGCGCTAACTTAATCCTCACTTGTAACCATAATAGTTAAGGACTACTACTAACAGTTAGCTAGTGTTAGTTATACTGCTTCTTATAAGCTAATCCTTTATACAAGATATGTAAGCAAAGGCCTATAGAGCTTGCTTACATGTAGGCATATACTCTAGAGGACATCTTTAGGTAGTTTATGCATGTTAAGAGCTAGCTAGATAAATATAGTATTATGCCTTTAGATCTTTATAATATAGACAAGACTAGTTACTAGATTAGCGTTATAGGAGCTTAGTAGATAATCATGCTTAAACTAGATTTTAGGAGCTATCTTGCAAGTACTAAGAACAGGGAGCTAGTTACAATTATTAAGTGTGTAAGCGCAGCTAGTAATGTGCTACTACTAATGCTTGTGTTCTAAGTAAAGGTCGATTTGCTAGGCTAGTATTAAGAGCTAGATAATAAGATACGCGTTAGATTAAGTAATACTAGCTATACAAATGATAAGCTTATACTAGAGTAGATTAAGCACTTTGAACTACATAGTAGGAAGTAGTAACAAGGGGCATATCGCATGCTTATCTTCGATAGATATAGCTCTTACTACACAAAGGAGTTTATTAAGTATGCTAACTCTTATAACATTGTGCTTATAGCGCTACTACTACGCACAAGTTACCTTCTACAGCTACTTGACATCATGTTATTTTAGCTGTTTAAGCACTACTACTAACAAGCTATTAACGCTACTTGTAGGACTAGTTATACTTACTTTAATGAGGTCAAGTTCTACGTAACATTAGGATCGATTTACTCATGAACCTTCAAGCTTACTAGTATCAAGCACGCCTTTAAAAGGACTAGTATCTACCCCTAGAATCTACAGATTATGCTAGCTAAGATTAGTATGCTAAGAACAAAGCTACTATAGCGTTATATTATAGACTACTATCACGGCATGCTACACTAGAGCTAGAGCTGACTGCAGCTACGTAGCTAACGCTATTAACTATGCGTAGCTTAACATACTCTACAAAGAAGATTAAGTAGAAGATAAGCTATAGTAAGCAGATTACTAGGCATTTAATCTTGTAGTTTATAAAGGGTACTCTGTTTTAAGCACAAGCTAGTACTTAAGCTATGACTAATCTTTTTAATACTAAGGTTACTTAGAACGCTCGAGCTACATGTTACAAAGGACGCAAAGGATACCTTTAAAAAGGCAGTATACTAGTAGCATCTTAGGCTTGTGTAACAGTCAAACGTGACGAGTAACAAGAGGCCTTTAAAGCACAAGCAGCTACTTAACAAGTAACAGGAGCTACAGAGTATGTAGCGCGTAATAAGATGCTAGTATGTCTCGAAAATCAAGGCCCTAAGTAGACTAAGTAACTTGTGTTACTTAGCTTACTTACCTACTCGCCTGACTTAGCCTGCTTGTATGTACCCCTAAGAAACTCGGCCCCTCCTAAGCTACTTGTGTCGCGGACGCGAGTAGCTTAGTGTCACAGGTAAACAGCGTATACATAGGGGTTCATGTAGTATTTAACAAGTACGATAGGGAGAGAAGGACTATCTGCTAGCTGTCTGGTCTTTTATAGCCGGCCTTGTCAGGGGTCGCATAGGCCCTAGCCTGTGCCAAGACTTAGGGCGAGGGGGCCTTGCCCTTTACCTTACCCCCCCCCCCCCCTCTTGTCTACAGCAAGGAATCTGTTAGTTTCCTTCTAGCACATAAAGTCTGGATCGCGGCTAGGCTAACATAGCTTCCTAACTTCACTTCTCTTGTCTAAGTCTACTCTACCTGTCTAAGTCTACTCTACTTCACACTTCTTACACTCCCTGTTCTCCTGTGCCTACAGCCTGGCCTCTAACTAGTCTTGCCAGGTTCCTAGACTTCACTTCGCTTATTCAAGTCTACTTTACTTTCTACCTCTCTTTACTTCACTTCTATTCATCGCCATCCAAGCCATTATAGGGGCGCTCCTAGGCCTATGCTAGTACGTCCCTTACTATATAGAAAGCGCCCTTCGCTATCGCTCTTGCTTCCTTTCTCTTACATGCCTACCTTAAACCGTAAGCCCCCCTCCCCCCCCTTCTTTCTCCTACCTTCTGGCCTTTTCTCCGGGATTCCGGGCGGTACTAACTAGAATCAGATAGCCCCTACTATCTACTACGTCGACTACGCCCTCTAGGGCGTAGATTGCGTCCTATAATTAGTATGTCCTAGATTCCTTGTCGTTGTACTCGGCTTCAGCTAATGAATCTGTCTAGTCTACCTAAGCCCGCACCTGCTAGCGCTGCGCTAGCAAGCGCTTAAACTGTAAAGCCCTGTACGCATTACTTAGTATCTACGCGAAACGCTCCGCTAACTCTGCTAGCCCCGCCCTTGCCTATGTCTCCTATGCCTCCTAGACCCGTTCCTAGGACGCCGACAGGTATGAGCCGCTCCCTAGGGGGTTTTACACAGCTAACATCGCGACAGCGCCGCCGCGCATAACGACCTAGCGAAGGTCCTTAAGGCCTAGTAGGCCTTAGGGCCTTTGTAGTTAGCGGGTCTACTGTCCGGGTATTTTCTATTAGTGTCCTCCATGATTCTGCTGCTAACCTCGAGCAGCGTCGTAGCCTAGGAGGTCATGGGGACTATAGGTACTACTATCGCCTAGTAGGGCCTCCTGTAAGTTCATCCTGTACTCTATGTGTTTCTGCGCGCTAACAGTTTAGAAGGTCTAGGGGCGTTCTACTAGCGCTTACCCTAGGTAGGCGGCGGGAGAACGTTGCTAGTAAGGGCAAGAGCCCTTGTCGCCGTTAGTCTGGCGCTGCTGCGCAGGGCTCTGACTAAGAGGCTAGGGACTCCGACAGCAGCCTAGTCGGCGGGTCTAGGGGGTCTAGCGAGGGCCCCTTAGGCAGCAGGGGGGCTAGCCCCGCTAGCGGGGCCCCTAGTAACAATCCTGCCTGATTGTCGCTAGGGTCCTCCATCCTCGGCGCGAGGGCCTGCGACTAGGGGGGGTTTTTTTCTTTTGTTGTATATATAGCTACCTAATGTCAATTTTCCCCTCTAACCTTTTGTCCTTTCCTAAACGCCTGTACTCCTTGTTACAAATGCTAGACTCCCTTTACTAGGTCCTACATCTCGTTTCCTTTTTCTTCTTGTGCTACCTCTCTCTAGGGCCGTCGTTGTTCTCCGCGCTTCCCTAAGCCCGCTCGAAGCGGTCTATTGCTTTAGTGTCCGTTAGGTTTTCTAGGGGCTCCTATGTAGGTTTGTAGTACCCTGACTATTTTACTAGGACCTCGTGTCCTCTTCCCCTTCTCTTGTCCCTTATGTAGAGTATCTCCTCTACTAACTACTCCTCATGCGACTCAAATAAAAGGGGGTCCGGCTATTTGTCGTCGTTCTCCTGCCTAGGCATAGGGTCCTTGCCCGCTAGTCTTAGCAGGTTAGTATAGAATACTAGGTATATATTGTTTAGGAGCCTAGTCAAGCAGATAGAGACTAGGGACAACACTTCGGCTACTATGTACTTTGCATGCTTGGCGTCTAAGCTTTTCTTAGGTCTATCTGTAGTGTAGTTCCGTAGATCTAGCTAGACCTTGTCGCCGACTTTATAAATTAGGGTAAGGTTTTAGCGTTTATTAGCGGACTCCTCCTGTTCTTACATAGAAGCCGCCATTGTTACTTAGCAGATTCCCGTTATGTCCCGAATCTTTCCTACGAACGTCCTTGCCCTCTTAGCTGCCTTTAACAGGCTAGGCCCTACGGGGTCCTCGGTTAAAGGTATAGGGCCCTATGCTTCGTAGCTATAGGTAGCGAAGAAGGGGCTTATGCTAATTCCCGAATGATACCTCCTGTTTAGCGCTAGTTAGGCCACAGGGAGCCATCGTTTCTAGTCGGATTGCTCATAGTTAATATAGTTCTAGAGGTATGCTTGCACCTCTTAGTTCAGGCGTTTAGGGCCTCTGTCTGTTTATAGGTAGTACGTAGAGCTTAACTGCTAGGACACGCCTATTCCTTTACAGAAGGTCGTCTAGAAGGTGCTAGTCTAGTTAGTACCCTAGTCGCTCGTAATAGCTATTAGCATTCTATGGTACTAGGCCTAGTAATCCATGAACTTCTCTGCGTACTCCTCTGCTTTCATGCTAGGCATCGCCTGCAAAACTACGTACTTGCATAGGCGATCCTTGATAACCTATAGGTACTAACATCCCTCGGAATTAGGCAGGTCTGTCATGAAGTCCATAGAGATCTCCTAGAAGAATCTGTTAGGAACTAGTAATAGCTTCAGTAGTCTGTGCTTGTGCTCTCTCTACACTTTGTTGCAACTATAGTAGTCATAGTTCCTCAGGAACCGCCAGACATGCTTAGACAGTAACAGCTAGTAGAAGTCGCGCCCTAGGATCATCGTCGTGGCGCCCTGTCCTAGGTACCTGTATACCGTAGCGTCGTGCACAGACTAAATGAGCTTCGTCCTAAGCATGTCGTTACTTTTGTCCCTAGAGTCTAAGGTCTCGCCCTTAGGCTGACAGTCGTTTGCTCCTAGGACCTATAGTTTGTCGCGGTGTCGCAGGAAGCCCCTCTTGTTAATCTTGTAGTCCCCCGCTTGTAGTTTTAGCCTCGCTCTAGCTAGTAGCGCCTAGGAGCTACTCTTTACTGCTTTTAACACCGTCGAGTACAGCTCGTCTTTCTCTACTGTAGCTGCCTATAAGTCATTAAGGGTGCTGTCCTAGAACGGCCTAATAGGCTCCTAGTTAGAGGTTACGGAGTTAGCGAACTACTATTCGTTCTCTACTACGGTAGTAGGTAACAGGCTAATCGGGGTAATTAGCACGACGTCCCTGCTCTTATCCACGGGGTCCGGCTAACTCTCTACGACTTCTAGGTCCAGAAACCTCCTAAACCGTGATTCCTTATCTTCTGCCCCTAGCGTGTCCTGTTCTTGTCTCGATAATGCGTCCGGGACTACTCCTTCGGCACCTAGGCAATATACTAGGGAAAACTAGAATTACGCGAGGGTCTCGTACTACCGTATCTGCCGCTCAGACAGCTGTCGCTTGACTATGAAGTGCTCTAGGTTTTTGTAGTCCGTGAGAATAGTAAAGGGCCTACACGACTTTAGCTCGGGGCCCTAGAACTTCAGGCTAGATATCACGGCTAGCATCTCCTTGTCATGGATGTCGTAATTAATCTCCGCCTTGTTAAGTTTCTGCGAGAAGAAGCCTACTAGTCTCTAGACTCTATTGTTTTCTTGCAGGAGAGCTGCCCCTAACGCAAACCCGCTATAGTTAGTCTCTAAAAAGGTCGGCAGCTCTAGGTTCTATTAAGAAAGGACTAGCGCCAAACAGAACTTCGCTTTCAGCGTTCTAAATGCGGACTCCTCGAGTTCCCCCTAGGTGTCATAAGGGTAGGTGCCGATAGCAGGAAGGTGACTAGGTGTTAGACTCGGGAGCTGTGAAGAATATCGACAATGGCAGTTAACCTTGTAACTGACTCTCCTCTAAGCAAGAGAGGATTAAATTGAGATTAAGATTAAGCACGAAGCTCCTAACTGCCTGTCCTAAAGCTATCCCTATATACTAGAGAGCGACAGAGCAGCTCTGTTAGATCTGTCGACAGACCTGACAGATCCGTGTCTGTAGATCTATGGACTAACCCTACAGATCTAAGGGTCTGTTATCCCGTGACAGATCCCTTCTTCCTTACAAGCCTATAGATCTATAGACTAACCCTATAGATCCGGGGATCTGTCCTCACGTGACAGATCCTTTCTTCTATAACTGTGCCTATAACTCATAGTACTCCTATGACAGTACTATGACTCATAGCACTTAGGACCTACATGATCCTGTATCCTATAGTACTCCGGATAGTACTCCTGACACTTATGACACTATCCCCCTCTTAGCCTAGCTCGTCCCTAAGCTACCTTATTAGTGCAGGGTTTCTCTTGTTTCTTCTTTCAAACTATGATGTCTTCTCTTTCTACATCACTGCCTTGTGTCATTCTAGACACTGACGCCCCTTTAACGCAGAAACGCAAACGCCGCGCGAATCGAATCTATCGTCAGGGCTAGGACAGCATGAAGTCCTACACTTAGTGTCAAGAGCTAAAGCTCGTTTGTTAGGTACACATTTCCTTGGGGAAATGTTCGTAATGTTACTTTAGCAACTGTCGGAGTTACGACGCGAAGGTAACAGAGGTCGAATAGAAGAAGTTAGGCGATTAGCGGAAAAGACTAATTGCTAATCTCGATCGTGCGAAGGTAGTCCTAGCCAAGGCTTCGCAGAAGATGCTAGAGGCGCATGCGAAGGAGATGCGTCTTCGAAAACAGTTAGACGTAGTCGACTAGGAGGTCGAAGATAGTCGCGCTCTCGAGGAGCGCGAGATTAGGGAGGAGGAGGCTAAGGAACAAGCTCTTGCGCAGGCCGGGTTTCTTCTTGACCTAGATCCTTCCGCGGGTCTCGCTCTTAGTCCTACGACATGGAGCGTAATAGAGGGTTTCGCTAACTCCTCATATTAGGGTTTCCTAGATAGCGTGATAGCCGAGCCGGTCGACAGCGTCCCGCAGGAGTCTAGTCGTGGCTTAGGATCTTCTTCCTAGGTTCGTTCCTTTCTCGAAACTTCGTATCTTTTGCTAACAGTTTCGCAGGTGTTCTAGGGGTTCCTAGGTGTTCTCGGTACTCCTATATCCTTCCCATTTTACTAAGTACTCTCGCTGTCCGTCCCGCTAGCGAGTGTCGATAATCCTTTCGACAGAGTACTCCGGTTCTTCTACTTCAGGGTCGAGTAGTAAGGGTTCTAATTGTAGTGCGGCGTCTAGCGCTACTTGTTCTAGCAGAGAGACATAGAACATAGGGTGTATTCTCATCTGCTCGGGTAGCTGTAATTCAAAATTGACTAGTCCTGTCTTAGCCTTGATCCTGAATAGTCCTAGTTTTACAGCGTCTAGTTTTTTACTCAGTTTGTCTAATCTGATGTGACAGCGGAGGAGATACACCTTGTCCCCCTCCTTTAGAATTAGTCCCTTAATTCTCTTACGATTCGCGTACTATGCCATGTTCTGCTAATAGAACTGCAGGTCGAGTCGTGCTTCTGTTTGCAGTCGGCGTAGATGTTCTACTCGTCTGAGTGCTGCTAGGTTCGGATTACTAGCTAAGACGTCTAGAATGTCTTCTATAGCTGATCTATACGCCATCTGAAATAGCGAGAGTCCTGTCGACTCTGCTAGCGTACTATTATACGCGAGCTGTACTATTAGCAACAACTCTACCTAGTTGTTCTAGTCCCTATTAACATAGGATCGAAGGTACTATTCTAACGTCTGATTTAGGCGTTCTGTCTGTCTATCTGTCTAAGGGTAGAAGGAAGTACTTAATCGATGTTTGACCTAGAATTGTCTCATTAGGGCTCTCTAGAAGTTAGAGGTAAACACGGATCCTCGATCCGTTACTAGGTCCTGTAGCATGCCGTGTAACGTTACTACCCATTTAATGAAGACATGCGCGATATCTTCAGTCTTGAAGTCTTTGCGGTAAGGGATAAATTTCCCGAACTTAGTGAATTAGTCGACTACTACCATGATCCTGTCGAAGAACTCATTAGTAGCGGGTTCTCTCGACTAAGGTAGTTTAACGATAAAATCCATAGCGAGCGATTCCTATGGCCGTTAAGGTACCTTTAGTAGTCGTAGTAGCCTATACGGTCTATGACAGTCGTGCTTACTTCGTTAGCAAGTTACACATTAACGGACATAGTCCTCGATTGCCTTGCTCATCCTAGGGAAGTAATATTCTTGTCAGAGAATTTGCTTCATTTTAGACACTCCCGGGTGTCCTGCCTAAGGTACGTCGTGTTAGAGGCGTAGTAGTTCTAATCGTAAAGACGTTAGCACGTATACTAATCCTTGAAACAGAAGGATTCCGTCTTCGTCTTCCTAATCCTCCTGTCTATCAATGTCGTCGCGGACAGCGAGTGCAGTTAGGTCATGGATTAGGGCGTTCTTTAGGTCGTCCTGAAACCTACTAGTCCATTTGACAGTCATGGCCGCAAGTCGGTTAACTCCTAGCGTGCCATCGCTATTTTCCTGGAGAACAGCATGTTTCTCCTACTTCACGCCCTTCATGTAGTCTGTCTAGTAGCTAAGTGCATCGGCGCGTGCGTTATTAGTCCCCTTGCGATAGACGATCTTGTAGTTAAAACTAGAGAGCTCCTCGCTCTACCGAACCTGTCGTCAGTTTAACTCTTTCGTCGTTGTGAAGTATCGCAAGTTCTCATAGTCTGTGTAGACCGTGACCTAGTGCTTAGAACCTTCTAAGTAGACTCGCTAGGCCTTATAGGCGTCTACTATAGCTAGAAGTTCTTTGCTGTAGACGTCATAACAGAGTTCTAGTCTAGACAATTTCCTCAAGTAGTAGGCGACTAGCTGTAGTCGTCTACTCGGTCCTAGTTGACTTAAGCATGCCCCGAGTGCTGCGTCGGAGGCATCTGTTTCGACTATGATAGGCTTATCTAGGTCAAACACAAGTAAGATTAGCTAATCTGTAAATCGTCGCTTAAGTTCCTTGAAGGCATTCCGTTAGGCGTTGTCCTATACGAATAGTGTATCCTTCGTCGTAAGAGTCGTAAGTAGTGCCGTGATCTTCGAATAGTTTGCCACAAATCTCCTATAGAAGTTAGCAAATCCAAGGAAGGACTATACTTCCTTAACATTAGTTAGCGTAGGCTACTCTTTTACGACCTAGACTTTCTTAGTGTCTATCTTGATTCTATTCCATGCTACTACGTAGCTAAGGAATTGTACTTCCTGCTTATGAAACTCGCTCTTCTATAGCTTGACTTTTAGTCGGTAGTCCTAGAGTTTCTGAAGTACCTTGCGTACGTGAGTCCTATGTTCTTCGATTGTCCGGGAATAGACAAGGATGTCGTCTAGGTAAACAACTATAAAGACGTCGAGGTACTCTTGTAGCACGTTGTTAATAAATGCCTGCTATGTAGCTAGGGCGTTTGTTAACCTAAATAGCATGACTATGTACTCGTAGTACCCGAACCTAGTTCGGAACGCGGTCTTCTATTCTTCGCCTTCCTTAATTCGAATTCGATTATACGCTCTAGGTATGTCGAACTTCGAGAACTACATTGCTCCTTGCAGGCGGTCCTGTAATTCCGAGAGCAAAGGAAGCGGATAACTATTCTTTATCGTGATGTTGTTTAATCCACGATAATCTACGTAGAGTCGCTAGTCATCTTCCCCCTTAGGCACAAACAGGATCGGATATCCGGCTAGGGACTGCGACTTGCGAATGAAGCCTTTCTAGAGGTTGTCTTCTAGGTATTTCCGGAGAATCTCTAGTTTCGCCGCTAATAACGGGCGAACTAGTTGCTTCGTTAGTATCTTGCTAGGGAGTAAGGGTATCCTGTAGTCCTACTCCTAGTGTTCTAGCAGAGCTTCTTAGTCGGGTTCTTCCTTGAAAAGAGTAGCGAACTCTTTATACTTATTAGGAACTGTAAATTCGACCCTGACTTCCGATTACGTTGCTTTAACCTATAGGACATGCACTTCCTGTTCTGGATCCTCGATAGCGGCTACTATCTCGCTTGAAGTCATAGCACATATTTCGATCTTGCCTAGTACGTCGTGTACTACAGGTAGAGGTATCGATCTTGAGAGTTCTAGGAACTAGATCCTCTCATTCTTCTAGTCGATATAGGGGTTAGCGTTCCTTAGCCATGGCAACCCTAGTACTACATCCGAGCCTAGCGACTCCGTGATGTCGAACTAGAGCATCTCTTAGTAGCGTCCTATCCGTAGAGGCATCATCTCGGTCTCCTCGTTAACTACTCCTTAGTTGTACGTGACCGGCTTTCTATCGATCGCTTATAGCAAGAAAGCATTCGTTTTTACCTGTAGCTTTATCCTAGCTGTCCTGGCGAACTTAGGCGTCATGAAGATTCTAGTACATCCTGAATCTATTAAGGCCCTAGTAATATAGATGTATGTGCTATATGATATGAAAATATCTCGCAGTATGACAGAGTAATCCGACCTTTTAGTAGGTACAAGACAGCGCTACTTTCTGCTTATCGCAGAGGTGGCGCTAAGGGTGCTTATAACCCCTGACGCTCCTTAATTAGGGAAAGCATGTCCGAGCCTAACCCCGTAGGGGTACTGTAGGGTCAGCGACGTAGGGGCGTCCTATGTCGACAACTGATCCTACTTAGACAACATACAAGCTAATGTATGTACGAAGGACCCCCTTGCTATATGTAGCAGGGTCACTGCATGCTAAGGGTAGCCATTAGAACCCATGCGGTTTAAATGGTCCCCTAGTATCAACCGTATCACTGCCCCTCCTCCTATGAGGATGTCCCTAGCCTTACTAAGTAACGCACGTAGAACATATAGGGTACAGGATGTAGCACGCTTACACCGCGCAAGGGTAAATAGGTAGATAGCCTACGCAACATGTGTCATGCGTACACCTTAACACCTTCGTAGCGAGTACGGGGCGGAGGCTGCTAACTCGGGCGGGTTTTAATCTGTCACATGTTAGGCGGCTTCGTAACACCTTCGCTTTACATGCAGATCGAGATATTAGGAAACTACAAGTACGTACTTCAGTTAATCCTTGAAATTATAGGGCGAGCATGCGCGCTAGCCTCGCCAAGTAGCTTGGCCGTCCCTATTTAGTCGTGACTGTGAAGAACGTGTCGCAGAACCTCAGGGTAGTAGGAAAGTACGCGGACGCTCTGCGCGCGCCGCTCGAAACAGCAGGAGCGCGCTCCTAGCGCGGGCCTCGCAACATTTCCATGCTAGTAGGCTAGCACGAGTATAGTCGGCGCACATGCGTAACAGCCGCGTTATCTGTTATTACATTATTCGGTCCCCTTGTAAGTTAACTAAAGGCAGGTACTCTGCGCATGTAGTTCGAGTCACTAGCTTAACAGTTGCGGTAGGCAACAGGGGGGCTGTTAGAGGGTATAAAAACCTCGTCGCTCCCTAAACTTTCCTGTTCTAAGACACTAACATCGACCTCTACTCCTACTTCGCTTAGCTTGCGCCTCGCTATGTCTGCGGGTCTATACTAGAGCTCCTTCTTCTTCAATTAATCAATCAAGATTAATCAACCTGTCTTAGCTATAATGGCTCATGTGCTGCAGACTAAGTTTGACGCTACTCGCTCTGCCTGCGATTGTCGCTTGTGTCGACGATGCCTCGACAACCTTAGTAGCCAAGCTGCACATATCTCTCCTCTACGTGTTAGTAAGGCGTCCCCTACCCGCGAGGTATGCGTGACTTATACTAACCGAAGCGTAACTAAGATCTACGTCAGCAGGTTTAATGAGGGTAGTGTCTACCGCAATTGTGTTAACTATAATAGCAAGCATCAAAAATGCCAAGACCTCCCTGAAGAGGTATACGGCGAGTACAACTAGCTCTGCTATAACATCGATGACTTCTAGAGTACGCGCGACAAGGGGATTGCCGAAGGCACTCTAACTATAAACAGGCTACAGGCTAAGTACCGCGAGGCACTCGCCTACCTGCTTAGCGCCCTCTTGTGCTTTACCACAACTGCTAACTGTTCTTATAGTAGCGTTTGCTTCGACTCTCTGCTAACAGGCGAAAACGTTTGTCTAGGTCTAATCGCAGACTTAGTCTAGAAGATCTTGAAGGTGCTAACCGTTAGGGTCGAGACCTTCGCTATAGTACGCATATAGTACAGGTGCCCTCCGAGTATGAATGCTAACTTTCTCTACTAGGCTAACGTTAGCGTCGAGAAATATCCGACTAGCTATTAGCGTTAGCAACTCGGGGCCCTTGCCTCTATTGACGATGACTTTAAGACGCGGATAATCCGCAAGAAGGTCATCAAGCAATTCACCGCTCCTACTACTAAGGCTACGCCCTAGCGCCGTACCGAGAGGCAGCCTGCCTCTAAGCTAGTCCTGAGGACTAAGCCGTAAGTTACTCACTCGAATCCTGTCGCGTGTGTATAGCTAACACATTGTAGCGCCGCCGCCTACGCCGCCTCGACGCTACTGTCTAAGAAGAAGAAGAGGGCTAGGGCCGAAATTAAGGTTAGCGACGAGGAAGCCGAGCCTTCCCCGCTTGCGACCCGCACTACGTCTGTCAAGACGCTAAGGCACAAGCCTCTAGGCCAGATCTTTGAGGATAAGGAGGATGACGACGTTCAGGATACCTTCGGTCCTAACGTGATCCCTTCGCGCTATAGTGTCACCGTACTAGTTACGCCTGAGGGAGACACCGAGTCTAATGATGTAGTCGACACTCGTGTCAAGAAGCGCAAGATGATCTCGAGGGCCGAGCGCGACAGCCGCAAGCGCGCTCGAGTCTCTTCGCCTTCTAATGCTAAGGATGAGGTAGTCGTCGCGACTAGGCGCGGTAAGGGTGTCGCTAGTTCTCTGGCTACTATAGGCTCTAAAGACGAGCTCCCTCGTAACCTACTAAAGAAGAAGATGCTAGCCTCTCTTCGTGGCGTTGCTACCCCCGTTACTCATGGTCGCTTCAGGGTGTTTAGTAGACCCTATGCAAGTAGGTAGTCCCTAGCGGACCGTAACAAGAAAGACTCTCCTACTTCAGGTTCGGTCAGGAAGCCCCTAACTAGTAGTCGCTAAGCATTAGCTACGAAGCTAATCCGAGCATGTCTCTTGTTCTTCTTAGGTTTATTCTAGGTGTGCCTTTAGGCATTAATAATGTATAAGTAGGGCGTTTGCTTCTTATTGTCACTTCGCGCATTATGCGCTATATACACGTGTTAAGAATTCTGCTCCGGAACCCTTATCTTCCTACGAATCGACCTTCTTAAGCCCTGCTTATGCTTCCTCTACTCTTCGAATTCACGAATAGCTTCCGGAGCGTTCTTGTAGTCTTCGGCCGGAACCTATTATGTGTACTTAGGTAGGTATCCTTTCTACTTCACTAGATAGTACATTACGCCCTTACGCCGCATACTGTCCTTAATACCCTCGACTTCCTACTCTTCGTTCTCTTCTGCTACTAGCATCGGGTCCGCGGGCTCTTTGCCCTCGCGCTATACCCATGGTTCGAGTAGAGATACGTAGAAGACGTCATGCACATGATACGACGATGGCAATAATAGCCAGTACGCCTGCAAGCCTATCGCGTCGCGTATCCGGAAGGGTCTGACGAACCTTGGCGTCATCTTCTTGCTTGGAAGTTTTAGCTTAAGATTCTTTGTTAACAGTAATACCTTCGTACTAACTGCGTACTACATCGGTTTAGCACAGGCGTTATTATGTTTAATCTGGGATTCTGAGGCCTTTTTCTAGTGTTCTATTAGCACCGAATGTACCTCGCGCATACGCCGCGCTAATTCCGCGGCAGCCGGCACCCTCTCCTTAGAAGACTCGTCCCGAGGCGGTTCTAGGTGTATTTCTAGATCAAAGCTATAAAGAATCTAAAATGGCGACATGCGCATAGCAGCATACACGCTATTATTGACTGCAAATTCCGCCATAGGAATTACGTCAGCCTAGGCATCCTAGTTCTTAGCGTAGTAGCACTAGAGGTACTACTTAAGAGTCTAGTTCATACGTTTAGTCTAACTATTAGTCTATAGATAGAATGCTATACTTAGGCAGTACTTAACACGCGCTTCAAACACAAATTCTTGCTAGTATTTACTAGTAAAGACAGAACCTCGATCTAATAGGATACTTCGGGGGACACTAAAGCGCTATATGACTTCGTCGCGAAGTAGCCGCGTAAGCTCGCCGCTTGTGTACCTTTTCGTACATAGGATGAAGACATTCATCTTCGAGTATTAGTCGACTACTATAAGGACAGCATTAACTATATCGCCTTTCTACTTTGCTAGCAGCAAATTAGTAATGAAATCTATAGTTAAGTCTTGCTATAGTCTCTCTAGTAGTAGGAGCGCCTAAGTATCGCCGTAGGGGCAATAGCGCCGAGATTTGCTAATCTGGCACGTCTAGCAGGATTTGACATAGTCAGAGACATCCTGTTCTAGCGTAGGCTACTAGTATTTGCGTCTAAGAAGTGCGTTTGTCTTCTCTACGCTAAAATGGCCCGCAAGTTTATTGTCATAATGAATATAGAGGAGCTGCGAACAGAGTGCGTAGTTAGCAGGTACGTAGAGCCTATTGTCAAAGTACTACAAGTCGCCTGACTTAGTCTAGTACTTCAGACCGCCTGCAGTGTCCTAGAGGGCTACACCCTCATTAATTAACTCTAGTTCTCGCTCTTGCAACTGCTAAATAAGTCTCGAGACTTCTTTAAAGGGTTCTTCAGACATCGCATGCTTACTACATGTAAGCTAGTTAACTACCGCGCGGATTAAGCTAGACATAGTCGCCACAACTGCCGGATAGGAGGGTTTGTTACTAGCGGAGGCTATGAGGCCCTATTAGACCTGCAGTCGACCTACAAGAGGAACTAACGACAGATCGCCGCCCTAAACTACAAGCTTCGTTTGTAGCGTAGGGAGAAGCTGTTAGTTACCCTCCTCCCTAGTTTTGTAGTCCGGTCGTCACAAAGGACTATTAGCCAGATTCGTCTTTCTAGAACGATGCTAGATAACGAAGTCAAAGCTAGCGAGGAAAGTCGCCTACCTTGCTTGCTAATTACTTAGCTGCTTCACGCCTATAAAGCCGCGAAGGTTGTTATAGTTAGTAAGCACCTTAATAGGGTACGCTACGCCTTCGAGGTAGTGTCGGTACTCCTTGAAGCCGTCAATAATAGCTAAAAGCTCTTAGTTGTGAGTCTCATAGTTAAGCTTAGCGCCCTGCATCTTCCGTGACTAGAAGGTAATCAGGTACTATTACGTACTACCTTTGTGTGACTAGAGCTGCGATATGATTACGGCTATTGCGAATTTTGAAGCATCGGTCTCTATCTAGATCTTCGTAGCAGGGTCAAAGTGCCGAAGTATAGGCGTAGTTTGAAAAGCTGCTTTAAGTTTAGAGAAGGCCTTGCTCTAAGCCTCCTCCTAAGGCACTTTCCCTGGCTTTTTTCCTCGAACCGCGCCCTTTGCGAGGGCCGTGAGGGGAGCCACGATCTTCGAGTAGGATCATATGAATCTGCGATAGAAGTTAGTGAATCCTAGGAACACCTGCACTTCTCGGAGGGTAGTTAGCTGCAGCTACTCCGCGATTACAGACACCCTTTAGTCATCTATGATGATTCCTTCTGTAGAGACGATGTATCTGAGAAACTTAATCCTATCCGTCAGGAATAAGCACTTCTTTAGGTTCGCGTACAGAGCGAACTTATAGAGCCGTTTAAGCACTATACTTAGATGCCAAATATGCTCCTCCTTCGAGTCGGAATAGACTAGTATATCGTCTAAATATACTACGTAGTAGGTGTTAACGAGGCCGGCTAGGGCCCGGTTAATATACGCTTAGAACGTTGCTAGTACATTAGTCAAACTAAACGGCATCACTATATACTCGAAGTATCTATACTACGTTCGGAATGTAGTCTTCTACTCGTTGCCCTTTCGGATCGGTATCTAGTAGTAGGCGTCCTTTAAGTTAATAGACAAGAAGATAGTAGCGCGACTAAGGCGGTCAAGCGTCTCGCTAATAAGTAGTAGGGGGCAGCAGTTCTTCTAGGTTACCGCGTTAAGGCCCCTATAGTTAACGCATAGGCGGAGCGTGTTGTCCTTCTTCAGGACGAACATAACTAACGCTCTAGCCTCGCTGTCGCTTCGTCGGATCCACGCGTTCCTTTACGCCTTGTAGAGGTAGTCTCGAAGTGTTTCAAGCTATGATTCCGACATAGGGTATAGAGGTCAATGCGGAGGATTGTAACCCTCCTTAAGGTTAATCGCATGTTCCGCATCTAGGGCCTAGGCATAGGCCGTAGCCTCTGCGTCGAAAATATCGGCGTATTCCTCTAACTTAGGCAGAAGGGTAACGTTTTCCTTGACGTTCTATATGCGGACTACATACATGCATTAGACCTTCTTCATGTCCTTGTAGAAGCTATGTGCGTCACGTATCCGCACTACAGGAACTTCGCCTATAGAGCCGTAGAACTAGTTGTTAGTAGCTCCATTAACAACAACTCCCTGCTTGTAGCGCTAAGGGCGGCCGAGCAGGAGCTCCTTATTAGGAACATCTTCGGCGTAGAAGACTTCGTTAGTCTCGCGCACTTCTCCTGAGGAGTCCGCGAGTTAGAGGCGCACGTTATACGCGCCTCAAGCCGCTACGCCTTCGCCCCGAAAAGACTTCATGGTAGGCAGCAGGGCTCCTAGGATCGGCTTCAAACCGAGCCGTACGATTACCCTCTAGGGTATCACGTTAACCTCCGCAAGGTCATCTAACATACAGTCTACTAGCTCGAGCGAGCCATTAACTCGGACCGCGCCGGATAGGCGCCAGGCAGGCCACGAGTCTACACTATTAGTAACAGACAGCTTAGATACCCGCGGTAGCTATTCGGTTGTCTCGGGCTTGTCCTTCTTTCGCCTCCCCTCTAGGGAGGTTTCAGACACCTTGCTTACCTTCTTCCTATCGCTTCGTTTAGGGCAGCGAGCCGCCTAGTAGTCCCTCGCTCCACAGATGTGGCAGTTACTCGGAGGCTTCTCGCTACTGTCTTTTAGCTCGGAGGGCTTGCTCCTCCAGAATGAACTACCGCGTTAGACGTGACCCCTAGGGCGCTTGTAATAGCGGCCCTTTAGTAGGTCCTCGGGGCTTAGACGCTTATTGTCCTTACTGCCCGATTTTCTATTTCGCTTCAAGGTGATTTCCATACGTGTCGCAAGGGACACGAGGTCTTGCCGAGTTGTCGGAAGTTCATGAAAAGTCATGATCATGTTCTGAAGATTGTCATTAAGTTTGACGAGCAAGTGCCGCACGCGTTACGTCTTAGTATAGGGTAGCATCTGTCCCTCGAGCGTGGCGAGATAGGTTGCGAAGCTAGAGGTTATTTGTCCCTTCCCCTGCTTAGCCTTCTCGTACTCGACAGACACGGTAAGGGCGCGATTCCCCGGATCCTCGACCTAGTCAACACAGAACTAGCGAAAGTCCGCCCATGTATATGTTCTGTCATAGACCCGTATAAGGTCATACTGCTTATGCTAATTGTTGCGAGGTTCCTTATCCTCTTCAAGCTACATCACACTAAAGGCGACTCGTTCGCCCTCCATGGAATATCCGCGTAGGTTAAGCACAAAAACTGCCTTACACGCCTGCAAGAAAGTTCGAGCCTCCTTTAAGGTGTCTCCCTTAAACAGCTTCAGGTTACGTGCGTTACGACTACCTCCTAGTTAGCCTACTATGGCCCCGAATTCAGGCACTAAGTTCGCAGGCACATGCGGAGAGTCTACGCCTCCTAGTAAGTTGTCTTCGCGGGTCCCTAGCGTGAAATCTCGCTAGATTTCTTCGTCCGCTAGTTCGTTAGTACCGCTTATAGCGACGTCTTCATCGTCCTCGCCGTTGTCGCTGCTAGGAGCGGTGCGGCTCTAGCTCTAGTTCGCAAGGCGGTTTGCGACCTAATCGACAATCATGGCTACAAGGGCTAGGTCGATAGTCGGGGTTAGCTGCGGTCCCTATGCGGGGGGTCTATTGCCTAGTCTGCCGCGTAATTGTCCTCTAGCGGAACCGTCGCTCGATGTAGTGTCGCTCGTAGTAGTTACTTCTGCGGGCTAGTTACTCAGGCTAGCTTCGCTATTGCGGGCGCTCGGGATGGCGCTCGCTACGCGTTAGTTGCGAGTTCGTAGTACTCTAGACATATCGTAGTATTCTCTGCTAGACTGCAAAGCAGGGGGGAGAAAGCAGAACTAATATAGATGTATGTGCTATATGATATGAAAATATCTTGCAGTGTGACAGAGTAATCCGACCTTTTAGTAGGTACAAGACAGCGCTGCTTTCTGCTTATCGCAGAGGTGGCGCTAAGGGTGCTTATAACCCCTGACGCTCCTTAATTAGGGAAAGCATGTCCGAGCCTAACCCCGTAGGGGTACCGTAGGGTCAGCGACGTAGGGGCGTCCTACGTCGACAACTAATCCTACTTGGACGACATACAAGCCAACGTATGTACGAAGGACCCCCTTGCTATATGTGGCAGGGTCACTACATGCCAAGGGCGGCCATTAGAACCCATGCGGTTTAAATGGTCCCCTAGTATCAACCGTATCACCTGGCTAGCGTCTCGTCGATGTGCAACTATACTCTAAGGTTGTTCGCGTATCTGGCGCCGATCGCGGCACATCATTGCAGCCCTGTCTAGTCTGTCTGTAGGTCTAATTTCGGCGGACCTCGTCGTTTCCCGAATAACTGTCTTCACGGACTAGTTCAGGGATCGTGCGGTCTCGGCTTCTTCTGTAAGCGTTACCGTTTTCTGGCCTAAGAGATCGTTCGCGTTCTTAGCCTCGCTGTTCCTGCGCGTTCCTTGCGTACTCTATCTTTAAATGATAGACTCGGAGTCGTAGCGCTCGTGGAATCTGAATACCTTCGTGGGTTAGGTAGCCTCCCTAGGGCGTGAACTCTACCCTGAACAGTACAATTTCTTAGACAACTTTCTGATGCGCGTGAGGTTAAGCTACGACTAGTAGTCTCCTCAGGTGTCGTTGCATACAGTCGGCTAGTTCGTCATACTAAAGCTAGTCAACGTGTTGTACTCCATTAATCTATAGGCAAGCCTAAGCCTACTAGTTCTATATGATTCGGATAATGTCGAGTCTAATGTTATGTAGCGGCATGGCCTATCGCTCTATGCTCTCGTCTTCCTCGGAATCAGGAATGACGGCTTCAACAAGCTCGTAGTTGTCGTCCGAACCTTCTTCTTCTTCTTCTAGTTCCTGTTCTCTTAGGACTGTCGTACTAGAAGGTGTACCCCTTAGCGCACAGATCGACTGTGCCTTGTTTCGGCTAGGGTACTATCCGGAACCATCTTTATCACTCTTGTGAATTCGACAATCGTCGTCGTAGCACGCAGTCCAAGTAAGTGCGGCATGGTCCGGTTCTCGAGTAGCGGCGACCTTTTGCTTAGGTGCTGTCGTTGTCGCGCGAGCCTGCTCTATCCTAGGCAGCTCTTGTCGTTGCTTCTTAGCAAAACATTCGCGGGAAAAGTGTCCTTTCTTTCCGCAGTTGTAGCACTCGAGATTACTCTTGTCGAACGGCTTCTTCAGACTATTCTAGGGAGGAGAGCCCTTCCGCGGCTTTCCTCGGGGTCTATTCCTTAGACGCCCCTTAGTCGCATCTAACTCCATAGGTTAGAGACTGTAGTAATCGCTTCGCCACTTTAGTGCTAATCGTTAGACCTTATGGTTAGCCTGCGCTAGCTTGCGATTTCTATGTTGTTATTCTTGCTGTTATTCCTAGATGCGATTATTGATTCTAATCGCGAGATCGCTCATTTCCTTGAATGTCGTTAGCCGATCTCCTCGGGCAATTTCGTCTTTAACCGTCTCCTTTAGTCCCTAGTAGAACTAAGCGGCTAAAGCGTTATCATTCTAGTCGACTCGAGCAGAGAGGGTCTAAAAGTCCGCAAGGTACTTCGTGGCGGAACCCTTCTGCTAGATTCCTAGGAGAGCTCTCTCGGCCTCTTGTTGCTTATTACTAAGCCTGAACGCTTCGCGTAATGCCTTAAACAAAGACTTGTCTAAGTTGAGAATCTCCCTAGTCGTCGTCTTCCTGGCTTTGGCGCTACTAACGTGATCTAGATAATCTGTCAGATGAGGCTAGATAAACTCGAACGCCGGTCCCTTCAGGTAAGAGACAATGTACATCATTCGCTTATAATGTGTCGTAAACCGTTCTATATCCACGTTAAATGCTAACTAGCATTATAGGATAAACATCTCGACTTAAGATCGTTGTCCTATAAACTCTGTAGGGCTTCCTATCTTGAAGCCGTTGTTGCCGTGTCTATTCCCGGTAGTTGAACCTGCGACAGATGCTAGAGCCATCTCGCTAAGGTGAATAGATTCGAGCTACTACGTGATTTGAGGTATAGTAGCAACTTGTTCCTGTAGTGTCGGTTAACTGTCGCTAGAACTTGAACTAACAGTTAAAGAACTACTTAACATAGGCGTATGTCAAGCGCTTGACGAGTCTCCTGATGCTTCCCTAGAAGTGGTGCTCAAAATGTCATAAGGGTAGGTGCTGATAGCAGGAAGGTGACTAGGTGTTAGACTCGGGAGCTGTGAAGAATATCGACAATAGTAGTTGACCTTGTAACTAACTCTCCTCTAAGCAAGAGAGGATTGAATTGAGATTAAGATTAAGCACGAAGCTCCTAACTACCTGTCCTAAAGCCATCCCTATATACTAGAGAGCAACAGAGTAGCTCTGTTAGATCTGTCGACAGACCTAACAGATCCATGTCTGTAGATCTGTAGATTAACCCCATAGATCTAAGGGTCTACATCCCGTGATAGATCCCTTCTTCCTTGTAAGCCCATGGATCTGTAGACTAACCCTATAGATCCGGGGATCTGTCCTCACGTGACAGATCCTTTCTTCTATGACTATGCCTATGACTCATAGTACTCCCATGACAGTACTATGACTCATAGCACTTAGGACCTACATGATCCTGTATCCTACAGTACTCCGGACAGTACTCCTGACACTTATGACATACTACATAGCATGCTACAGGACCTAGTAACGGATCGAGGATCCGTGTTTACCTCTAACTTCTAGAGAGCCCTAATAAGGCAGTTTCAGGTCAAACATCGACTAAGTACTTCCTTCTACCCTTAGACGGATAGACAGACAGAACGTCTAAATCAGACGTTAGAATAGTACCTTCGATCCTATGTGAATAGGGACTAGAACAACTAGGTAGAGTTGTTGCTAATAGCATAGCTCGCGTATAATAGTACGCTAGCAGAGTTAACAGGACTCTCGCCATTTCAGATAGCATATAGATTAGCTATAGAAGACATTCCGGACGTCTTAGCTAGTAATCCGAACCTAGTAGCACTCGGACGAGTAGAACATCTACGCTAACTATAAACAGAAGCACGACTCGACCTGTAGTTCTATTAGCAGAACATGGCACGGTACGCGAATCGTAAGAGAATTGAGGGACTAATTCTAAAGGAGAGGGACATAGTGTACGTCTTAAAAACCAAGGCCCTAAGTAGACTAAGTAACTTGTGTTACTTAGCTTACTTACCTACTCGTCTGACTTGGCCTGCTCGTATGTACCCCCGAGAAACTCGGCCCCTCCTGAGCTACTTGCGTCGCAGTCCTGTGACATGTTAGCGCTTTCGACAACATCTAAGCCTTCTCTCCTTACCTCTTCTTCGTTCTCGCATTCGAATCTGCTTTCTATTAACATGTCCGCAGCCTAGTCCTTTAAACCCTGCTCATTGTCTACCTTGCTAGACTATGCGAGTATAGCTTCTCTAACCCTATTCGTGTAGTTGTTACAACACTAACGTAACCTCTGCCTTATCTACACCCCTAACATTAGCACCTCCTTATAGGACCTACGCAGGTACTTATAGTATCTAAATCTACGTCGTCTAGCCTCGAGCTAACTCGACCTTTCATCCCTAGTATATCACGCGCTACAAGCTACTAGTTAATTGCAATATGCTTACAACTTAGCTAGTAAGTAGGAGCTGTAGAGTATAGCACAGAAATGCCCTTCCGCTCTCGTGAAGCGTCTGTCTACGAGAGTTCTTAGACTTTGACGAGTAAAGGCTCGATTAACTTGTCTTTATGCATGGGAGGGCTACTACGTATATCTTCGCTGCTAGAGTAGTCGTATCCTTAGTCGGAGTTTGTAGTCTAGCTGCTATTATAGCCTCGACGGCTACTCGACTAGCTCCCGGACTGACTTTGACTACTACTATCGCCCTAGCGGCTACGAGACTCGCTATTACGGTAGTTTTGACTGTTGCTGTCGCTCCTATGATTAGTAGGTCGGCTATTATAATAGCCTCGACAGATGCTTGGCTACTATGTCTTTACCCTGTCATTCTTAGGTTTGCTACTATCTCGTCGCGCGTCGCAAGACAATGACCGAAGCCTCTTGTTTAGCCGATTCCGCCTTAGCAGTAAGGATGACCGCTTATGCGTCTAGTCTCTTCGTGACTAGTACGTTGTCGTCTGTATGCATGTTAGCATAGCTACTATATACAGGTAGCTTCTTACATTAGTCGCCTTTGTATAGGCTTTAGGCACTGTAAAATCCTCATGCTCCTAGTTAGCTATCTCCTTGTTGCCGTCATCTACACTATCGCTATCATTGCTTAGCAGGTCTTCTAAATCATTCGCTAGATCGTAATTCGAACTGCTGCTAGATGACGCAGAACGTGACCTCTATTGTCTGTCTTTCTTCGAAGGCATGATTAAAGAAGGACGCGACTTAAAGGATCGGCAGAGAACAGAGCGCAGTATATCCTTCCCGGTCATGTAGGTCTAGTAGCAGGTTAGTAAAGGATAATATCTTTAGCATGTAAATATGCATATACTGCGAGTTACTGTCTAATGTAGCTACGTGGCGTCTATTAATGTAGAAGAAGGAGGGGACGCGATGTTTATAGTATCTTGTAACACGCGAGCGTCATCTAAATTTGGCTACCCCTGAAATTACGCTTCCCTATTAGCTGGCGGTACTTTTAGCTTGCTAGCAGTATGCTATTAAAATACCGCTAGTAGAACTAGCCTCAGTTAGCATTAATTCTTCAATGTCAGCTAGTATAGGTACTACAAAACATCCGCGCTATATAGCACGTCCGCCTGTATAATACAGCCTAACGGATGTAGTTGCTCTACAGTAGATCCTACCTATACAGTAGTAAGATTCGTTCTACATGCGAGAGAATATCCTGTACGTATTATTCTAAAGGCCTTCGAGCTACGTTTAAACTATAATAGCTATACTACCTTCGTGTTAACCCTAGGTAATTGCCGACTTCTAGACTGTCTGCCGCTAATAGTTTGACGATATCTTGTATAGTAGATGCTGAAAACTAACCTCCCCTACTCGTGTCTGTAACGCCTCTACTATCGCTAGGAATTTAAGTTGCAATTCCCTGCTACTACTAAAGAAGGCGCTTGTTTCCTAGAACATGCGCTCCTTCGCTACTATCGACCGCGTAATTCGGCTAAGTAGGCTAAGCTGCTCTATCCGTTCTTCTAACGCAGCGTATAGGCGTAGGTAATCGTTATGTTAAAGTATAAGGCCCGCTTTAATCGTGCCTATACTCTGCTGTCATAGCGCCTTAGGTTTGTGAATCGTGCCGCGCTAGGTCTTAGAGGTTCTTGTCGAGGAAACACGCACACTTATCGTTCGGGCTGTGCCTATATCGTGTCTGTTTAAATTACAGATGTCAGGATTACTCGAAACACGCGTTGTTTATACTCGTTAGTCTCTTAGCTAACTTCAGATAAAAGATGCGGCAGACCCTTCCGCGCTTTTCGCACCTTATTGCCATAGCCGTAGCCGTCGTATATGCGACGCCGTATTGTCTATCTTCTAGTCTGCTACGACACTATCTGTAGCAGGCATAATCTAGACGCTAGGGTCCTAATAAATGTGGCACTTAAGACACGCATATAGGAACAGGATACTAGAGCCTATGCGCGGAAGGCAACCGTTTCCTTGCCTAACATATACTAACTTTGACTAGTATCTCTAGTAGGTAGTAGAGAACAGTTACATCCTAGACAGATTTAACAAGATAGATAGGTTCATTAGGCTAGATTACAGGTCGAAAGATAAGGCCATGATTATAGGGGACTTTGTGACTACTAATCCTATTGTTAAAGGCTACTAAGACGACCCTTAGTTGCTTATATTGACTATGAACAAAATTGAGAGTAGCGTAACACTTGTACCTACTAATGCTATCACAATACTAGATGACAACTTAAAACAGTAGTCGACTAGGCAAGCCTGTAGCAGGGTTAGTCGCACTAGATTAATGCAGTTAGCGTGATTAACAGAGGTAATGAGATTTTACTAGGTTACGCTATAGAGCTAATTTAGAGAGTAGACTATGAACTGTTAGCAGACTAGTAACGACTTCATTAATACCATGCGCGATGATTAGGGCGAGTAGAGAGGCATAGGATTATACAGGCTACGCAGGCTAGCGTAAGATGACAGATTAACTAGGGTTTAACTGCAATCTTGTAATAGAGTAATGCTAGTAGTCATGCGCGAGTAGTATCGTTTCAGATAGCGACTACATAAGCACCCTATCTAATAGAGTATATGCATAACACCGATCATCTCGTCTGTTCGAATGTACTTAACGACTACTAAATGCTAGTAGTATACTAGCGGTACGTCTACTACTACTACGTCAAGGTCCGACCCATAGATCGCTACTACATGTTTTAAACCCTTACAATCGACAGATAACGACTACTAGTAGTATACTAGCAGCACTCCTACTATGTCTACGCTACACATCTAAGCCGCTAGTAATAGAGGGTATGACTCTATGCATATAAATACTATACACTTTAGATTTATATATGAAACTACTCGAAATTCGGGATTCCTGGCCAAAATAGCGCTCGTACTGCCTGCGATCGACAGAATGAGTTAGCTAATATAACTGCCGCTAGTATACTCCTAGCACATCTATTTTCGTCTACTCTAGGCCCTCCTTTACTACTACACTCTAATAACACTCGATTCTTCTATTAACCTAAATACTAACCCTAACCACGCATAGCTAGCTAACAGGATGAACCGTCCGAGCGGCAATCAGCTACCTGCGCGGCACGCGCACCTTTCTAGGGGTCGGGTGTTTATAGTGATTAACGCGTCTATAAGCGCCGTAGCCTTTGCAACATACTATGTCGACAATAGCTTCATAGCGCATACTATACTACACAGGCTACAGCAAGGCATTAAAAGGTTATAGTAGTCATGCCCGGCATGTTCCTACCTACATAGTAGTGAAGTTTCAGCACTTCATTAATCAGAGTACTATAGATCTTAGACCCGACAAGAAATACGCGTCAGATTTGAACATCTCCTTAGACTCGAACGACAGAGTCGAAACTTAATTAGCAGACGATGTCCTCGCCTACAAGGAGGGGGCATTAGTCGACGATGCTGCAGGAGTAGATAGGCAGTATGTTGCAAACGAGGAACTAGTCATAGTCGTCGAGCCTGTGTTCAATGAGGCTTACATGCAAGAGAAAGAGATAGTAGTAACAGCTAGGGCAATCGACGATAATAGTAGTAACATTAACGCGCTTAGTCTCTACGACGACCTAGCAGCATTTACAGGAGACGCTACATCTCTAGATAGACAGTATAGAGACACGAATAGCAGCCAAACAGGTAGGCTACATAGCGTCACGAGCGAGCATAGCTTAGCTTTAATCTATATGCGCGCTAGTAGGCTGTTATCTGCTAGGTATAAGTAACTATACAAGCGGACACCTTTTGGCGTAGGTAGTCTCATAGTAGGCAGGCTAATTAAAGTGTACGTTAAGCCGCAATCCTACTAAGTTAGTAATAACCTTGACTAGGTCTAACGAACAGACAGATAAGGAACTTAACAAATAGGGCTATACCTTCTTCTAAAGTAATATAGATGTAGCATTTGCATACTAGCTCTTACACGAAGGCATTTCGAGCAACGCTATCGATCGGTTATTCAAGAATCCCCGGCTACAGAAGATCCACGAACTACTTAGCTTTCAGTTAGGCGTAGAGCTTAAGGACAAGATCTAAGAAGTAAGTGCCTACTAACTACTATTTATTGCAAAGTAGAGTATTACGAACATCGAATTAGAATCTCTATAGTCGACCTCTAGTGTCAAGACAGTGCCTCTAAGGCACCGGAAAGTCGAAGACATTATGCGCTTTCTCATAGGGCATAAGGGTTTTAGGAATGATCTCGTGTACGTGCCTTATTACCTCGAGACTCTAGATGACCCGCCTAGGCGGATCTATTAGGACATAGCCTCTGCAGACTAGTAGTAGGACAAACAGAAAGAGCTTAGAATAGACAGAGCGACAATTGTGCCACTAATTCTTGCTAGTGACAAGACACAGGTTACTAATCATTAAGGTAACCTGATCGCATGGCCGGTGTACTTGACGATTAGCAACCTGCCTAGATCAGTTCGTAACTCTAACTATCGACTAGGCAGCGTGCTCCTAGCGATGCTACTAGTAGTCAAAGGTAGGAAAGGAAGCATCAGGGACGAGCTATACTATCGCTACATGAAGACAATGTTCGACCCTATTGCTAAGCTCGCCGCAGGCGAGGGCCTTGACGTCTTATGTACAGATAGCGAGACATAGCGATGTTTCCTAAATATCGCAGTATACGCGAGCAACTACTAAGAACAGGTAATGATCACAGGCGTGAAGAACAACCGCTACTACACGATATGTACAATCGATCCAGAAAAACGCGAAGACCTCGAAGCGGTTACGCTATAGCGGATACATAAGGACACGCAAATACAAATCATGCTCTAGCAAGCAGCGAAGAAGGACTAGGGCAGCCACGTGTACGACCTACCAAACTTCGCATTTAGGCACCCTAGCCTAAATATCTACAAGACGCTAATAGTAGACGTGCTCTACTAACTCTTTAAGGGCGTATTAATGTACGTCATAGATTAGACGCAAGATTTGCTTAAGAGTCGACTGCCTCTGTCTTCGAAGCGAGCTAGAGCGGCACTCCTATAAGCCGAGGGCTAGCATAAAGCAGCAAGAAAGAGTAATAAAGGCAAGACTGTTATAGATTATTAACTAGATGTTATTATCAACTGTCGCTTCGCGGCGGTGCCTGCATTTAGGAACCTCCGGGTGTTTAGCTAGATGTCCGTAGTAAGCTAATAGACAGGCTAGGAGCAGAAGAGTATGCTACGACAGTTGCTCCTAGTCTTCGTACTACTATTAGAAGAGGCCAAGGTACATAGCGCTATCCGGTTCTTGCGGGCGATAGTAGACTTCTCTTAGTTAGCGCAATATCCTTCACATGATAGCGAAACGCTCCGGTTTATAGTCCTAGCCCTGTTCTAATGCAACTAGTATAAAGAAGAGTTCAGGGAGTACTACATAAGCAAAGGAGAGCTAAGAAAGAAGAAAGCGCAGACAGAGCGAGCGGAGGAGCCTAAGATAGTAGACAATATGTGTAAACTATAAGGGCACTTTAATTTTCCTAAGTTTTATGCCCTTACATACTACATGGACATAATACGGCTCTTCGGCAACGCGCTAGACCTCGACACTAGCTACTTCGAACACAAGCATGTCGAATACGTCAAGAAGCTATTCAAATTAACTAACAAGAAGAACAGATAGGAGGACCAAATTATGGAGTACTTCTAGCAAAAGATTACTATGCTTACATTCTTTAATACTAGCCTAACGTTCTAGCAGCAGACTAAGGCCGAACGTCAAGAGGCTCGGGAGCGCGAAGTGCCTTAACCGACAGAGCAGAAGGATGTCGAAGCCTTCCTTAGCTAGCGAAGGCTAAGATCTAGCTAATCGTTACTAGGTAGAGACATATAGAGGATAGTTAGTAATGTAGTAGCACACATAGGGCTAGAGGTAGGGCCTTACTTCTGTCATGCTGCTATAGTGTTTGTCAGAGAGTGCCAGGCGTCATCTAATATAACATTAACGTCGAATATAATGCGTCTTAATACTAACAGGATCGAGGGAAGACCGGATTAGGTCGACAATTTAGATGTATCTTTCTATGCTAGTATACGGTGCTAGAAGATGCATTATAAGGATCCTGACGATCTATCTGCAACTAAGCTAGATGTCGTTAGATGTACCCCGAACTAGCAAGGAATCTAGGACAATCGCCGTAACGACTAGCTCTAGGTCTAGGAGTACGAAGTGCCGCTAGTTGCAGACGAGACTACTAGCGTTAATGGACAAATCGACCTAGTCGTCGCCTTCGAGGGCCGGCTACCTACTCGCCTGTTGTATGTCGTAACCTTCTAAGACAAGAAATCGCGCGTCATAGTAGATGGCTATAACTACATAATACTAGCACACAATAAACGTCCGACCTACACAGGTGTATTCGTAGACCTGTTCTAGCCGAAAGATCCGGCTAGAAGAGTAGAAGATTTTCATAGCATGATAGTAATCACAGTAATGCGTTCCGGCCTATAGGAAGGTACTCTGCAAGGTCGCCGCATCTACGGGCTTACTAGCGTCTACTATAGTATCCATGTTATGCTAACAGACGAATATGATACCTCTAGCTAATGTGACATGTACATTAACAACACTGCCGACTTTGAGACCTACAACTTCATATATAATGCGGACTAGGAGGAACAAGAGTCTAGGGTAGCAACTAAACACAAGCTACATCGCCTGAATATAGCTAAGGAGCGCGATATTGCGGCTACTAGCAAGGAAGGGCCGCTATCGCTCAAGTGTGGCGTCGCTAGCAGCTCTACTCAGGACTAATCGAGGAGAAACAAACGCAAATAATTGTAACATGCGTAACGAATGCTATACTAGTAAGCTTAATAAAGGTAGCATGCCGCAAGGAGGGCTCCTAGCACGCAGTTCTTCTAGCTAGCGCTAGTAGACTTGACGACTTAGCTACTTAGCTGACCCGTGCTGTAGTTTAACATGATGCTAATCAGGGTAGGCGACATGATAACGCCTTTGTAGATCTTGTTACGAAGCTAAGCTAGGAGCTAGAAACACAACTAGTTAGCATATGTATATATGATTAGTCAGAATCGCAGCTACTAACCTTAAGAAAGGGAAACTCGTGTTTAGCGATAACAGCTGCAAGCTTCTTTTCGACGGCAGGCATGTCGCTAAGAGGTAGATGCTTAGTAAGTTCTCAAGAAAGTCATGAATTACCGCCTACTATAGCCGGAAGCAGGTCTTCTACCTACATGCATAACTACTTATTAGTCATGCCGCAGGATTAGTAGTTAGTGCTACTAGCCAAAAGTCTCTCATCGCATACACATCTCTCTGCTAGCTAGCGTCTAGGCAGCTAGCTAGCTTATCTACCTCGCATATTTACTGCCCTTTCTGCAGAGCCTTCGCTACCTGTCGTTCTAGCGCACGTCTCTCTGTGTGCGACAATTCCTGTTTGACTTGATTAAGAGATATCGTAACCATGGGCTTAATGAGGAGAGTGTATAAGAGCTCGACCTAGAAACCCCTCTGCCTAGGAGTAGTACTACCGATCTTGCTATTAAGCTATTCACGCCGCGCCAAGTCGACTTTGACCTCTAACGCCGCGGTTAGATAGCTGACACGGGTTCTTTCTCGCTTGACGAATAAGCCGTAGAGAGGAGTTAACTAATCCGTTAGGTAGTAGGTTAGAAAGTCTGCGTAGAGGGATACCTTACTTACTATACTAGGCTTAGCGAAGAAAGCAAGCATAGATCTCCGCGCCCTCGCTAATTCGTCCTAGCTAGCGATCATGGTGTACTGCGTGATTAGACAGTTAAAGCCAGGACTTAGTAGGGTAGGGTGCTAAACATTCTGAATGCGCGATGGCAATAAGGCCTAGTCTCTTATAGTATACTCTTGATAGGCCATAGAAGTAGCCTCGCTTAGTCGGTGCAAGAGTAGCTGCTAGCTAGGAGCAGGCTCCTTCTAATCCAAGATCAGCTAGCCGTTGTTACTAACTAGCTCGCGTAGCTAGTAGATTAGCCCCAAATAGACCCGTAGCTCGAACATCTCTAGCACGCCCTTTGTAAATACTATCTAAAAGCCGTTAGGGCATCTAGCAGCCTGCTTGATGCGGGCTATAGGGGTGCGACCGAGCCTCGCCTAGATGAAGCGCTACGAGTCTACGCTTCCCTAGTAGTCCCGCATAGTACTAAAGATTAGTTAGTAACAGTATTGCCTCTAAGGCCTAGCTATAACACATACTACTAGCTCTTATCTAGCATCTTAGCACAGAAGTCTAGGAAGTATACACTATCTAGCGTAGCTAGCTTTGCACTTGCTAGGAGCCTAATCAGGCTACCGCCGCATGCGACGTCAAGTACCTTGTGCCTAGCTTAATGCTCTACCTAAGTGTCATAAGTGTCAGGAGTACTGTCTAGAGTACTGTAGGATACAGGATCATGTAGGTCCTAAGTGCTATGAGTCATAGTACCGTCATGGGAGTACTATGAGTTATAGGCACAGTCATAGAAGAAAGGATCTGTCACGTGAGGACAGATCCCCGGATCTGTAGGGTTAGTCTACAGATCTATAGGCTTATAAGGAAGAAGGGATCTGTCACGGGATGATAGACCCTTGGATCTGTGGGGTTAGTCTATAGATCCATAGACACGGATCTGTCAGGTCTGTCGACAGATCTAACAGAGCTACTCTGTCGCTCTCTAGTATATAGGGATGGCTTTAGGACAGGTAGTTAGGAGCTTCGTGCTTAATCTTAATCTCAATTCAATCCTCTCTTGCTTAGAGGAGAGTCAGTTACAAGGTTAACTGCTATTGTCGATATTCTTTACAGCTCCCGAGTCTAACACCTAGTCACCTTCCTGCTATCGGCACCTACCCTTATGACATTTTGAGCACTACTTCTAGGGAAGCATTAGGAGACTCGTCGAGCGCTTAACATACGCCTATATCAAGTAGTTCTTCAACTGTCAGTTCAAGTTCTAGCAACAGTTAACTGACACTATAGGAACAAGTTACCGCTATACCTTAAATCACGTAGTAGCTCGAATCTATTTACCTTAGCGAGATAGCTCTAGCATCCGTCGCAGATTCAACTACTAGGAATAGACATAGCAACAACGGCTTCAAGATAGGAAGCCCTATAGAGTTCACAGGACAATAATCTTAAGTCGAGATGTTTATCCTATAATGCTAGTTAGCATTTAACGTAGATACGGAATGGTTTACGACACATCATAAGCGAATGATGTACATTGTCTCTTACCTAAAGGGACTAGCGTTCGAGTTTATCTAGCCTCATCTAACAGATTATCTGGATCACGTCAGTAGCGCCGAAGCCAGGAAGACGACGACTAGGGAGATTCTCAACTTAGACAAGTCTTTGTTTAAGGCATTACGCGAAGCGTTCGGGCTTAGTAATAAGCAACAAGAGGCCGAGAGAGCTCTCCTAGGAATCTAGCAGAAGGGTTCCGCCACGAAGTACCGCGCGGACTTTTAGACCCTCTCTGCTCGAGTCGACTAGAATGATAACGCTTTAGCCGCTTAGTT
>JADDMT010000067.1:0-170172 GCA_021401465.1 Teratosphaeria epicoccoides | reverse complement strand
CTCCTAACTGCCTGTCCTAAAGCCATCCCTATATACTAGAGAGCGACAGAGCAGCTCTGTTAGATCTGTCGACAGACCCGACAGATCCGTGTCTGTAGATCTGTAGACTAACCCTACAGATCCAAGGGTCTATCATCACATGACAGATCCCTTCTTCCTTGTAAGCCCATGGATCTGTAGACTAACCCTATAGATCCGGGGATCTGTCCTTACGTGACAGATCCTTTCTTCTATGACTATGCCTATGACTCATAGTACTCCCATGACAGTACTATGACTCATAGCACTTAGGACCCACATGATCCTGTATCCTACAGTACTCCGGATAGTACTCCTGACACTCATGACATAGGTGCCGCATGCGTTACGTCTTAGTATAGGGTAGTATCTGTCTCTTGAGTGTAGTAAGGTAGGTAGCAAAGCTAGAGGTTATTTGTCCCTTCCCCTACTTGGCCTTCTCGTACTCGACAGACATAGTAAGGGCGCGGTTCCCTGGATCCTTGACCTAGTCGACATAGAACTAGCGAAATTCCGCCTACATATACGTTCTGTTATAGACCTATATAAGGTCATACTACTTATGCTAATTATTACGAGGTTCCTTATCCTCTTCGAGCTACATTACACTAAAGGCGACTTGTTTACCCTCTGTAGAATATCCATGTAAGTTAAGCACGGAAACTGCCTTACATGCCTGTAAGAAAGTTCGAGCCTCCTTTAAGATGTCTCTATTAAATAGCTTTAGGTTGCATACGTTACAGCTACCTCCTAGTTAGCCTACTATGGCCCTGAATTTAGGCACTACATTTGCAGGCATACGCGGAGAGTCTACGCCTGCTAGTAAGTTGTCTTCGTAGGTCCCTAGCGTGAAATCTCGCTAGATTTCTTCGTCCGCTAGTTTATTAGTACTACTTATAGCGACATCTTCGTCGTCCTCGCTATTATCGCTACTAGAAGCAGTGCGGCTCTAGCTCTAGTTCGCAAGGCAGTTCGTGACCTAATCAACAATCATGGCTATAAGGGCTAGGTTACTAGTCAGGGTTAGCTGCAGTCCCTATGCGGGGGGTCTATTATCTTGTCTGCTATGTAATTAGCCTCTAGCGGAACTGTCGCTTAATGCAGTGTCGCTCGTAGGGGGTACTTCTACAGGCTAGTTACTTAGGCTAGCTTCGCTACTATAGGCGCTTAGGATGGCGCTCGCTACGCGTTAGTTGCGAGTTCGTAGTACTCTAGACATATCGTAGTATTCTCTACTAGACTACAAAGTAGGGAGGAGAAAGCAGAACTAATATAGATATATATGCTATATGATATGAAAATATCTCGTAGTATGACAGAGTAATCCGACCTTTTAGTAGGTACAAGATAGCGCTGCTTTCTGCTTATTACAGAGGTAGCGTTAAGGGTACTTATAACCCCTAACGCCCCTTAATTAGGGAAAGCATGTCTGAGCCTAACTCCGCAGGGGTACTATAGGGTTAGCGACGTAGGGGCGTCCTACGTCGACTATTTATCCCTGTTAGATGACATACGAGCTAACGTATGTACGAAGGACCCCCTTACTATGTGTAGTAGGGTCACTACATGCTAAGGGCGGGCATTAGAACCCATGCGGCTCTAATAGCCCCCTAGTATTAACCGTATTAACTATTCAAGAAAGATGTTACCTGCGGAACAGAACTACGACATCTATAATAAGGAGCTACTTGCGATAGTTGCATCCCTATAACACTAGTAAGTATATGCAGAAGGAGTACTAAGTCTTACAATTCTTTCTAATAATAAGAATCTAACTTACTTTACTACGACTAAGGTACTAACCCGAAGACAAGCCTGCTAGTTAGAGCTGTTAGGGCAGTACAAGTTTGAAATCTGCTATACTCCTAGACGTAAGAACGGACGAGCCGACGTACTAAGCCGCTATAGCAATCATATAGAGGGTCACGAAACAGTGTAATAACAAATACTAAAGGCAAATTAAGATAGAAGCCTTAGTGCTAATACGAAAGAATTTAACAGCGTTGTACGAATTCTTCAAGATAAGGAAGAACAGTTCCTAATTAAACATAGTAAGTACTAAGTACCTAAGAAACGAGTTACAGAGTATATACGATAACACTACAACAGGCTAGAGAATAGACACCCTAGAGTTTCAAAGACAATAGAATTAGTCAAACAGAGCTTTAGATTCCTACAGTATACAACAATGAGTCCTAGAGTACATTAAGAAATGTCTACAGTGTTAGCGTAACAAGGCTAATAGACACGCCAAATATAGACACATCTAGTTCAGGACGCCTCTAGAGAAACCATAGGACGAAGTTATAATAGACTTTATTACAAAACTACTAAAATCTAAGGACCTAGTTACAGGACTTAGCTACAACATGATACTTGTCATAGTCGATAGGCTCACGAAATATGCACACTTCATTCCTGCTAACAAAGCGAGTATAGTAGCGCAACTTAGATACCTTGTACTAGACAGACTTGTGTAATACTATGGATTCCTAAGGACATATATTACAGACAGAGACTAGCTCTTTACATCGAATTACTAGAAGAAGCTTACAGCGACACTCGGAATTAAGCACAAGCTATTAACAGCATACTATCTACAAAAAGACAGCTAGACAGAGGTAAAGAACTAGGCCTTAGAGGTATATCTACGACACTACTGTCATGAGTGTCATGAGCTACGAGCACTATAGCCTAAGTTATAACACTTGCATAGGAGAAAGGATCTGTCACGTAAGGACAGATACCTAGATCTGTAGGGTTAGTCTACAGATCTACAGACATAGGTCTAACAGGTCTAGCGACAGATCTAACAGAGCTGTTATACCTCTCTAGTATATAGGGATGGCTTTAGGCCAGGCAGTTAGGAGCTTTGTGCTTAATCTCTTTTTCCTACCTGCTACCTAGGGGGACAGTTAGTTACAAGGTTAATTACCATTGTTGATATTCTTCACTACTCTCTAAGTCTAACACCTGATCCCCTTCCTGCCATTAGAATCTACCCTTATGACATTTTAAGCACTACTTCTAAGGAAGTAGTAGGGGACTTGTCAAGCGCTTAACATACGCCTATGTCAAGTAGTTCTTTAGCTATTAGTTTAACATCTAGCGACGATAGTCAACTAACACTACGAGAACAAGTTGCCGCTACATCTCAAATTACTTAGTAGCTCGAATCCATTTACCTTAGCGAGATAGCTCTAGCATCTGTTACAGGTTCGACTACTAGAAACGGACACGGCAATAACGGCTTTAAGATAGGAAGCCCTATAGAGTTCATAGGACAACAATCTCAAGTTAAGATGTTTATCCTCTAATGCTAGTTAGCATTTAACGTAGATACGGAATAGTTTACGACACATTATTAGCAAATGATATACATTGTCTCTTACCTAAAGGGACTAGCGTTTAAGTTCATCTAGCCTCATCTATCGGATTATCTAGACTACATTAGCAGTGTCGAAGCTAGGAAGACGACGCCTAGGGAGATTCTCAACTTAGACAAGTTGTTATTTAAGGCATTACGCAAAGCCTTTAGGCTTAGTAACGAACAACAAGAGGCCGAGAGAGCTCTCCTAGGAATCTAGCAGAAGGGTTCCGCTATTAAGTACTATGCGGATTTTTAGACTCTCTCTACTCGAGTTGACTAGAATAATAACGCTTTAGCCGCTTAGTTTTATTAGGGACTAAAGGAGACAGTTAAAGACAAAATTGCCTAGGGGGATCGACTAGAGACTTTCAAGAAAATAAGCGATCTTGCAATTAGGATTAATAATTGCATCTAGGAACGACAGCAAGAACGACAAGATAGAAATTACAGGCTAGTACAGGCTAACTACAAGGTCTAACGATTAGCACTAAAGTAGCAAAGTAATTACTATAGTCTCTAACTAATAGAGTTAGATGCGACTAAGGGACGCCTAAAGAGCGGGCCCCGAGGAAAGCTACAGAAGGGCTCTCCTACCTAGAATGGTCTAAAGAAGCCATTTAACAAGAATAACCTTAAGTGCCATAACTATGGAAAGAAAGGGCACTTTGCTCGCGAATGTTCTGTTAAGAAATAGTGTCATGAACTACAACGGATGGAACAGGCTCGCGTAACAACATCGGCACCTAAGCAGACGGCTACTACTACTTAAGTGCTAGACTATGCCTTACTTACTTAGACTATGTGCTACGACAACAAATGTTAGATTCACATGAGTGACAAAGACGATTCTAGATAGTACCCTAGCCGTAACAAGGCACAGTCTATCTGTGCGCTAAGGGGTGCACCTTCTAGTGTAATAGTCCTAAGACAACAGGAGCTAGAAGATGAAGAAGGTTCTAATAACAACTATGAGCTCGTTAAAGCCGTCATTCCTGATTCTGAGGAAGACGAGAACATAGAGAGATAGGCTATGCCGCTACATGACATTAGACTTAATATCATCCGACTTATACAGAACTATTAGGCTTAGGCTTACGCATAGATTAATAGAGTGTAACATGTTAACTAGCTTCGATATAACGAACTAGCCGACAGCATGCGACGACACCTAAAGAGACTACTAGTTGTAGCTTACCCTTACTCGCATCAGAAGATTGTCCAAGAAATTGTATCGTTTAGAGTAGAGTTTATGCCCTAAGGAGGCTACTTTACGTACGAAGGTATCTAGGTTCCACGAAAGTTACAACTTCAGGTTAACAGTTTGAAAATAGAGTACGCAAGAAACGCGCAGGAATAACGAGGCCGAGAGTAAGTACTACCTCTTAGCCCGATTAGTAGTAATGCTTAAAGAAGAATAAGCCGAGACTACATAATTGTCATGAGTGTCATAAGTAATATGAGTCATAGTGTCATGAGTGTCATGAGTGCTATAAGTCACAAGCACTATAGCCTAAGTCATAGCACATGCATAGAAGGGAGGATCTGTCACGTGAGGACAGACCCCTAGATCTGTAGGGTTAGCCTATAGATCTATAGGCCTACATAGGAGAAAGGATCTGTCATGTAAAAACAGACAGCTAGATCTGTAGGGTTATTCTACAGATCTATAGACAGGGGTCTAACAGGTCTGTTAACAGATCTAACAGAACTGCCCTGTCTCTCTAGTATATAGGGATGGCTTCAGGACAGGCAGTAAGGAGCTTCATGCTTAATTTCAATTGAATTCCCTTTCCCTAGGGGATAATTAGTTACAAGGTTAATTGCTGTTATCGATATTCTTTACTACTCTGCGAGTCTAACACCTAATCCCCTTCCTGCTATCGGCACCTACCCTTATGACAACAATCCCTAAATTAGTCCGCAAAGACAGCCATTTAGGGAACGACTAGGTCCGCTAGAATTAGACCTACGGACAGACTAAACAGGGCTACAACAATGTGCTGTAGTTAGTATCAGATACGCAGACAACCTCAGAGTATAGGTGCATATTAACGAGATACTAGCCTAGGCCTTAATAGATTCAGGATGCACTAGAATCTTCATGACACCTAAGTTTGCTAGGATAGCTAGGATATAGCTACAGGCAAAGACAAATGCTTTCTTACTATAAGCGATTAATAGAAAGCCGGTCACGTACAACTAAGGAATAGTTGACAAAGAGACTAAGATAGTACCTCTACAGATAGGACGCTACTAAGAGATGATCTAGTTTGACATTACGGGGTCGTCTGGCTCGGATGTAGTGCTAGGGTTACTATGGCTAAGGAACGCTAACCTCTACCTTGACTAGAAGAACGAGAGGATCTAGTTCCTAGAACTCTAAAAATCGATACCTCTACCTGTAGTGTATGACGTACTAGGCAAGATCGAAATATGTGCTATGACTTTAAACGAGATAGTCACTACTATTAAGGATCTAGAACAGGAAGTGCATGTCCTATAGGTTAAAGCAACACAGTCTGAAGTCAAAGTTAAGTTCATAGTTCCTAACGAGTATAAAGAGTTTGCTACTCTTTTTAAGGAAGAACCTAACTAAGAGGCTCTGCTAGAACACTAGGAGTAGGACTACAGGATACCCTTACTCCTAGGCAGAATACTAACAAAGCAACTAGTTCGCCTATTATTAGCGGCTAAACTAGAGATTCTCCGGAAATACCTTGAAGATAACCTCTAGAAAGGCTTCATTCGTAAGTCATAGTTACTAGCAGGGTACCCGATCCTGTTTGTCCCTAAGGGGGAAGACAACTAGCGACTTTGCGTCGACTATTAGGGATTAAACGACATTACAATAAAGAACAGTTATTTACTTCCTTTGCTTTCTAAATTGCAGGATCGCCTACAAGGAGTAGTATAGTTCTCAAAGTTTAACATACTAGGAGTATATAACCGAATTCGAATTAAGGAAGTCAAAGAATAGAAGACTATGTTCCGAACTAGGTTTAGAGACTACGAGTATATAGTCATGCTATTTAGGTTAACGAACGCCCTAGCTACATAGCAGGGATTTATTAACAATATGCTACGAGAGTACCTTAACGTCTTTGTAGTTATATACTTAGATAATATCCTTGTCTACTCACGAACGATCGAAGAACATAGGACTTATGTGCGTAAGGTGCTTCAGAAACTCCAGGATTACAAGCTAAAGGTCAAGCCTTAGAAGAGCGAGTTTTATAAGCAAGAAGTCTATTTCCTCGGCTACGTAGTAGCCTAGGACAGGATCAAGATAGACACTAAGAAGGTCAAAGTCGTGAAGAAGTAGCCTACGCTAACTAATGTTAAGGAGGTATAGTCCTTCCTTAGGTTTGCTAACTTCTACCGAAGGTTTATCGCGAACTATTCGAGGATTACGGCACTACTTACAAACCTTACTATAAAGGGTACACTATTCGTTTAGGACGACGCCTAACAGAATGCCTTCGAGGAACTCAAGCAACGATTCACAGATTAGCCGATCTTGCTTATATTCGACCCTAATAAGCCTATTATAGTCGAAACAGATGCCTCTAACGTAGTACTCAGGGAATGCTTAAGTTAACTAGGACCGAGTAGGCGACTACAGCTAGTCGCCTACTACTCGAGAAAGCTGTCTAGACTAGAGCTCTGTTATGACATCTATAACAAAGAACTTCTAGCTATAGTAGACGCCTACAAGGCTTAGCGAGTCTACTTAGAAGGGCCTGAACACTAGGTTACGGTCTACACAGACCATGAGAACTTGTAATACTTTACTACTGTTAGAAGGGTAGGTGCCGATAGCAGCAAGGGGATTAGGTGTTAGAGTCGTAGAGCTATGAAGAATATCGACAATGGCAATTAACCTTGTAACTAACTATCCCCCTTAGGAGAGGATTAAGAATTAAGCACGAAGCTCCTAACTGCCTGTCCTGAAGCTATCCCTATATACTAGAGAGACAGGGTAGCTCTGTCGGATCTGTTAACAGACCCGTTAGACCTATGTCTGTAGATCTATAGACTAACCCTCTAGATCTAGGTGTCTATCCTTACGTGACAGACCCTTTCTCCTATGCATGAGTTGTAACTCACAGTGCTCGTGACTTATAGCACTATAACTTACAGCACTATGACTTATAGCACTCATGACAGCTATAGCTTAGGCTATAGTGCTCATGACTTATAGCACTTATAACACTATCCCCCTCTTAGCCTAGCTCGTCCCTAAGCTACCTTATTAGTACGGGGTTTCTCTTGCTATCCCTTTGCGTAGTAATGTCTTCTCTTTCTACTATACTACCTTATGTCATTCTAGACACTAACGCCCCTTTAACGTAGAAACGCAAACGCCGCGTAAATCGAATCTATCGTTAGGGCTAGGAAAGCATGAAGTCTTGTACTCTATGTCAAGAGTTAAAACTCGTTTGTCGAGTGCATATTTCCTTAGGGAAATGTTCGTACTATTACTTTAGTAACTGTCGAAGTTGTAACATGAAGGTAACAGAGGTCGAATAGAAGAGGTTAGGTAATTAGCGGAAAAGACTAATTGCTAATCTTAATCGTGCAAAGGCGGCCCTAGCTAAGGCTTCGCAGATGATAATAGAGGCGCATGTAAAAGAGATACGTCTTCGGAAACAGCTTAACGCGGTTAACTATAAAGCTAAGGATAGTCGCGCTCTCGAGGAGCGGGAGATTAGGGAGGACGAGGCTAAAGAGCAGGCTCTTTAGTAGACTGGGTTCCTTCTTAAACTAGACCTCTTGGCGGGTCTTACACTTAGTCCTATAACATGGAGCGTAATAGAAGGGTTTGCCGACGCATCGTACTAGGGTTTCCTAGATAGCGTAGTAGCCGAGCCTATTAATAGCGTCCCGTAGGAGCCTACTCGTAGCTTATAACCTTCTTCATAGGTTCGTTCTCTGCTCAAAGCTCCGTACCTTCTACTAATAGTTTCGTAGGTGCTTTAGGGGTTCCTAGGTATTTTCGGTACTCCCGTATCCTTCCTATTTTACTAAGTACTCTTGCTGTCTGTCTACCTAGCGAGTGTCGACGATCTTCTCGACAGTATACTCTAGTTCTTCGACTATGGGGCCAAGTAGTAAGGGTTCCGTTTACAGTGTAGCGTCTAGCGCTACTTGTTCTAGCAGAGAGACGTAGAACACAGGGTATATTCTCATCTGCTTAGGTAGCTGTAACTTAAAATTGACTAGTCCTTTCTTAGCCTTGATCTAGAATAGTCCTAGTTTTATAGCGTCTAGTTTCTTACTTGGCTTGTCTGATTTAATGTAACAGCGGAGGAGATATACCTTGTCCCCCTCCTTTAGAATTAGTCCCTTAATTCTCTTACGATTCGCGTACTATGCTATGTTCTGTTAATAGAACTACAGGTTAAGTCGTGCTTCTGTTTGCAGTCGGCAGAGGTGTTCTACTTGCCTGAGTGCTACTAGGTTTAGATTACTAGCTAAGACGTCTAGAACGTCTTCTATAGCTAATCTATATGCCATCTGAAATGGCGAGAGTCCTGTCGACTCTACTAGCGTACTATTATACGCGAGCTGCGCCATTAGTAACAACTCTACCTAGTTGTTCTAGTCCCTATTTACATAGGATCGAAGGTACTATTCTAACGTCTAGTGTAGACACTCTATCTGTCTATCTATCTAAGGGTAGAAGGAAGTACTTAGTCAATGTTTGACCTAGAATTGTCTCATTAGGGCTCTCTAGAAGTTAGAGGTAAACATGGATCCTCGATCCGTTACTAGGTCCTATAGCATGCTATGTAGTACTACTACCTATTTAATGAAGACATGTGTAATATCTTTAGTCTTGAAGTCTTCGCGGTATAGGATAAACTTCCTAAACTTAGTGAATTAGTCGACTACTACCATGATTCCATCGAAGAACTCATTAGTAGTAGGTTCTCTTAACTAGGGTAGTTTAATAATAAAGTCTATAGCAAGCGATTCCTATGGCCGTTAGGGTAATTTTAGTAGTCATAGTAGCCTATATGGTTTATAACAGTTATGCTTACTCTGTTAGCAAGTTACATATTAACGGACATAGTCCTTAATTACTCTGCCTATCCTAGGGAAGTAATATTCTTGTCAGAGAATTTGCTTCATTTTAGACACTCCTAGGTATCCTGCCTAAGGTACGTCATGATAGAGGTATAGTAGCTCTAAACGTAAGGATGTTAGCACATATACTAATCCTTAGAAGAGAAGCACTCTGTCTTTGTCTTCCTAGTCCTCCTGTCTATTAATGTCGTTGCAGACAGCAAGTATAGTTAGGTCGTAGACTAGTGCGTTCTTTAGGTCGTCCTAGAATTCGCTAGTCTATGTGATAGCTATAGCCGCGAGTTAGTTAACTCTAAGCGTGCTATCGCCATTTTGCTAGAGAACGGCATGTTTCTCCTGTTTCACGCCCTTCATGTAGTCGGTCTAGCGACTAAGTGCGTCGGCGCGTGCGTTATTAGATCCCTTACGATAGACGATCTTGCAGTTAAAGCTAGAGAGTTCCTTACTCTATTAGACTTATGGTTAGTTTAACTCCTTTGCCATAGTAAAGTATTATAAGTTCTTATAGTCTGTGTAGACTATAACCTAGTGCTTAGAACCTTCTAAGTAGACTCGCCATACCTTGTAGGCGTCTACTATGGCTAGAAGTTCTTTGTTGTAGACGTTATAATGGAGTTCGGGTCTAGACAGCTTTCTCGAGTAATATGCGACTAGCTGTAGTCGTCTGCTCGGTCCTAGTTAACCTAAGCATGCCCTAAGTGCTATGTCAGAGGCATCTGTTTCGACTATGATAGGCTTATTAGGGTCGAAAACAAGTAAGATTACCTAATCTGTAAATTGTTGCTTAAGTTCCTTAAAGGCATTCTGTTAGGTGTCGTCCTAAACAAATAGTGTATCCTTCGTAGTAAGAGTTGTAAGTAGTGCCGTAATCTTCGAATAGTTTGCCACAAATCTTTAGTAGAAGTTAGCAAATCTAAGGAAGGACTATACCTCCTTAACATTAGTCAGTATAGGCTACTCTTTTACGACTTAGACTTTCTTAGCGTCTATCTTGATTCTATTCTACGCTACTACATAGCCGAGGAATTAGAATTCCTGCTTATGAAACTCGCTCTTCTAAGGCTTAACCTTTAGCTTGTAATCCTAGAGTTTCTAAAGTACCTTGCGTACATAAGTCCTATGTTCTTCGATCGTTTGTAAGTAGACAAGGATGTCGTCTAAGTATACAACTACAAAGACGTCAAGGTACTCTTGTAGCACATTGTTAATAAATGCCTACTATGTAGCTAGGGCGTTTGTTAACCTAAATAGCATGACTATATACTCGTAGTGTCCGAACCTAGTTCGGAATGTAGTCTTCTATTCTTCGCCTTCCTTAATTCAAATTCGGTTATATGCTCTAGGTATGTCAAACTTTAAGAACCATATTACTCCTTGTAGGCAATCCTGTAATTCCGAGAGCAAAGGAAGCGGATAACTGTTCTTTATCGTGATATCGTTTAATCTATAATAATCTACGCAGAGTCGCTAGTTATCTTCCCCCTTAGGAACAAACAGGATTAGATATCCTGCTAGGGACTACGACTCGCGGATGAAGCCCTTCTAGAGGTTATCTTCAAGGTATTTCTAGAGAATCTCTAGTTTCGCTACTAATAATAGGCAAACTAGTTGCTTTGTTAGTAGCTTACTAGGGAGTAAGGGTATCCTGTAATCCTACTCCTAGTGTTCTAGCAGAGCTTCTTAGTCGGGTTCTTCCTTAAAAAGAGTAGCGAACTCTTTATACTCGTCAGGAACTATGTGTGAATTTGACCTTGACTTCAGATTACGTTGCTTTAACCTATAGGACGTGCACTTCCTGTTCTAGATCCTTGATAGCGGCGACTATCTTGCTTGAAGTCATAGCACATATTTCGATCTTGCCTAGTACGTCGTGCACTACAGGTAGAGGTATCAATCTTAAGAGTTCAGGGAACTAGATCCTCTCGTTCTTCTAGTCGAGGTAGGGGGTAGCGTTTCTTAGCTATAGTAACTCTAGTACTACATCTAAGCTAGGTAACTCTGTGATGTTAAACTAGATCATCTCTTAGCAGCGTCCTATCCGCAGAGGTATCATCTCGGTCTCTTCGTCAACTATTCCTTAGTTGTATGTAACTAGCTTTCTATTGATTACTTGTAGCAAGAAAGCATTCGTCTTCGCCTATAGCTTTATCCTAGCTGTCCTAGCGAACTTAGGCGTCATGAAGATTCTAGTGTATCCTGAATCTATTAAGGCCTAGGCTAGTGTCTCGTTAATGTACACCTATACTCTAAGGTTGTCCGCGTATCTGGCGCTAACTACAATACATTATTATAGCCCTGTCTAGTCTGTCTGTAGGTCTAATTCTAGCGGACCTTGTCGTTTCCCGAATAACTGTCTTCACAGACTAGTTCAAGGATCGTGTAGTCTCGGCTTACTCTTCTTCGAGCGTTACTACTAACTAGCCTAAGAGGTCGTACTTACTCTTGGCCTCGTTGTTCCTGCGCGTTTCTTGCGTACTCTATTTTCAAGTAGTAGACTTAGAGTTGTAGCACTCGTAGAACCTACATACCTTCGTAGGTCAGGTAGCCTCCTTAGGGCGTAAACTCTACCCTAAACGGTACAATTTCTTAGACAATTTTCTGATGCGCATGAGGTTAAGCTATAACTAGTAGTCTCCTTAGGTATTGTCGCATACGGTCGGCTAGTTCATCATACTAAAGCTAGTTAATATGTTGTACTCTATTAATCCATGGGCAAGCCTAAGCCTACTAGTTCTGTATGATTCAGATAATATCAAGTCTAATGTCATGCGGCGGCATGGCCTATCTCTCTATGCTTTCGTCTTCCTCGGAATTAGGAATGACGGCTTTGACAAGCTCATAGTTATCGTCTAAACCTTCTTCTCCTTCTAGCTCCTGTTACCTCAGGACTATTACACTAGAAGGTGTACCCCTTAGCGCGCAGATAGATTACGCCTTGTTACGGCTAGGGTACTATCCGGAACTATCTTTATCACTTATGTGAACTCGACAATCGTTGTCGTAGCATATAGTCTAAGTAAGTGCGGCATGGTCTAGTTCTCGAGTAGTAGCAGCCTTTTGCTTAGGTGCCGTTGTTGTCGCGCGAGCCTGTTCTGTCTGTTGTAGGTCCTGACGCTGTTTCTTAGCAAAACACTCGCGGGCAAAGTGTCCTTTCTTTCTACAGTTATAGCACTCAAGATTACTCTTGTCGAATGGCTTCTTTAGACTATTCTAGGTAGGAGAGCCCTTCCGTGGCTTTCCTTAGGGTCCGTTCTTTAGGCCCCTCTTAGTCGCATCTAACTCTTTTAGTTAGAGACTATAGTAATCGCTTCGCCATTTTAGTGCTAATCATTAGACCTTATAGTTAGCCTGCTCTAGCCTGCGATTTCCATGTTGTCGTTCCTACTATCGTTCCTAGATGCGATTATCGATCCTAATCGCGAGATCGCTTATTTCCTTGAATGTCGTTAGCTAATCGCCCTAGGCAATTTCGTCTTTAACTATCTCCTTTAGTCCCTAATAGAACTAAGCGGCCAAAGTATTATCATTCTAGTCGACTCGAGCAGAGAGGGTCTAGAAGTCTACGCGGTCCTTAATGGCAGAACCCTTCTGCTAAATTCCTAGGAGAGCTCTCTTAGCCTCTTGTTGTTCATTGCCGAGCCTAAAGGCTTCGCGTAACGCCTTAAACAAGGACTTGTCTAAGTTAAGGATCTCCCTAGTTGTTGTCTTCCTAGCTTTAATGCTACTAACGTGATGTAGATAATCTGTTAGATGAGGCTAGATGAACTCGAACGCTAGTCCCTTTAGGTAAGAGACAATGTACATCATTCGCTTATGATGTGTCGTAAACTGTTCCGTATCTACGTTAAATGCTAACTAGCATTATAGGATAAACATCTCGACTTAAGATTGTTGTCCTATAAACTCCGTAGGGCTTCCTATCTTAAAGCCGTTATTACTATGTCTATTCCTAGTAGTCGAACCTGCGACAGATGCTAGAGCCATCTCGCTAAGGTAAATAGATTCGAGCTACTAAGTAATTTGAGGTATAGTAGTAACTTGTTCTCGTAGTATCAGTTGACTGTCGTCGCTAGAGGTTAAACTAACAGCTAAGGAACTACTTGACATAGGCGTATGTCAAGCGCTCGACGAGTCCCCTGATACTTCCTTAGGAGTAGTGCTCAAAGTGTTAGAAGAGTAGGTGCTAATAGTAGGAAGGGGATAAGGTGTTAGACTCGTAGAGCGATGAAGAATATCGACAATAGCAATTAACCTTATAACTAACTATCCCCCTTAGGAGAGGATTAAGAATTAAGTACGAAGCTCCTAACTGCCTGTCCTGAAGCTATCCCTATATACTAGAGAGACAGGGTAGCTCTGTCAGATCTGTTAACAGACCCGTTAGACCCATGTCTGTAGATCTATAGACTAACCCTATAGATCTAGGTGTCTGTCCTTATGTGACAGATCCTCTCTTCCCTACATGCCTGTAAATCTATAGACTAACCCTACAGATCTAGGTGTCTGTCCTCACGTGACAGACCCTTTCTCCTATACATGCGTTATGACTCATAGTACTTATAACTCATAGCACTATAACTCATAGCACTATGACTTACAGCACTCATGACAGCTATGACTTAGGTCACGGTGCTCGTAACTTAGAGCACTCATGACAACTACGACGAAAGAGTTAAACTGACGACAAGTCTAATAGAGTAAGGAACTCTCTAGCTTTAACTACAAGATCGTCTATTACAAGGGACCTAATAACGCACGCGCTAATTTACTTAGTCGTCAGACTAACTACATGAAGGGCGTAAAACAGGAGAAACATGCTATTCTCTAGGAGAATAGTAATAGCATACTTGGAGTTAACTGACTTGCAGCTACAGCTATTGTATAGACTAGTGAATTCTAGGACAACCTGAGGAATACACTTGTCTACGATCTAACTACATACGCTGTCCGTAACGACATTAATAGACAGGAGAACTAGGAAGACAAAGACAGAGTACTTCTCTTCTAAGGATTAGTATATGTGCTAACATCCTTACGTTTAGAGCTACTACGCCTCTAACATAACGTTCCTTAAGCAGGACACCTAGGAGTGTCTAAAATGAAGCAAATTCTCTAGTAAGAATATTTCTTCCCTAGGATAGGCAAAGTAATTAAGGACTATGTCTGTTAATATGTAACTTACTAATAGAGTAAGCATAACCGTTACAAACGGTATAGGCTACTATAACTGCTAAAGGTACCCTAACGCCTATAGGAATCGCTCGCTATAGACTTTATTGTTAAACTACCCTAGTCAAGATAACCCGCTACTAATGAGTTCTTCGATGGAATCATGGTAGTAGTCGACTAGTTTACTAAGTTTAGAAAGTTTATTCTATACTGCGAAGACTTTAAAACTAAAGATATTGCACATGTCTTCATTAAGTAGGTAGTAGCATTACACGGTATGCTACGAGACCTAGTAATAGACTAAGGATCTGTGTTTACCTCTAACTTCTAGAAAGCCCTAATGAGACAGTTCTAGGTTAAGTACTAACTTAGTACTTCCTTCTACCCTTAGACAGATAGGCAGACAGAACGTCTAAATCAGACGCTAAAATAGTACCTCTGATCCTATGTAAATAGGGATCAGAACAACTAGGTAGAGTTGTTACTAATAGCATAACTCGCATATAATAGTACGCTAGCAGAGTCGACAGGACTCTCGCCATTTCAGATAGCGTACAGATTAGCTATAGAAGACATTCTAGATGTCTTAACTAGTAATCTAAACCTAGTAGCACTTAGGTAGGTAGAATACCTCCGCTAACTGCAAACTGAAGCATGACTTAACCTGCAGTTCTATTAATAGAACATGGCATAGTATAGGAATTGTAAAAGAATTAAGGGACTAATTCTTAAGGAGGGGGACAAGGTGTATTTCCTCTACTATTACATCAAATCAGACAAGCTAAGTAAAAAACTAGACGCTGTAAAACTAGTACCATTTTAGATCAAGGCTAAGAAAGGACTAATTAATTTTGAATTATAGCTACCCGAGCAGATAAGAGTATACCCTGTGTTCTATATCTCTCTACTAGAACTAGTAGCGCTAGACGCCGCACTGTAAACAGAACCTTTACTACTCGACCCCGAGGTCGAAGAACTAGAGTACACTGTCGAGAAGATTGTTAATACTTGCTAGGTAGACAGACAGTAAGAGTACTTAGTAAAATAGGAAGGATACGGTAGTACCGAGAATACCTAGGAACCCCTAGAACACCTACGAAACTGTTAGTAAAAGATACGGAGTTTTAAGCAGAAAACGGGCCTAGGAAGAACCTTATAAACTACGACTAGGCCTCTGCGGGACGCTATTAATAGGCTCGGCTACTACACTATCCAGGAAACCCTAGTACGATGCGTTAGCAAAACCGTCTATTACGCTCTATATTATAGGACTTAGCGTAAGACCTGCTAAAGGATCTAGGTTAAGGAGGAGTCTAGTCTGCTAAGGAACCTGCTCTTTAGCCTCGTCCTCCCTAATCCCACGCTCCTCTAGAGTACGACTATCCTTAACCTCACGGTCGACTGCATCTAACTGCTTCTAAAGACGCATCTCTTTTACATACGCCTCTATTATCTTTTGCGAAGCCTCTGCTAGGGCAGCCTTTACATGATCGAGATTAGTAATCAGTCTTTTCTGGTAATTACCTGACCTTTTCTATTTGACCTCTGTTACCTTCACGTTATAACTTCGACAGTTGCTAAAGTAACAGTACAAACATTTTCCTAAGGAAATGTGCACTTAACAAATAAGCTTTAACTCTTGACACTAAGAACAAGACTTCATGCTTTCCTTGCCCTAACGATAGATTCAATTTACGCGGCGTTTACGTTTCTGCGTTAAAGGGGCGTTAGTGTCAAGAATGACACAAGGTAGTATTATAGAAAGAGAAGACATTACTACGTAAAGGGAATAGCAAGATAAAACCCCGCACTAATAAGGTAGCTTAGAGACAAGCTAGGCTAAGAGGGGGATAGTGTCATGAGTGTCATAAGCTACAAGCACTATGGCCTAAGTCATAACACTTGCATAGGAGAAAGGATCTGTTACGTAAGGACAGACACCTAGATCTATAGGGTTAGTCTATAGATCTACAGACACGGGTCTAACAGGTCTAGCGACAGATCTAACAGAGCTGTCATACCTCTCTAGTATATAGGGATGGCTTCAGGCTAGGCAGTTAGGAGCTTCGTGCTTAATCTCTTTTTCCTACCTACTACCTAGGGGGACAGTTAGTTACAAGGTTAATTGCTATTGTCGATATTCTTTACTGCTCTTTAAGTCTAACACCTAATCCCCTTCCTGCTATCGGCATCTACCCTTATGACAACTACATTAATTACGTACAATATAATTAGGCATTACTACTACCTATAGTATAACTTACACTAAATAATCAACAATCTAAGACTACGAAAGAGACACTATTCCTCGCTAATTTTAGGAAACATCCGCAACTAATCAGGGAATAGTATTTATAGTATCTACATGCGGATAAGGTAATAGTCGCTTTAGAAGACTTAAAGCGGGTGCATAAGTAATTGCAAGAGGCAATTGCCAAGTCTCAAGAGAAGATCATAGGACAGTATAACGCTAAACGAAAAATAGCGCCTTAGCTAAAGAGGGGGGATAAGGTCTACCTCTAAACAAAAAACCTGAGAACCTAGAGGTCGACTAAGAAACTAGACTATGTGAAGGTCAGGCTATTTTTGATTAATAAGCCCTCCGGACTAGTTAATTACTAACTTAAACTACTAGATAACATAAAGATACACCTGGTATTCTACGTGTCTATGCTAGAACTAGCAGACGCTAAGACACTATGTCAGGAAACGTTTCACTTCTAGCTAGATGAAGAGAACGAGTTTGAAGTCAAAGAAATCCTAGACTAGAAGGGTTAGCAATACCTTGTTAAATGGAAAGGATATGACAGTACTAAGAATACCTAGGAACTAAAAAGGAACCTTAAGAACTACTAGCGTCTCTTAGTAAAGTTTCATTAGGCGTAGAAGGAGCGTAAAGAGAAGGCGGACCCTTTACCTAGAAGTCTAAAGAAAGGTCGTATACTTAGTCTATCATGAGACCCTTAGTAGAAGGTAACAAGTAGAGATCCGAAGAACCTAGATCTAAAAGCGACAACTCCTCACGCTCGAGTTCCGCCAGATTTGCCTCCTCTACTAAAATGGCCTTATTAGCGCGTTAATCGATAAGCTCCATCTGTTTTTGCAAACACTCTTTGCGAGTGTACGTAGTGTTAAGAGCCTCCTAAGCCTACTCCTAAGCCTCTCTTGCCTCCTTGATTTAGCACTAAAGCCTCTTCTTCTCCCTAATCAAGTAGTTAAACTCTAAGTAAGTAACCTTAATATCGTAGCAGACATTGCGACAGTTACACTCGCTATACTAACTAGACTAGACGTAGACCTTACACATGCGGTTATGCGCACGACAGTTAGAACAAGGCTAGACTATAATCTCTCTAAAGTTGTTAATAAATTCCGCAAGCTTTAGACGGCAAGAGGTACTAGAGGATTTAGAAGAAGATTTAGAAAACCTAGGCTATACAAGCATAGCGAGAAAGAAAGAAGTCCTAGCAACGTTAGTAGGAGAAGGTAGTAACTTATAACCTAGACTTAGGACAAGCTAGGCTAGAAGGGGGATAGTATTACGGAATGTTCTACGGCTAAGCTTTAGCTAGCTAGAACATGCATAGTACGCAGGGATAGCGCGTAATGAACAGGGATAGCGCTACAAGAAGCAGGGTAGCGCTACAGAGTACTCTACTACTCTGTAGTACTCTATTAAACAGAGTAACAGAGTAGGACAGAGCACCTTACATAAGCCGCTACAGAGTGCTCTACTACTTTGTAGCGCTCTACTAAATAGAGCAACAGAGTAGGACAGAGTAGGATAGAACACTATGATGTCTCCTATGTATTTAGGAACGCTAAGATGCCCTCTTAGGATTAATGCGTTTAACTTATGTTACCTACTTACTAATTATAATTACCTTTGTACTAATCTTTTATTGTCTTAGCTCCTGCTTGTGTTAGCCTCTCTAAAGAAGCCTCGGCTTACACGTAATAGGAAGTTACCTGACTACCTGTCGCAAGTAACCGTAACACTTGTTACCTACTCTAACTATTAAGCTAGTAACTTAATTTACAAGTACAGAGCTCCTGCCTTTACTTAAGTTACAGGGCGCGAACAATGCAATAATAGATTACGCGGCTAGTCTACATGTACGCTAACTTACAAGTAAACTAGCATGAGGATATAACAAGCCTACGTTACAAGTACGCTCCTTCTGTTTTAAGTAGGGTGCGCGTAATATCCGCGGACACTCCTACTAGCCCCGAGGTTCTATGACACGTTCTGTAAAGTCATAACTAATAGGGACAGCTAAGCTACTTAGTAAAGCTAGAGCGTATACGCTCGCCCTACTATTTCAAGGGTAGACAGAACTTAAAGTACGTGTTTGTAGTTTCCTAATATCTTTACCTACATGTAACGCAAAGGTTTTACGAGGCTACCCTAAATGTGAAATTAGCTACTATAGCGTAGTAACTCTGCCTCATGTATGTCGCAAAGGTGTTAAGGGTACTACTACATAGGTTATATTAAGGTTAACTAATCTTTAGCTGTCTACCTGTCTTGCGCGGTATGTGACGCATGCTATCCTATACCCTATTCGCTCCGCTTACCTAATAGTAAGGCTAAGGACATCCTTATAGGAGAAGGGGTAGTAATACAGTTAATACTATTAGGGAGTACTAGGGCTAAGCACACTCTAGTATAATACTCTTAGCATGCTACGGACCCTGTCTATTATAGTAGGCGTCTCTTTATACGTTGACTCGTATAACCTTCGTCCTATAGGCTTGCTACCTAAGTGTAGGGATGTAATAATCCTATGTACTGCCCCCTCTATAGTACCCCTACAGGGACCCTTAAGACCTGTAGTACCCCTGCGGAGTTAGGCGCGGACATGCTTTCCTAATTAGGGGGCGTTAGGGGGCATAAGCACCTCTAGCGCTACCTCTGTAATAAGCAGAAAGCAGCGCTGTCTTATACCTACTAAAAGGTTAGATTACTCTCTCATACTACGAGATATTTTTATTATCATATAGCCTTCTACCTGTGTTACTAACTCCTTGCGTAATAGCGTATTAATGTAGCGCTAGAAGGTTACTAGGGCTCCTAATAAACTAAACAGACATACTAGCTATTTAAATAAGCCGAATCTTGTGTAGAAGGCCGGTTCATGTTTGTAGCCTTTTGCCATATAAATCTGATAGAAGGCTGACACTATGTTAACCTTAGTAAGCTACTAGGCCCCTGTCAGGTCTCTTAGTATCTCTAGGATCAATAGGAGGGGGTATCTATCCTGCTTTGTAATCGCATTAAGGGCGCGATAGTTATAGTAGAACTAGAGGCTACTACCTAGCTTCCTAACAAAAAGAACTAGAGCCGTAGCTTCTAAGTTAGTAGGCTAGATAAACCCCTTCCTTAGTAATTTGTCTAATGACTTCCTTAGCACAAGTAGCTCTTCCTTCGACATACTATATAGAGGCCCCTATAGCAAGGTTAGTCGGGATCTGTTAGGTTCTTTGTAGAGCTTAACATAATAGTTAATACTAGGCTAGTATAGTACTAGCTTCTCCGCTTCCTAGTAACAAAAGAGCAGGGCTATGTGTTAAAGCTCTAGGGGTAGTACTCTTCTTAAATTGTTAAGTTTTAGGTACTCTTTTACCTTTAAAGCCTTTTTAATATCTACTGTCTTAGTCGCGCTAACCTAGGTAAAGTCCCTGTAGTCCCTATATTCCTAGTAATTCTGTCCTTTGTCTACCTACTACCTTACTCTCCTGTGCTAGTACTAGCGCTTTTTGGCGTAGTCCTGACTTTATTATGTGCCTTCTAAGGGTTCCCTAGGATTAAGGGAAAGGCAAGATCTTTTACTATGTATACGTATACTAGTTACTAAAACCCCATGATTTCTATCTAGAAGGCAACTACTCCTTCTATTTTAGAGTCTTGCATTAACGCTATTACGCCTCTTACTACTTGTGACTCCCTGCTTATTAGGCTTAAACTAAGGCCTTTTACTAGGTCTCTATTAATTATAGCATAGTACTAGCACCCTATATTTTCCTAGGTCTTTCTTCTTAGGTTCCTCTGTTTCCTATCTGTCTGTTAAAATGTGATAGGCAGTCGCATACTAGCCGCACTAAGTTAGCAGGAGTCAGAGTTAGGCAGGACCCTAACTCTGACCTCTCTGACTCAGGTCAGGGGTTAGGGGATATTTGACCCTAGCTAGGAAGAGAAGAATTTTTACCTCTTCTCTTCTATCTATCACGTTTGTTATACATCTAATACCTGACATAATATATTCATTCTGTAGCTACTTCCTATGCGGAAATCTATTACCTATGTGTAAGACATTAATTTAACACTGTCTTCTAATAGTAGTAACACGCAAATAGTGTTTATCTAAGTTAGGGGTATAGCTAGGGCATAGGGATACCCTTTAAACTAATGTCTAGACACTCTTTACTAGTAATAGAGGTTATTCTCTTAGCGCCTGTCTCTTTCTGTAGTGTCTACCTATTTAGCGTATTATTTTCCCCTACTATTTTAGCGGGGCTACTGTTATTAGCCTAGTCTCTAGTAGTACAAGTTAGTGCTATGACTATGTCCCTATCCGCGTCTATATAGACCCTAGCTCTAGGGTTAGGCACCTACATAGTAACTATAGAAACACCCTTAGAGTCCTTGTTCTTCTCTTTTAACTACCTCCTATAGGCTGCTTTAAACTAGTTAGTAGCCTTATGTCAGAAGGGTAGGCGCTAATAGCAGGAAGGGGATCAGGTGTTAGACTCGTAGAGCTATGAAGAATATCGACAATAGCAATTAACCTTGTAACTGACTATTCCCTAGGGGAAGGGAATTGAATTAAGTTAAGCACGAAGCTCCTAACTGCCTGTCCTGAAGCTATCCCTATATACTAGAGAGACAGGGCAGCTCTATCGGATCTGTTAACAGACCTGTTAGACCTATGTCTGTAGATCTATAGACTAACCCTACAGATCTAGGTGTCTATCCTTACGTGATAGATCCTCTCTTCCCTACATGCCTGTAGATCTGTAGACTAACCCTATAGATCTAGGTGTCTGTCCTCACGTGACAGACCCTTTCTCCTATGCATGCGTTGTGACTTATAGTGCTCGTGACTTATAGCACTATAACTCATAGTACTATAACTCATAGCACTCATGATAGCTATGACTTAGGCTATAGTGCTTGTAACTCATAGCACTCATGAAACTATCCCTCTCTTAGCCTAGCTCGTCCCTAAGCTACCTTATTAGTACGGGGTTACTTTAGCAACTGTCGAAGTTATGACGCGAAGGTAACAGAGGTCGAATAGAAGAGGTTAGTTAATTAGTAGAAAAGACTAATTACTAATCTCGATTATGCAAAGGCAGCCCTAGCTAAGGCTTTACAGAAGATAATAGAGGCGCATACAAAGGAGATATGTCTTCAGAAATAGCTTAACGCGGTTAATCGTGAAGCTAAGGATAGTCGCGCTCTCGAGGAGCGGGAGATTAGGGAGGACGAGGCTAAAGAGCAGGCTCTTTAGCAGACCGGGTTCCTTCTTAAAGTAGACCTCTCGGCCGGTCTTGCACTTAGTCCTACGACATAGAGCGTAATAGAAGGTTTTGCCGACGCATCGTACTAGGGTTTCCTAGATGGCGTGGTAGCCGAGCCTATTAATAGCGTCCTGTAGGAGCCTACTCGTAGCTTATAACCTTCTTCCTAGGTTCGTTCTCCGCTTAAAGCTCCGTACCTTCTACTAATAGTTTCGTAGGTACTTTAGAGGTTCCTAGGTGTTTTTAGTACTCCTGTATCCTTCCCATTTTACTAAGTACTCTCGCTGTCTGTCTACCTAGCGAGTGTCGACGATCTTCTTAACAGTGTACTCTAGTTCTTCGACCTTAGGGTTAAGTAGTAAGGGTTCCGTTTGCAGTGCGGCGTCTAGCGCTACTTGTTCTAGCAGAGAGACATAGAAAACAGGGTGTATTCTTATCTGCTTAGGTAGCTGTAACTTAGTATTAACTAGTCCTTTCTTGGCCTTGATCTAGAATGGTCCTAGTTTTACAGCGTCTAGTTTTTTACTTAGCTTGTCTGATTTGATGTAATAGCAGAGGAGATATACCTTATTACCCTCCTCTAGAATTAGCCCCTTAATTCTCTTACGATTTGCGTACTATGCTATGTTCTGTTAATAGAACTATAGGTCGAGTCGTGCTTCTGTTTGTAGTTAGCGTAGGTGTTCTACTTGCCTGAGTGCTACTAGGTTTAGATTACTAGCTAAGACGTCTAGAACGTCTTCTATAGCTAATCTATACGCTATCTGAAATGGCGAGAGTCCTGTCGACTCTGCTAGCGTACTATTATACGCGAGCTACGCTATTAGCAACAGCTCTACCTAGTTGTTCTAGTCCCTATTCATATAGGATCGAAGGTACTATTCTAACGTCTGATTTAGGCGTTCTGTCTGTCTATCCGTTTAAGGGTAGAAGGAAGTACTTAGTCGATGTTTAACCTGAAATTGTCTTATTAGGGCTCCCTAGAAGTAGGAGGTAAACATGGATCCTCGATCCGTTACTAGGTCTCGTAGCATGCCGTGTAATGCTACTACCTATTTAATGAAGACGTGTGCGATATCTTTAGTCTTGAAGTCTTCGCGGTATAGGATAAACTTCCTAAACTTAGTGAATTAGTCGACTACTACCATGATTCTATCGAAGAAGTCATTAGTAGCGGGTTCTCTTGACTAGGGTAGTTTGACGATAAAGTCCATGGCGAGCAATTCCTATGGCCGTTAGGGTACCTGATACGGTTAATACTAGGGGGCTATTAGAGCCGCATAGGTTCTAATGTCCGCCCTTAGCATGTAGTAACCCTGCCACACATAGCAAGGGGGTCCTTTGTATATACGTTAGCTCGTATGTCGTCTAAGTAGGATTAATAGTTGACGTAGGATGCCCCTACGTCGCTAACCCTACAGTACCCCTACGGGGTTAGGCTTAGACATGCTTTCCCTAATTAACGGGTGTCAGGGGTTATAAGCACCCTTAGCGCTACCTCTAGGATAAGCAGAAAGCAGCGCTGTCTTGTACCTACTAAAAGGTCAGATTACTCTGTCACACTACGAGATATTTTCATATCATATAGTATATATACCTATATTAGTTCTGCTTTCTCCCCCCTACTTTGCAGTCTAGCAGAGAATGCTACAATATGTCTAGAGTACTACGAACTTGCAACTAACGCGTAGCGAGCGCCATCCTAAGCGCCCGCAATAGTAAAGCTAGCCTAAGTAACTAGCCTGTAGAAGTACCCCCTATAAGCGACACTATATCAAGCGACGGTTCTGCTAGAGGCTAATTACGTAGCGGACAAGGTAATAGATCCCCTGTATAGGGACCGTAGCTATCGACCTAGCCCTCGTAGCCATGATTGTTAATTAGGTTGCGAACTGCCTTGCGAACTAGAGCTAGAGCCGCACCCCTTCTAGTAGCGACAACGGCGAGGACGACAAAGACATCGCTATAAGCGGTACTAATGAACTAGCGGACGAAGAGATCTAGCGAGGTTCTACACTAGGGACCCTCGAAGACAACTTACTAGCAGGCGTAGACCCTCCGCATATGCCCGCGAATCTAGTGCCTAAATTCGGGGCTATAGTAGGCTAACTAGGAGGCAGTTATAACGCACGCAACCTAAAGCTATTTAAGGGAGACACCTTAAAGAAGGCTCGAACTTTCTTGCAGGCGTGTAAGGCAGTTTTCGTGCTTAACCTATGCGGATATTCTATAGAGGGCGAACAAGTCGCCTTTAGTGTAATGTAGCTTAAAGAGGATAAGGAACCTTGTAACAATTAGCATGAGTAGTATGACCTTATGCAGGTCTATGACAGAACGTATACATAGGCGGACTTTCGCTAGTTCTATGTCAACTAGGTCGAGGATCTAGGGAACTACACCCTTACTATGTCTGTCAAGTACAAGAAGGCTAAGTAGGAGAAGGGACAAATAACCTCTAGCTTTGCTACCTACTTCGCTATACTTAAGAGACAGATGCTACCCTATACTAAGATGTAACGCGTGTAGCACCTACTCGTCAAACTTAATAACAATCTTCAGAACATAATCATGACTTTTCATGAACTTCCGACAACTCGGCAAGACCTTATGTCCCTTATAACACGTATGGAGATTACCTTAAAGCGAAATAGAAAATCGGGCGGCAAGGACAATAAGCGTTTAAGCCCTAAGGACCTACTAAAGGGCCGCTACTACAAGCGCCCTAAGGGTCATGTCTAACGCAGTAGTTCATTCTAGAGGAGTAAGCCCTCTGAGCCTAAAGATAGTAGCGAGAAGCCTCCGAGCAGCTGCTACATCTGTGGAGTAAGGGACTACTAGGCGGCTCGCTGTCCTAAACGGAGTAATAGGAAAAAGGTAAGCAAGGTGTCTAAAACCTCCCTAGAGGGGAGGCAAAAGAAGGACAAGCCTAAGACAACTAAATAGCTACTACAGGTATCTAAGCTGTCTGTTACTAATAGTGTAGACTCGTGGCCTGCCTAGCGCCTATCCGGTATAGTCTGAGTTAATAGCTCGCTTAAGCTAGTAGACTATATATTAGACGACCTTGTAGAGGTTAACATGATACCCTAGCAGGTAATCGTACGGCTCGGTTTGAAGCCGATCCTAGGAGCCCTGCTACCTACTATGAAGTCCTTTTAGGGCGAGGGCGTAGTAGCTTAAGGCGCGTATAACGTGCGCCTCTAACTCGCGGACTCCTTAGGAGAAGTACGCGAGACTAACGAAGTCTTCTACGCCGAAGACGTTCCTAATAAGGAGCTCCTACTCGGCTGCCCTTAGCGCTACAAGCAGGGAGTCGTTATTAATGGAGCTACTAACAATTAGTTCTACGGCTCTATAGGCGAAGTTCCTGTAGTACAGATACATGACGCACATAGCTTCTACAAGGACATAAAGAAGGTCTAATGCGTGTATGTAGTCTGCATATAGAACGTCAAGGAAGATGTTACCCTTCTGCCTAAGTCAGAGGAATACGCCGATATTTTCGACGTAGAGGCTACGGCCTATACCTAGGCCCTAGACGCGGAACATGCGATTAACCTTAAGGAGGGTTATAATCCTCCGCATCGACCTCTATACCCTATGTTAGAATCGTAGCTCGAAACACTTCGAGACTACCTCTACAAGGCGCAAAGGAACGCGTAGATCTGACGAAGCGACAGCGAGGCTAGAGCGTTAGTTATGTTTGTCCTAAAGAAGGATAACACACTCCGCCTATGCGTTAACTATAGGGGCCTTAACGTAGTAACCTAGAAGAACCGCTGCCCCTTACTACTTATTAGCGAGACGCTTGACCGCCTTAGTCGTGCTGCCATCTTCTCGTCTATTAACTTGAAGGACGCCTACTACTAGATACCGATCCGAAAGGGCAACAAGTAGAAGACTACATTCTAAACGTAGTATAGACACTTCGAGTATACAGTAATGCTATTTAGCTTAACTAATGCACTAGTAACGTTCTAAGCATATATTAACTAGGCCCTAGCCAGCCTCGTTAACACCTGCTACGTAGTATATTTAGACGATATACTAGTCTACTCTGACTCGAAGGAGGAGCATATTTAGCATCTAAGGATAGTACTCGAATAGCTCTACAAGTTCGCTCTGTATGCGAACCTAAAGAAGTGCTTTTTCCTAACAGATAGGATTAAGTTTCTTGGATACATTGTCTCTACAGAAGGAGTCATCATAGATGACTAAAGGGTGTCCGTAATCGCGGAGTAGCTGTAGCTAACTACTCTCCGAGAAGTACAGGTATTCCTAGGATTCACTAACTTCTATTGTAGATTCATATAGTCCTACTCGAAGATTATGGCTCCTCTTACGGCCCTCGCAAAGGGCGCGATTCGAGGAAAAAAGCTAGGGATAGTACCTTAGGAGGAGGCTTAGAGCAAGGCTTTCTCTAAACTTAAAGCAGCTTTTCAAACTACGCCTATACTTTAGCACTTTGACCTCGCTACGAAGATCCGAATAGAGACCGATACTTCAAAATACGTAATAGCCGCAATTATATCGTAGCTCTAGTCACACAAAGGTAGTACGCGATAGTACCTAATTACCTTCTAGTCGCGGAAGATGTAGGGCGTAGAGCTTAACTATAAGACTTATGACTAAGAGCTTTTAGCTATTGTTAACGGCTTCAAGGAGTACCGACACTACCTTAAAGGCGCAGCGTACCCTATTAAGGTGCTTACTAACTATAACAACCTTCGTGGCTTCATAGGCGTAAAGCAGCTAAGTAGTTAGCAAGCAAGGTAGGCGACTTTCCTCGCTAGCTTTGACTTCGTTATCTAGCATCGTTCTAGAAAGACGAATCCGGCCGACAGTCCTTCGCGACGACTAGACTACAATACTAGGGAGTAGGGTAACTAATAGCTTCTCCCTACGCTATAAACAAAGCTTGTAGTTTAGGGTAGCGATCTGTCGTTAGCTCCTCTTGTAGGTTGACTGCAGGTCTAATAGGGCCTCATAGCCTCTGCTAGTAACGAACCCTCCTATCTAGCGGTTAGAGCGACTATGTCTAGCTCGATCTGTGTAGTAGTTAACTAGCTTACATGTAGTAAGCATGCAATGTCTAAAGAACCCTTTTAAGAAGTCTCGAGACTTATTTAGCAGTTGTAAGAGCAAGAACCGGAGTTAATTAATGAGGGTGTAGCCCTCTAGGACACTGTAGGCGGTCTGAAGTACTACACTAAGTTAGGCAACTTGTAGTACTTTAATAATAGGCTCTACGTACCTGCTAACTACATACTCTGTTTGTAGCTCCTCTATATTCATTATGATAATGAACTTGCGGGCCATTTTAGCGTAGAGAAGACGAACGCGCTTCTCGGACGTAAATACTAGTAGCTAACGCTAGAACAGGATGTCTCTGACTATGTCAAATCCTGCTAGACATGCTAGATTAGCAAATCTCGGCGCTATCGCCCCTATGGCGATACTTAGGCGCTCCTACTACTAGAGAGACCATAGCAAGACTTAACCATAGATTTCATCACTAATCTGCCGCTAGCAAAGTAGAAAGGCAATGTAGTTAATGCTGTCCTTGTAGTAGTCGACTAATACTCGAAGATGAATGTCTTTATCCTATATACGAAAAAGTTCATAAGCGGCGAGCTTGCGCAACTACTTCGCGACGAAGTTATATAGCACTTTAGTGTCCCCCGAAGTATCCTATTAGATTGAGGTTCTGTCTTTATTAGTGAATACTAGCAAGAATTTATGTTTAAGGCGCGTGTTAAGTACTACCTAAGTACAGCATTCTATCTACAGACTAATAGTTAGACTAAACGTATAAACTAGACTCTTAAGCAATACCTTTAGTGCTACTACGCTAAGAACTAGGATACCTAGGCTAACGTAATTCCTATAGCGGAATTTGTAGTTAATAACAGCGTGCATGCTACTATACGCATGTCGCTATTTTAGATTCTTCATGGCTTTAATCTAGAAATACACCTAGAACTGCCTTAGGATAAGTCTTCTAAGGAGAGGGTGCCGGCTGCTACGGAATTAGCGCGGCGTATACGCGAGGTACATTCGGTACTAATAGAACACTAGAAAAAGGCCTCAGAATCCTAGATTAAACATAATAACGCCTGTGCTAAACTGATGTAGTACGCAGTTAGTACGAGGGTATTACTGTTAACAAAGAATCTTAAGCTAAAACTTCTAAGTAAGAGAATGACGCCAAGGTTTGTCGGACCCTTCTAGATACATGACATAATAGGCTCGTAGGCATACTAGCTATCGTTACTATCGTCATATCATGTGCATGACATCTTCTACGTATCTCTACTTAAACTATAGGTATAGCGCGAGGGCAAAGAGCCTGCGGACCTAATGCTAGTAGCAGAGGAGAACGAAGAGTAGGAAGTCGAGGGTATTAAGGACAGTATATAGCGTAAGGGCGTAACGTACTATCTAGTAAAGTAGAAAGGATACCTACCTAAGTACACATAATAGGTTCCGCCTGAAGACTACAAGAACGCTCTAGAAGCTATTCGTGAATTCGAAGAGTAGAGGAGGCGTGAGTAGGGCTTAAGAAGGTCGATTTGTAGGAAGATAAGAGTTTTAGAGCAGAATTCTTAACATATGTATGTAGTGCATAACGCGCGAAGTAATAACAAGAAGCAAACGCCCTACTTATACATCATTGATGCCTAAAGGCACACCTAGAATAAACCTAAGGAGAACAAGAGACATGCTTAGATTAGCTTTGTAGCTAATACTTAGCGACTACTAGTTAAGGGCTTCCTGACTAAACCCGAAGTAGAAGAGTCTTTCTTGTTACGGTCCGCTAGAGACTACCTACCCGCACGGGGTCTACTAAACACCCTGAAGCGACTAGGAGTAACAGGAGTAGCAACGCTATAAAGAGAGACAGGTATCTTCTTCTTTAGTAGGTTATAAGGGAGCTCGTCTTCAGAGCCTATAGTAGCTAGAGAGCTAGCGACATCCTTACTATGCCTAGTCGCGATGACTACCTCATCCTTAGTATTAGAAGGCGAAGAGACTTAGGCGCGCTTGCGGCTGTCGCGCTCGGCCCTCGAGATCATCTTGCGCTTCTTGACACAAGTGTCGACTACATCATCAGACTTAGTGTCCCCCTTACGCGTAACTAGTATAGTGACACTATAGCGCAAAGGGATCACGTTAGGACCGAAGGTATCCTAGACGTCGTCATCCTCCTTATCCTCAAAGATCTAGCCTAGAGGCTCGTACCTTAGCGTCTTGGCGGACGTAGTATAGATCGCAAGTAGGGAAGGTTCGGCTTCCTCGTTGCTAACCTTAATTTTAGCCCTAGCCTTCTTCTTCTTCTTAGACAGTAGCGTCGAGGCGGCATAGGTAGCGGCACTATAATGTGTTAGCTATACGCACGTAACAGGATTCGAGTAAGTAACTTACAGCTTAGTCCTTAGGACTAGCTTAGAGGCAGGCTGCCTCTCGGTACGGCGCTAGGGCATGGCCTTAGTAGCGGGGACGGTAAATTGCTTAATGACCTTCTTGCAGATCATCTGCGTCTCGAAGTCATTGTTAATAGAGGCAAGGGCCCCGAGTTGCTAACGCTAACAGCTAGTCGGATATTTCTCGACGCTAACATTAGCCTAGCGGAGAAAGTCAGCATTTATACTTAGAGGGTACCTACACTATATGCGTACTATGGCGAAGGTCTTAACCCTAACGGTTAGTACCTTCAAGATCTTCTAGACTAAGTCTGCGATTAGACCTAGACAAATGTTTTCCCCTGTTAGCAGAGAATCAAAGCGAACACTACTATGAGAACGGTTAGTAGTCGCGGTAAAGCACGAGAGGGCGCTAAGCAGGTAGGCGAGTGCCTCGTAGTACTTAGCCTGTAGCCTGTTCATAGTTAGAGTACTCTTAGTAATCCCCTTGTCGCGTGTACTCTAGAAGTCATCGATGTCATGGCAAAGCTAGTTATACTCGCTATACACCTCTTTAGGGAGGTCTTAGCATTTTTGATGCTTGCTATTATAGTTAACATAATTGTAGTAGACACTACTCTCATTAAATCCGCTGACATAGATCTTAGCTACGCTTCGGTTAGTACAAGCTACGCATACCTCGCGGGTAGGGGACGCCTTACTAACATGCGGAGGGAAGATGTGTACAGCTTAGCTACTAAGGTTGTCAAGGCATTGTCGACATAAGCGACAATCGCGGGCAGAGCGAGTAGCGTCAAACTTAGTCTGCAGCATATAAGCCATTATTACTAAGATGAGTTAATTGATCTTAATTGATTAATTGAAGAAGAAGAAGCTCTAGTTTAGACCCGTAGACATAGCAAGGCGCAGGCTAAGCGAAATAGAAGTAGAGGTCAATGTTAGTGTTTTAGAACAAAAAATTTAGGGAAGCGACGAGGTTTTTATACCCTCTAACAGCCCCCCTATTACCTACCGCAACTGTTAAGCTAGTAACTAGAACTATATACGCAGAGTACCTGCCTTTAGTTAACTTACAAGGGGACCGAATAATGCAAGAACGGATAACGCGGCTGTCACGCATGTGCGCTAACTACACTTATGCTAGCCTACTACCATGAAAATGTGGCGAGACCTGCGCTAGGAGCGCGCTCCTGCCATTTCGAGTAGTACGTGTAGAGTGTCCGCGTACCTTCCTACTACCCTAAGGTTCTGTAACACGTTCTTCATGGTCACGACTAAATAGGGATAGCCAAGCTACTTGGCGAGGCTAGCGCGCATGCTTGCCCTATAATTTCAAAGATTAACTAAAGTATGTACTTGTAGTTTCCTGATATCTCGATCTGCATATAAAGCGAAGGTGTTACGAAGCCGCCTAACATGTGATAGATTAAAACCCGCCTAAGTTAGTAGCCTCTGCCCTGTACTTGCTACGAAAGTGTTAAGGTATACGCATAACACATGTTACGTAGGCTATCTACCTATTTACTCTTGCGTAGTATAAGCGTGCTACATCCGATACGCTATATGTTCCGCGTGTATTACTTAGTAAGGCTAGGGACATCCTCATAGGAGGAGGGGCAGTAATACGGTTAATACTAGGGGGCTATTAGAGCCGCATAGGTTCTAATGTCCGCCCTTAGCATGTAGTGACCCTACTACACATAGTAAGGGGGTCCTTCGTACATACGTTAGCTCGTATGTCGTCTAAGTAGGATTAATAGTTGACGTAGGATGCCCCTACGTTGCTAACCCTACAGTACCCCTGCAGGGTTAGGCTTAGACATGCTTTCCCTAATTAAGGGGCGTTAGGGGTTATAAGCACCCTTAGCGCTACCTCTGCAATAAGCAGAAAGCAGCGCTGTCTTGTACCTACTAAAAGGTCGGATTACTCTGTCACACTACGAGATATTTTCATATCATATAGCATATATACCTATATTAGTACCTTTAGCGGTTGTAGTAGCCTATATAGTATGTGACGGTCGTGCTTACTCTGTTAGCAAGTTACATATTAACAGACATAGTCCTTAATTACTCTGCCTATCTTAGGGAAGTAATATTCTTGTTAGAGAATTTGCTTCATTTTAGACACTCCTAGGTATCCTGCCTAAGGTACGTTATGTTAGAGGCGTAGTAGCTCCGAACGTAAGGACGTTAGCATGTATACTAACCCTTAGAAGAGAAGCACTCTTGTCATAAGGGTAGGTGCCGATAGCAGGAAGGTGACTAGGTGTTAGACTTAGGAGCTGTGAAGAATATCGACAATGGCAGTTGACCTTGTAACTGACTCTCCTCTAAGCAAGAGAGGATTAAATTAAGATTGAGCACGAAGCTCCTAACTGCCTGTCCTAAAGCTATCCCTATATACTAGAGAGCGACAGAGCAGCTCTGTTAGATCTGTCGACAGACCCGACAGATCCGTGTCTGTAGATCTGTAGACTAACCCCACAGATCCAAGGGTCTGTCATCACGTGACAGATCCCTTCTTCCTTGCAAGCCCATAGATCTGTAGACTACCCCTACAGATCCGGGGATCTGTCCTCACGTGACAGATCCTTTCTTCCATGACTGTGCCTATGACTCATAGTACTCCTATGACAGTACTATGACTCATAGCACTTAGGACCTACATGATCCTGTATCCTACAGTACTCCGGACAGTACTCCTGACACTCATGACAACTCTGTCTTTGTCTTCCTAGTCCTCCTGTCTATTAATGTCGTTGTAGACAGCAAGTACAGTTAGGTCGTAGACTAGTGCGTTCTTTAGGTCGTCCTAGAATTCGCTAGTCTATGTGATAGCTATAGCCGCGAGTTAGTTGACTCTAAGCGTGCTATCACTATTTTCCTAGAGAATGGCATGTTTCTCCTGTTTCACGCCCTTCATGTAGTCAGTCTAGCGACTAAGTGCATCAGCGCGTACATTATCGGATCCCTTGTAATAGACGATCTTATAGTTAAAGCTAGAGAGTTCCTTACTCTATCGGACTTGTCATTAGTTTAACTCCTTTGTTGTAGTAAAGTATCGCAAGTTCTTATAGTCTATGTAGACCGTTACCTACTACTTAAAACCTTCTAAGTAGACTTGCTATGCCTTATAGGCGTCTACTATGGCTAGAAGTTCTTTGTCGTAGACGTCGTAACAGAGTTCGGGTCTAGACAGCTTTCTCGAGTAATATGCGACTAGCTATAGTTGTCTACTCGGTCCTAGTTAACTTAAGCATGCCCTAAGTGCTATGTCAGAGGCATCTGTTTTAACCGTGATAGGCTTATTAGGGTCGAATACAAGCAAGATTAGCTAATCTGTGAATTGTTGCTTAAGTTCCTTAAAGGCATTCTGTTAGGCGTCTTCCTATACGAATAGTGTATCCTTCGTAGTAAGGGTCGTAAGTAGTACCGTAATCCTTAAATAGTTCGCGATGAACCTTTAGTAGAAGTTAGCAAACCTAAGGAAGGACTATACTTCCTTAAAATTAGTCGGCATAGGCTACTCTCTTACAGCTTTAACCTTCTTAGTGTCTATCATGATCCCGTTCTAGGCTACTACATAGCCGAGGAAATAGACTTCTTGCTTATGAAACTCCCTCTTCTAAGGCTTAACCTTTAGCTTGTAATCCTAGAGTTTCTAAAGCACCTTACGTACGTAAGTCCTATGTTCTTCGATCGTCCGTAAGTAGACAAGAATGTCATCTAAGTATATAACCACGAAGACGTCAAGGTACTCTCGTAGCACATTGTAAATAAATGCCTGCTATGTAGCTAGGGCGTTTGTTAACCTAAATAGCATGACTATATACTCGTAGTATCCGAACCTAGTATAGAACGTAGTCTTCTATTCTTCGCCTTCCTTAATTCGAATTCGATTATACGCTCCTAGTTTGTCGAACTTCAAGAACCATATTACTCCTTGTAGGCAGTCCTGCAACTCCGAGAGTAACGGAAGCGGATAACTGTTCTTTATCGTGATGTTGTTTAATCCATAATAGTCGACGTAAATTCGCTAGTTATCTTCCCCCTTAGGGACAAACAGGATCAGATCCCCTGCTAGTGACTACGACTTGTAGATAAAGCCCTTCTAGAGGTTGTCTTTAAGGTACTTCCGGAGAATCTCTAGCTTCGCTACTAACAATAGGCGAACTAGTTGCTTTGTTAGCGTTCTACCTAGGAGTAAGGGTATCCTGTAGTCCTACTCCTAGTGTTCTAGTAGAGCCTCTTAGTCAGGTTCTTCCTTAAAAAGGGTAGCAAATTCCTTATACTCATTAGGAACAGTGAACTTGACTTCGACTTCAGATTACGTTGCTTTAACCTATAGGACGTGTACTTCCTGTTCTAGATCCTTGATAGTAGCGACTATTACGCTTGAAGTCATAGCACTAAGAGGTCGTATTTGCTCTTAGCCTTGTTGTTCCTGTGTGTTTCTTGCGTACTCTATTTTCAAGTAGCTAACCTAGAGTCGTAACGCTTGTAGAACCTAGATACCTTCGTAGGTAAGGTAGCCTCCTTAGGGCGTAAACTCTACCCTAAACGGTACAATTTCTTGGACAATCTTCTAATGCGAGTAAGGGTAAGCTATAACTAGTAGTCCCCTTAGGTGTCGTCGCATGCGGTCGGCTAGTTCGTCATATTCAAGCTAGTCGACGTGTTATACTCTATTAATCCATAGGTAAGCCTAAGCCTACTAGTTCTGTATGATTCGGATAATCTTAAGTCTAATGTCATGTAGCGGCATAGCCTATCTCTCTATGCTCTCGTCTTCCTCAGAATCGGGAATGACGGCTTTAACAAGCTCATAGTTGTCGTCTAAACCTTCTTCTTCTTCTAGCTCCTGTTACCTCAGGACTATTACGCTAGAAGGTGTACCCCTTAGCGCGTAGATAGATTACGCCTTGTTACGGCTAGGGTACTATCCGGAACTATCTTTATCACTTATGTAAATCCGACAATTGTCGTCGTAGCACATAGTCTAAGTAAGTAAGGCATAGTCTAGTTCTCGAGTAGTAGCAGCCTTTTACTTAGGTGCTGTTGTTATCGCGTAAGCCTGTTCTGTCCGTTATAGGTCCTGACGCTATTCCTTAGCAAAATACTCGCAGGCAAAGTGTCCTTTCTTTCTACAGTTATAGCACTCGAGGTTACTCTTGTCGAATGGCTTCTTCGGACTATTCTAGGTAGGAGAGCCCTTCTGTAGCTTTCCTTAGGGTCCGCTCTTTAGGCATCCCTTAGTCGCATCTAACTCTATTAGTTAGAGACTATAGTAATCGCTTCGCTATTTTGGTGCTAATCATTAGACCTTATAGTTAGCCTGCGCTAGCCTACAATTTCTATGTTGTCGTTCCTACTGTCGTTCCTAGATGCGATTATCGATCCTAATCGCGAGATCGCTTATTTCCTTGAATGTCGTTAGCTAATCTCCCTAGGTAATTTCGTCTTTGACTATTTCCTTTAGTCCCTAATAGAACTAAGTGGCTAAAGCATTATCATTCTAGTCGACTTGAGCAGAGAGGGTCTAGAAGTCCGCGTAGTACTTAATAGCAGAACCCTTCTGCTAGATTCCTAGGAGAGCTCTCTTAGCCTCTTGTTGTTTGTTACTAAGCCTAAAGGCTTCGCGTAACGCCTTAAACAAGGACTTGTCTAAGTTAAGGATCTCCCTAGTTGTCGTCTTCCTAGCTTTGACGCTACTAACATAATCTAGATAATCTGTTAGATGAGGCTAGATAAACTCGAACGCTAGTCCCTTTAGGTAAGAGACAATGTACATTATTCGCTTATGATGTGTTGTAAACTGTTCCGTATCTACATTAAATGCTAGCTAGCATTATAGGATAAACATCTCGACTTAAGATCGTTGTCCTATGAACTCTATAGGGCTTCCTATCTTGAAGCCGTTGTTGCCGTGTCTATTCCTAGTAGTCAAACCTGCGACAGATGCTAGAGCCATCTCGCTAAGGTGAATAGATTTAAGCTACTAAGTAATTTGAGGTATAGTAGCAACTTGTTCTCGTAGTGTTAGTTAACTGTTGTCGCTAGAGGTTAAACTGACAGCTAAGGAACTACTTGACATAGGCGTATGTCAAGCGCTTAACGAGTCCCCTGATACTTCCTTAGGAGTAGTGCTTAAAGTGTCAGAAGGGTAGGTGCTAATAGCAGGAAGGGGATTAGGTGTTAGACTCATAGAGCTATAAAGAATATCGATAATAGCAATTAACCTTGTAACTAACTATTCCCTAAGGGAAGGGAATTGAATTAAGTTAAGCACGAAGCTCCTAACTACCTATCCTGAAGCTATCCCTATATACTAGAGAGACAGGGTAGCTCTGTTAGATCTGTTAACAGACCTGTTAGACCTATATCTATAGATCTGTAGACTAACCCTACAGATCTAGGTATCTATCCTTACGTGACAGATCCTCTCTTCCCTGTATGCCTGTAGATCTATAGACTAACCCTACAGATCTAGGTGTCTGTCCTCACGTGACAGACCCTTTCTCCTATGCATGCGTTGTAACTTATAGTGCTTATAACTTATAGCACTATGACTTATAGCACTGTAACTTATAGCACTATGACTTATAGCACTCATGACAGCTATGACTTAGGCTATAGTACTTGTGACTCATAGTACTCATGACACCTTAGTGTTTGTCATGACTCTCTTAACTTCCTCTGTAAATGCGTAGTAGTCTTTTATGTCCCTTACATTTGCTATGTACATCCTCGTAGGGTTTAAGAACAAGTTCTTAAGATACCTGATCTTCACATTATCTGTCTAATAGTTACTGCCTACTAATAACAGAAGTCTGTCAAATTTTAGCTAGTGTTTATGCCATGGCTATCCTATAGCATGTTATAGGTTTGTAAGCTACTCTAGGGCTTTTACTGTCTTGTTACTATCTACAAATACTACTTTAGGTTATATGAAGAAGGCCTTAGGGTCCTTGTCTCTATTTAGGCCTCCTTTTTAATAGAATTTTTATATCCTAGCGCATTAGCAAGTAGGGAGAGTGTTATACATTATGTTCTAATAGTAATCTACGCTTACCTAGGGCTTTAGCCTAGAGCGCGCCCTAAGCGAGCTCCTTATCTAAAGAAGGTAATCTCTAAATGTTTTGGCCTTTCTATCCTACGTTAGTAGCCTCTATTTACGAAGTCCTACTAGTTCTCTACTAGAGTTTACGCGCATTACTAAGGCTAGCATGTCTGCAAGAGTTTTTAACAACTCTTCTCTAAGGCTACTTATACCTTATCGCTATAATCTGCTATTTAGTCTTCTTGTTTGTTTATTGTTATCTTGTTACCTATTCTAGCTTTTACAGGCTACCTTATACTAGGATTAGCTAGATCTCTTTAAAGATTGTTCTAATTACCCTCCCTGCCTTCCTGCTTGCTGTTTTCTAAAATATCCCTAAACTTACGCTAAGCTAACACATTAAATAGCAAGAAACATAGGCTACCTAGTATGTCTTATTATTTAGCAGTCCTGTCATTATAGGGGGAGACTAAGTTAGGACAATTAGGGGAATGAAGATACGTCTAGTTTAGAATTTTTTTTTTTAAGATCTATTAGTTAAGACCTAGACAACATTATTAGAGGAATGTAGTCTTACTCTTAAGTTAATTGTAGATAGTAGATCTAGCAGGCTAGATCTAGAGTTATTATGACTAGTCTAAAAGTACTAGTATATATATCGTCTACCTTGCTTTCCTGTCATGCAGCTAAATTTAACAAGACAAAGGTCGATTCTACTCTCGAAAAATTCGCTCTGTGTCATCTATCTTTAAATGCTAAAGAGATAGGCGAGCCTGCTAAGAGCGCTACAGGTACTCGACACTTTAACGGACATGTACTTAGACCTTAGTCTTTGTAGAAGAAGAACATGAGGAGGGGGAATGCTGTAAAAGCTCTTTGATAGTGCACGACCGAAGTATTCTGCAGAAGTCGAGTGGGGAGGAGGTGTGTATTTTAGCGTTGTATTAGGCTTGCTTGAAGCTCGTCAAGGAATCGATCTCTTGCCCGACTTGGGGCACAAAACAAGAGGTGCACGCTCGCCATATGATTCTTGAGGTGGTCCTCGCTCTGATGCGGCAGACCGCAGCCAACGAACGGGCAGCAGAAGGCCGGCTGTGGTCCCGAGATGATCAAGTCTACCGAGTGGCTATGCCCTGCGAAATGAGCCTTCTGGATGTGCTGGCGAAGTTTGCTAATTTGCGAAAATGCGTAATTGCGTGCATGAGTCGGAAGTCTGTCATCGGTCTTGTACCAAGGGCATTGATTGCCCCGGAGCACGTCGGTCTCGGGGTCCTCCATCGTGCGGTCCGCCTTGTTTTCAGTGCAAGCAGAGCCATGGTCCTGCCGTTGGCGTGCTCCTGATTGTCGATAACACAACTTTGTCAGGGCGTCGAGCGCCAGTAGTCGACGTCGTGTACTATCGCTAGCCTGAGACAGTGACACATCGTCGTTCCTGCAGAGCAGCGTAGAGAGTTGCTCTGGCTCCTCAAACTCGTACGTAATCTCTTCGAGTGCTAAGACCGGGGCTTTCTGTCCAGTACGCTGGCGCGCGATCTCTCTTGTACCAATTGTCGCGAAATAATCTTGCTAGTTGCGGCGTTCGAGCTCTTTCCGTATGCGGAGCCGCGCTGCTTGCAAGTCTCGTTTTCTCTCTCTGCGCTCGGCGCTTTCTGCTGCGTAAAGCATCAACTTGCTGCATCAAGGGGAAGACCTCGGCGTGAGAATCGACCTCCTCTTTGCTAGGCTTCGGCACCAGGTTTAACGCATTCGTGTCACGTGTCAGACTTAGGTGTGATGCCATGCTAATCATCTAGTTCTTCGACGGTGTTCCAAGGAAGGCAGATTAGGTGTTAGCTGCTACTATCTAGTTCGTGTAGTACTTTATGTAAATTTCCGATCAACTGTGGCCTATAGCTCGGTTGCAAACGGCAGATGTGGTCTGTGCTAGCGCAATGTCAGGATACAGTCGAAACATTTGAGAGAGCCGCGCTTAACGTCGATTGCCTCACTAGCACCGCGGCGGCCTGCATAGAATTGAAAAGGATCCCTGAATCCAACTCCTTTGCCAAGTGTGAAGTTAGCGCTGCGAGCGTCGTCGTATCTCCACGCGACTGCATTATCAGTAGATCGGCGCAGTAGCGGCAGCTTAAGCACTTCTGGCCTCTACTCGAGCGGTACGGCTTGGAGGCCGCGGCTATCATCCACTTCAAAAGTATAAATGTCATCTGGCTGCTACAGGAATGAACTGTTGAATGCTCTGTCAGCGAAGGCTAGCGACAGGACGTGAAGGATGGGACAGAAGGTAAGGTTGTCGTCCCGCTCGTGAAAGATGTATTTCGGGCTAGGCGATCTGTCAGCGCGGCAGTAAGGGAAGGAAGTGCTGGCAGTGTGCATACGCGAGAGATTTAATGCGGACTCCCTTGAGAAGCCGAAGGGTCACGATCATGAGAATGACATGTCCCTCCTGGTGCTGATCTTTCACCTTAGAAATCTGGATGTCCTTGTACTTTAGGCAATCTCTAGCACGCTCCTAAGAGGTCAATTGCCCCGGAAAGTTGGCCTCATCTCCCTGTACGTCGTGCATGTACAGTCTATAATGGTCGAGGGCCGAGCACCAGAATATGCAATCAGAAGGAGCAAGGGAGAGAGCTGCACCCTTTGTCGTTCGCTCGCATACCATTGAGTGCTAAGAACCCAATGATGGTGAAGAGTCGCGATCAAGTCGTCGGCGTTAAGGGTTGGCTTGTCTGATCGTTCTTCCCGGAGGTCGAACTCGATCCGAAGTGTGTTTCGATGAACTGCAGCCCGGTCAGCAAGTCCTCCTAAGCCAGTTTTCTTCAAGACAGGCATGTCGCGTTTCAGAGATGATCTTAGGATCCATAATTTGTCCCGTCTGAACCTTGTAGGCTTGTCTGAACTACCGTGCAAGAATGAAGACAGAGCTAAGCTTGATTATCTGGGAATGATTGACATGCCAATTTAAGAACATGCGCATGTCATGATGATCGAGCTTCGACAAGGCCGCTGGGTCTGCCGATATTTGTATGCCCGGAGCATTGCAGAACCTGTTTCGTGTCACCTGGGCATGTCGCTTGCTGCAGAGACGAGCGCGATATCTACCTTGTGAACGCTTTCCAGGCAGCGGGAGCTGATTTCCTAGTGCTTCGGGCGAGTCGGCTGTGAGCGTGGTCGTTAACGTCCTTGACGAATTCAGTCGCGTGATTCGGTTTCTTTTCGCAGGGCTTTAGTGGCTGCGCGAGTCTTCTTTTTTGTGCGGGCTTTAGTAGGCATGTCGGTCATTACGCAGACTTTAGAATTAGGAGACAGGGCACTGCACCTTATTTGTCCCGGTGTTATGAGGCACAGCGCTCTTGCTGCCTCGCACCTTTTTGGAGACAGTCGTGGAGCGCTTAAAGCATGGTGGTACTCACGCAAAATAGTTGTGGGATCCGAGGGGCGCAGGGCCTGCGGAATTGAAGTTTGCCGCCTCTCTATAGACCGCCGAAGGGAAATGTGCGTCCTTTCTCGACACCAAATGCTATCAAATACTGACCCTTGTTTCCTCGTATCTTGCTATTCTCCGTAAGATCTGCGCTGACACGTGTATGAACTCTTCCACGCAAGAATGTGTACTGATGGTGGAATGGTCGTCTCAGCTCCATCATGCCCTGACTCGCTGGCAGATGAAGAGAATCGATGTGAATATACTCCTACCTCAATGGACAAGGATGGTGACTTGTGCATGTGGAAGGCAGGACTTACCCGGCGGAAGGAGGCATTCTTTCCCCCCAAGCTTATTGGACCGATGCGAGCCCGCGCTAGCTGACGACCAATCCGGCAAACACATTCACCGAGAACACTCTTCCGCTCCCTGGGCACCTCCACACGAGCCCAGCGTCTGGTCTTGCTGACTGGTCCATTTCGTGTTGCGACTCTCATGAAAGACTGGGGACCTCTTCAGGCTGGATGATCTCGGTTCTTGGTACCTCCGTAGCTGTGGGTCACAATCGACTGCGGCGCCATCCTCAAAAAGCATTCAAACCATCACTTTCCGTCTTGAGGCTCTGGCAACGCTGGACGTTCACTCTGAGTTTCAGCAACACTTGGACATGTCCAACTTGCCTTATCAGCCGCGTGGCGTAATGCTGTCTCTTTGGCTTGATTGCCAATTATCTACTAGCAGAATATCGCAAGGCTGGCAACCAGACGGAAGGTTGCATGCTTGAATTTCGTTGCTGACGGAGGCCGAGATGCATGAGAGGCCCATTGCAGTTCGAGATCACTTCATGGTGATGCTCCTGCTCTATTTCGGGACGAGCTCTTCGTGGAAACATACGAGATGCCATTGCCCACGTGACCTGGGCAACTTCACGTTTGTATCCTTCCATGATGATGAGGAGCTCTCACAAGAGAGCCTTAAGTGCAAAGCCAAACAGCGAATCCATGCTGACCCATCCCCATCCACTCTTTTCCAAGTAGCCACCGACCATATCCCAACAAATACCGAACCTCTCCCGGTTCATGCCTGCCAACACCTTCTTTTTCTCGCTCTCCTCGGTCTTGACGCCCGCCATGCCAGGCTTGCCCATCTGCTCTACAGCCTTGTCGACATCGAACAAGCTTTGCAGAAACAGCAGCTGGTTATACAAGGCTCTCTCACTGTACTCAAATGTCATGCGACCTGAGCAGCCGTGAGCCAAGCCGCGGGGACCTAGACAGCGGTGACCGTAGACAGACATCTGACGCGTGCGCATTCCGCAGGCTGGATCATCGCAGACGAGCCAAGAGCTGTAGTAGCGACTGGCATGCCTCCTGATCTGTCCTTCGAGCTGTGTAGAAAGTGTCAGGGTAGACATCGTCCTCCTGCATTCGGCCCTCGGGCATGTCAAGCCGTCGTTGGCAAGGACGCCGACTGGCGTCAAGGGCACTTCCTCGTCTGGAGCAGGCGTGTGATTGAGCCCCCGGTACTCGAAGTGCTTCTTGCACCCGGTGCACAGCAGACTCAAAGGCTCACAGTCCCTGAAACGAATGTGGTCGGGGATCTGCGACTCCAGTCTTGTGATCTCGTTGCTTTGCTCTGCAGCCTTGCTTGCACCAGAGATGCGATACTTGCTGGTGTCGAGACCGAGGCACTCCGCCAAGAGCGTCACATTGGTCCCGCTGATGGGAGCACAGAGGCGCTCGACAGGCGGCAGAATCTGCTTGTGCAAGTAGTAGTCGACGTCTGGCACTAAGCCACTGTCTTTCGCGAGAACTTCCTCCAACGCATGGGCGTTCTTGGCCGCAGACTCAGCATTGCCTTTGTTCTCGCCGCATATCACGAATGCCATGACATCCTTAGCCTTCACATGCTTGCCTTTCGCCATCAGCTTCAACGCGACCTGCACGGAGGGCATGCTGTTGGCGTTGGGGTATTCCTTCGGAGCTTTGCCGAGCTGAGTGTAGATTGTGTACTTGTGCACCGAATATGCATTGCTTCGCATTTTTTCGCTGACAGAGCGAAGGTGGTCGTGGATCTGGGTGATGACCTTCTCGGGGTCTTCACCCGACAAGAGGTAGTTCAGGAGCTCACTGCGGGTCACGTCAGCATCTATGCCGACGTTCTTCTAATCAACCATCATACCTTGAAGTATCTTTCGACAGCTGACAATATTCTCTTCGCCTCATGTCGAGACCTTTGACCTCAATTTTCTCCTTGTAAACGCCGTCAACCTCGACCATGTTGACCGCAGCATACTTCTTCTTGGCATGCAATAAAAGCCTTCTGAAGATGTTGTCAATCTCGATCTCAAGCAGCTCGTACCGTTCATTGACAGCTTTCTTGAACTCGTTGCCCATCTTGACCGCCTCCAGTATGTTGTCTTGGTTGGTGTTGACCATCACAGAGTCAGTGTCTCCATAGATGACTCTCAAGGCGTGCGCCGATTCCGCGAGGTCTTTTGTCGACTGCAGCACTTCTCGTCCCTTGGAGGTGGTGAGAGCTGCAAGTGGCCGGGCATAAAATCGAGACTTTGAGTAACCCAAGCACCCGTACATAGAATTGGCAGTGAGCTTCAAGGCTTGCTGCTTGACGTCCCAAGTCTGCTTCTGCTCCTCTGTGACGCCCTTGCCTTTCATGAGCTTCTTGACTTCGCGTCTTCTGCTGACGAGCGTTCGAATGAGGCGCGGTAGAATGCCCTTGTTTGTTGTGTCTTCAGGTACTTCGGGGATTCGATCCTCATCTTCGCCTATGTCTGATCTGTCCACAGTCGTGAAGCAGATATTGTACTCTTGGATGAGCGACGGGTACAGCGAGTTGAAGTCCATCACCAGGATAAATTTGTCGTATAGGCCCTTCTCGGGTTCGAAGACCAGTCCACCCTTGTATTTATCCTTCTTCTTACCAGCGTCTGCGCCGTCTTCGCCCTCCCCGTTTTCAGCTTCTTCGAGCTTTTTATTTGATGCGCCTTTGCCGTACACCTTGTCGGGGCAGATGTACTTGTTGCGGTAGAACTCATGCAGCAAGATGTACTCATTTCGCTCAGCCCTGGTGCCAGATAGGGTGCGAGCCCAGCTGTTTCCTGCCAGATTAGTTAAGACTTTGGACAACGGCAAGATTTGGCGCTTGAGGGCAATGGCCGCAATGAAGTACGTGTCAGCTTCGCAGAGCTTCACGAAGTTCATCAGTCCCTCCCTAGTAGCTGCCATAGCAAGTGCCTTCTCGTTGTCGATGTCGCGACGTGTGACACTTCCAAGGTACAGCTTGACCATTTCATCCAAGGTCCAAGATTGACAGACGGTCATGATACTCTTGCCCATGTCGTTAGCCAGATCACACAGTAATCGACCTGCTGCAATGTGGCGCTCCGCGAAGAAGCTGGCACCACCTTTCCCGACGTTCTTCGGCCAGTCGCTGCGCTTCAGTCTGCCAATGCGATGCCAGCCTGGGGTTTTGCGGTCGCGCATGCGGGTGAGCAACACGTTGTAGTCGACATCGTCGAGTCTGTGGCCAAGTATTGCATCGGGATCGTAGCGCTGAACAATAGCCAGTAGCTTCGACAGCAATTGACCCTCATTCTTCTCCATGTTGATCTGACCCTTATGTTTCTCAGCTTCCAGCTTGAAACCAAGCGGATACTCACCGTGTGGCCTCATGATCGTGAATGTTCGACATGGCAGCTTCTCGGGCGGTGTGGTGTCGGCCAGGGAAACACCTTCATAGAATCGCACTGACGCTACAAGAATCTCATTCTTGTTCTCCTTCACATTCATCGTCGTGCGAAGAGCCAGGGACATGAGTGTGAGTGGCGGTGCTTCGAGATTGTCGCTGTCACCTAGAGTGGCAATCTTGTTCGGTTTGTTGACCTGCAATTCCAGCTTGCACCACGAAGCATTGTTGACAGCAGAGAAGTCAGCGTCCTCAATTTGCAGCCAACATGGACCCATAATGTTCTTCCACATGACGAACTGCTCGAACAGCGCCGTGTTCGTCCCGAAAACATGAGAGAATGTCTCGCCTGTCATGTCCATTGGTAAAGCTGGCTTGTCGTACCCGTACAGCAGTTTGAGGTAGTCGGCCTCTCGTGGAATCTCAGCCAATTCGAAGGCGTACTTACGCGAGCAAGGCTTGATCTTGTGCATGTTGACCTTAAATTTCGACATCAAGCCGTCGACCTCCTTGTACACGTCGCCCATCTCAACTTCCTCGTCTGTCTCGCGACCGTGGCGAACATGGTGCTCTCTGGGGAGGAAGTACAGCTTGCGCAGGATGTTATCGACCTTGACAAAACACGATACGTAAGTTTCATTTTCACGATTTTTGACCTTGCCAAAGAGGCAGAGACTGCCATTGACTTCAGTATAGTCTGTCCAGAAGAAGCGAAGAGTGCCGTCATCCTCTAATGTCTCTTTCGGTCCAAGCTTGCCAGGCTGCAATGTTCCAGCAGAAGGGTCGCTGAGGAGATTCAGCTTATCGGTCACATTGTTGATAGCTGTCATGTCGAGGCCATCCTCGGGTGCCCTGGTTGGTGAAGAGCTATCTGGAGTTGGGTAGGCAGCCTTGATCCTTGGTGCCGGACGACTTCCTTTGATGTTGACATTGGCAGTCTTGACCGCTGCATGGCTCTGAACCTCAGCCACCTCCATGAGATCGTCGTCTTCCCGCGGTTCGCTTTTGGCGACTGCAGCTTGCTCTTTTCGCTCCGCCACTTTAGCGGCAGGAGAAGATGGCAGCGGGTCGCTCATTGGCACATCATCGTCTTGTTGAACCACAAAGCCATCGTCGTCGTCGTATGATGCTGGTGCTGAAGCGTCTTCAAGGACGTTCTCAGCTTCGGTCACCTTGGCCGGCCTTCTAATACTCTCTTCTAGCGGAGGCGACAAGACGCGTGTTTTGCGCCTGTCGCTGCTCTTGACGGCTTTGCCATATGATGGCGCTTTGGAGGGCATATTTGTGTCGACTTCTCCGAGCAAGCCAGCCATGAAGTCGTCATCATCTTTCGTCCGGACTGGCTTGGGCCTTGGGGCTGCAGCTGCTGGGTTGGCACTGAAGTACTTGCTGATGCCTTTGTTGAGCTTGTCCTGGCGTTCTGCATCTTCTTCCCGCTTCCGTTTTGCTTGGAGATATTAGTGGGTATTACACGATCTCATGTGCTCGACTAACCAGCTTTGCTTTGCTTTGGCACCTCGCCATCACTCTCACTGTCGTCGTACTCCACACGCTGGTCCTGCCAATCTTCGCGCCCGTCATCCGCATAACCGGCACCATTGTCGTCTACAACGAAGTCATCCTGATCGAGGCGACTTCTGACGACCCTCTTGTATCCCTCGTCATCCACAGTCTCGTATATCGACTCCGCTTCCTCGACCTCGTAGCTATCGAAACCTGTTTTGCCCGCCTTGCGCAGGGCGCGGATCTGGGCGAGGCGGTCGGCACGAGAGACGGGCATATTCGTGGATGAGACAACGAAGTCAAAATGCTGATCGTTTTCCAAAGGTCATGTTGGAGAGACGAAATGGTGCGCCTGACTGGGAAAATGGAGCGCACATGGACAATCTGGCTGGCAAAGTGAAGACAAGCAACGCGTCGCAGCGCGACGACAACGCGTCTGGCCGGTCTCGTCTTGATCCGCTCCGAAACTCTACGCTGACGCCAAGACTTCGGTTCTCGCACTCGGTCTAGCGAGAAATCTCAATCGTCAATTTTCGAGTTCAGCACACGATCAGGTACGGTCCAGATAAGACAAGAGGTCATTGATCGTTCAAGACAACTGCCAAGATGACGATCAAGCACAATCAGCAGATTCAGCACAATCGTACGACCAAGCAATAAACATTCATTGACTGGTGTGAATGCTGACTTTGTGACAGACTTCCGCAAGGACTGGCAGCGCCGTGTCCGCGTGCACTTCGACCAGGTAATTCCCCTCTCAATCCCATGAGAGCAGTGGCGCCTGTAGTGCAGCAGCAAATCTGACCATCGAACCAATGCGTAGGCCGGCAAGAAGAAGAGCCGCAGAAATGCGCGTGCAGAGAAGATCGCCAAGGTCGCGCCACGCCCGGTCGACAGACTGAGGCCGGTCGTCCGCTGCCCAACGGTCAAGTACAACCGTCGCGTGCGCGCTGGTCGCGGTTTCTCGCTCGCCGAGCTGAAGGTGCGCCATACCTGCAATATTGATATAAGAATGTGTCACTAACGGACATGCTTCTTTCAGGAGGCCGGTATTCCCCGCAAGCTTGCACCCACCATCGGCATCAGCGTCGACCCTCGCCGTCAAAACCTGTCGGAGGAGTCCCTGAAGGCCAACGTCGAGCGCCTGAAGGCCTACAAGGCCCGTCTCGTCCTCTTCCCGCGCAAGAGCGGTGAGCACAAGAAGGGCGACTCCTCCCCCGAAGAGGTCAAGGCTGCCAAGGAGGGCGTTATCCGTCACAGCAACAAGGCTTTCCCGATCGAGAACAAGCTTGTCGTTGAAGAGGGCAAGGTGTCTGACTTTCCATCTGAGGAGGCTGCTTTCAGGAGGCTCCGTGAGGCACGCTCCGAGGCCCGTCTTGTTGGCAAGAGGGCGAAAAGAGCTAAGGCTAAGGCTGAGGAGGCCGAGGCTTCGAAAAAATAGACTAATTGCTTCGAGGGTTGATGCACTATTCGCTATGGTCGGATGATGCTGTGAAGGGATACCAGGGCCGGCGCGGCAGCATTTAGATTGCGTTTGCAGAGTCAGGTTCCGCCTCGTGGCTAAGGCTGCATGACGCTGAAAGCTTTTCCGACGATCATTCAAACTGCAATACCCATGTTCGATACTATTGTACTCGGGACTCCCACAATTCGCTCATCCCGTGCTCTCGTTGGCTTCAACACAAACCGCAGCCAGGTCACTCGTTGATTTGGATTGAATCTGCTACGATAGCTTGGGCCACGAGCGGCAGATCAAAGACATCTCCTTGCCTCCACAAATACAGCTCAAACACACCCCGCCACCAAACCACCTACTAGAACTTCCCAACTAACAAGTTACCCACCATCTCCCTCGCCGTAATCCTCGTCGTCGCCCAAATCGTCGGGAAATCTAACGTACTACTAAACGCGTCCGCATACCCAAAGCCGAACATCCCCGGGATCCACCCCCTCGCATACTCCAACGCAAAACAACTCTCCCGCATTGAGTACTGCTTCACCTCCCCTCGCCTCAAATGATGCACAGAGCCCTGAGGATACTCTTCGTACTCGTAAGGGTTTGTGGAAGGACTGTAAGCGTACTGAATGCCGGAGAGGATGTGGAAGTAGTCGTCCGCGGTGTGCCGGCCTGTGTGGCCTTCGGTGCCGATGGCAGTGCCAAAAATGATGAGGTATTCTGTTATGCCTGCGGAGTGATGGTCAGTATTCATATATTGACAATCGAAAGTGGCTCGAGGGATGACGTACTGGCATGGATGATTGTCATGGCGCCCATCGCTCCGCCGGCATTGTTAAAGACCCATTCTTCCTCTGCGTTGAGGTACGGAGCTATCTTGACGTCCTTTTTCAATTCTGCAACGATGAACTCGACATTTGCTTTGGTGTTGTTGCCACCGTGTTCAATGGCTCTCAAGACCAAAGACTGCATATCTGTGGGATTGAATATGTAGAAGTGGTCGAGCAACGAATCTAGGACAGTTATACCGTATCCGATTGCTGTGAACATGGTGATTGTACAGCTTGTTATTCTCCATGTTGAAGATGTCCTGTTTGGACTCTTGTAATTGAGGTAGTTCAGACCGGAGAGCAGAAGCAGGGTAGTGAGGAGGATGTTGGACCAGGAGAACGCCATTTTCGAAATCAAGGAGTGTCTGATTCCTTGTACCTGATGGTGCTAACACATGTCTGTAGTTGCTCGGATTGCTGCCCCTGTCAGGGAGTCAAGCATGGAGTTATTTGATGTGCTATTAGTACAATCTACAATCGAAGGCGACCCCGCCACTAGCGCCTAATCACTTATAATGATATGAACGCAAATAGCATGTAACAGGAAGAATCAGACGGAAGATTCCCTCTATGCGCAACTTCAGAGAGTCCTTATGCAAAGTGTATGGTCTCTAATGCCGACAAATGCTATTTTCGCAGCCTCCAACGCCTTGCTAAAATCACTGATGCTAATCCTCACGAACTCGTAATCTTCATTGCACCCCTGCTTGCACACAGACCAGCACTCTGCTGCCAACGGTACCCCACAATAAATCACGTTTGAACCTTCTTTTTGCCTCGTCCACATTCCTTCTTCGCACATAATGGCTCGTCGGGCATGAACCATCCTCGGACCCTCTTGGCATCTCTCTTCTCACTTCCATTCAGCTTGGGCATCCAGTCATCCCTCGCCTGATGATACTGCCGCGTCCTCGCTGCTGGTCCGCCAATATCCAAACGCCAATGATACTGTCCAGCAAAGCTGCCGTCGCCATGCTCGCGGCTGGCAATCATGTGGAGCCACCACAGCGCAAGGCCAGCGGTCATCTTGAGACCACCATTTTCATTGCGGCCGGAAGCGGCGATCTGGATTGGTGCGCCGACCTCGACAAAGCCAAACAATGGGACATTATCAGGAATGTTGGGGTCCTCGTCGTGATGAAAAGGACCTCCGGCGCGGACGCAGATGAGCTCGATCTCGGTCACGATGAAGCCGTAGCGGGTGCCGTGTTCGCGCATGAAGTAGTGTAGATGGGCCAAGCTCTGTAAGTACTTGACTTGATGCGCTGGCGAGCCATTGCGCATGCCAGAGTTCCACTGATCGTAGCACTTCACCACGCCCACCACGCGGCCACGACCGTCGCCGTAGATGGTCTTCTCGGCGTCAGACTGATAGTTTGAGACGAACTCTGGCTGTTGTCGGGCACCCGGTGCTGTGAGTAGTGTACGCATTGCCATGTGCCGTCCGTCGCCCTGAGTAAGTTTGAGCGCCGCGTTGACTTTAACCGCATGGTGTTTGGCACAGGCCTCAGCAAGCTGTGCCGGCGTCTCTGGACATGTGTTGACTTTCGTCGGTGCTGGGAGATACCCGACAGCAACGTCCATATTGAGAAGTTGAAGAAGCTGGGGGACGGATGAGATGGTATTGACATTGAAGTCTGACCACGGCCTGACCTGACGAATATCAAACCAGAAATGACGATTCTGTCCACGAACGGCATCCACCGTTCGCTGCGTGAGAGAAGGAGTCGGATTCGGTGCAGTCAAGTAGTCCAGTGCCGTAGTTGTCTTCAGGTCCAGTGTTGGATCAAACTCGATTTCGTTTGTCCGACGTGACGGATTCGCCGGTGGGCTTGCGGTGCGACGGCGCTGTGGATACGATCGAATTTGTCCGTCCGGCATGGCGATGGGTGCAAGATGGCACATAGCGCTGGGCGTCCGAGACCTTGAAATCATGGCGCCAATGGACTGTGGTGCGGGTTTTTGACGATATGTTGGATAGCCGTACCGCGAGAGCATACTGGCATCGATACTTGAGTTCGAAGTTTTACGCGAATGAGACCGCAAGGATGAGCTTGAGTAGGCGCGGTGGTGAGACAGGGACGGCCGCCGCGAGCTTGCCTGATCGTTGATCATATGGTCGAATGGAGATACAGCTGGAGTAGGTGAAGCGTAGGCATGCTGGCTAGATGGGCTCGTCGACCTTCGATCAGGGCTGTGTCGAGGAAGGTGCCCGCCGAACTGCATGGGACCGTGGTTGGCGGGCAACGATGTCGTTCGCGAGTGACTATGATGTGCTGCATGCGAATTCGGTTCCATGAGCTGGTCCTGGAGTCTGACTTTTGGCAGGAGCAATGGCCCGCTCTCGCAGACTTTGATTCCATATGGAGACTTCGGTGGTGTTGTCGCCGAAGTGAATGCAGTCTGGGGTGACCATTCCTGAGGGTAACAGGAGTCAACAGTGCTTGCGCTACCACCAGGGCATTGCGCACAGCTGTCATAGTCCACGGTCGTGGGCGGCGTAAGCTGTCGATATGCCATCGCTACTGTTGATGCCCAGCTACGAGAGCTAGAGCGTGCAAGGAAGTTATTTTATTAGACACTAATGCAATAATGAAAAGGAGACCAGCTCCGGACGCCTGTATGCCGACCAAAAGAGAAGACAACTAAAGAGACTCGTGGATCTCGTCACAAGCTCAAGCAATGCAAGAGAGTCGTTGGTAGTTCCTGAGGAATGGAAGAGAGAGCCTGACCGTGGTAGTGACGACGCTTTGTACACGCGCGTCTGGTAATGCCATTCGGCGCGAATGAAGTGTCCACAGAATGGTAGCACGGAGACATAGCGTCAATGATGATCTGAAACGACCCTCTGAGCGGTGCGTCCTGGCCATGAAGGCCAAAATACACGGCTGCAGATGCGATTTTCGTATGCGAATTGCGTCTGGATAGCCTAAGCCAGATTGAGGCCGATGAACCGGCCGTGTATAGTTTGAAGGCGCAAACGGTCGCGTCGTTGACACTGCTGCAAAACCTGCTTCTGCTTACAATGTCCGCAGTTTTGGCCGCCGTTGAGGTTCGTGAGTGGTTGCATCTCGAGGCGAGCCAGAGGGCCATTATTTCGGCAGCCGCGCAGGCTGGCGCATAGTATGATGAAACACTCGCCGCATTCTATATGCGGAACATCAAGACAGCATGCAGCGGGTCGAATGATCTTTGCGTATGGGGTAAGCGCCCAAAAGCGAGCCGTGAGAGCCATTAGTGTTGAGGTTTGAGGCGCGTAAAGACGGTCTGTGCTTAAACGCGAATCTGAAACGAGCTGCTTAGCACTACCGGCGATCAAACAACCAGACAGATCTAAATAACGTTTCAAAGCTCGACCTCACCTCTGTGAGTCACAGTGAAGCTTCTGACGGTTTGAAAAGGGCCGTGTCAATCCCTGCCTCCAGCAAGTCTGAATTGGAGAACAGATGAACGTCGCAGAGGACTTTTGCTCAACGCGCATGAGGTCAGGGCGCCTGCATATTTTGGGCTGTGCGACGTTCGCGAGGTCGTGCTAGACGCGCGCGAGATGGCACGGCCATGGGCACGGAGTACTCTTCTCAGCACATCTCGCCGGTGCCAACACGGCGCGATTATCGAGAAGTTGCCGGAATGGATAGGACATGCTGCCGATCAAATACAATGACGAACGTCTGGGGCAAGCATACACGTGCTGATGAGATCTTGTGAATACAACCTTGCGCCGGAGCAAGACTAAGACTGTGCCGCTGCAATTCACTAGGTATGCCCGCGAGATCCGGCCCATGAGATCGAATTGGTCCGGAAGTTTGGCGTGAACTCCGCTATCTGACCAAAGCCGACCATCTGTGCCTGCTCAGGACGTCTTTGAGACAAATCGATAGCTTCCCCGCATCTCCGAAGCATCCATGGCAGCATGCTATGACCATTGCTCTGCCAGGTAATCCAAGCGAAAGCGAATGTGGACGAGTGAATGCCATCAAACAGCCATTCACAGCAGTTCGGCAATGCGTCTTTCCGATACCTGGGGTCGCGCATGCCCAGGATTGAGGACGTTCATGTGGGGTCTCTCCTCTCCCAAAAGCCGCTGTCATTGGCTTTTGAACAGCGTCGTGATGCGGCCTTTTGAAGACATCTCCACTGTTCACGCTGAAACTGAATACGGCGTGGACGACATATACCCTGGTGAAGCGACAGGCAACGGCAATGGCAATATGATGCCGCAGAACACATGCAATCGGAGCATGTGTTCGAGAGGAAGCCAGCAGTAGTCACCGCGTAGACACTACCGTTGCCGTTGAGTCATTCACTTTGCAACAGACGATGCTCCTGCATGGACTTGCACATAAAACGACATCCAGTCTGATAAAATGCCGAGCCGAGCTAGTTGCGTGCCTGCCTCTTCGGGCTATCGCGTATGTCCACTGAATTGTTGATTTCTGCAATGACTAATCTCGGAATATAGTTCGTTGGCAGATTGTACCAAGTCTGCATACGTGCTCGGCTGCCTGCACGGCAAACGTGATCGTGTGCTTTTCGAGTTGCTGCGTTGTACCGATCGGGCAGGGCTGCAGTTTCCCTGCAGGTGGACCTGAAACGCTTGCTTGTGAATGTACGAATCCCTGCGACCACGCAAACTTCTGCGCCCTGCCCATCAAAGTATTGACCATGACGTTTTCGTTGTTTGATAGGATCTCAAGGACTGCTTCGACTTTCACAACTACTCGGAGTTAGTTCGGCAAGAAAGTTGGAAGTTGCAGGGACGAAATCAAGAGCTTCCTCTTGCTTGGCGGACCACAGACTTTCAACCCACCGTGCGACACGTCTTGCTGTGTCTGCCGCGTCTCGCAAGCTCGAAACCAGCTCATTCAGTGCTAACGAGAGTATAGTATCTGGAGCAGCACATATTCACCGAGCGTATTGCAGGGCGGCATCGGTATCCAGCTGTTCTGGGCAGGAGACGTGAGAAGGCAAAGAGCTAAATACATCATGGACCACGCTGCCGCCCTGGCCCACGCAATCCGCGACTCGCTGTCTGCAGATGCGAACATCAGAGGCCCGGCGGAACAACAGCTAAAGGCGGCAGAATACGCCGAGTCTGGATTCCTCGGCGGCCTGTTGGATGTGTTGGAGCGGGAGCAGGATAACCCTGTGAGGCTGTCTGGTATGCTGTCCCATATGCTTGCCCGAGATGGAAGGCACGCGATGGAACGACTGACTTTAGTCGACAGCTGTTGTATACTTCAAGAACGCGGTCAGCAGAAAATGGACAGTAACAGAGGATAAAGACGCGGAGCTCTCACAACAGAAGCTTGCTATCACAAATGACGAGAAGCGTCGCGTCCGGGAGCGGATCGTGCCCATCATCGCCAATTCACCTCCGAACACACGCGCACAGCTCGTCGTAGCTCTGCAGAAGATCCTGCATTGCGACTGGCCCAACCAGTGGCCCGAGTTCGTTCCCACAACCATCGAGCTTCTGAATGCGCCAAACATCAACTCCGTCTTTGCTGGTTTGCAATGTCTTCTGGCCATATGCCGAACCTTTAGATTTAAGCTTGGCGACAATCGAGGCGATTTCGACCGAATAGTAGCGGACACTTTCCCACAGCTGTTGTCAATCGGCAACAGCTTGCTGAACGAGACGAGCTTGGAGGCAGGAGAGATGTTGAGAACGGTCCTGAAGGCCTATAAGCACGCGATATACTTCGAGCTCCCTGCACATTTGCGGTCACATCACGCAATGGCGGAATGGTGCACTCTGTTTCTGCGCGTGGTGTCGAAGGAGCCGCCTGCGGACTCGATGACGGAGGACAAGGACGAGCGGGAGCTGAATCACTGGTGGAAGTGCAAGAAGTGGGCGTACGTCAACTTGAACAGACTCTTCGTGCGTTACGGGAACCCTTCAACATTGCAGAAGGGCAACGGCGAGGACTATTCCGAGGTGGCTAAAGACTTCATCACCAACTTTGCGCCGATCATAATGGAGGGCTACTTGGTGGAGATCAACTTGTGGGTGCAACATCAGAGATGGCTGAGCAAGCCAGCGCTGTCACACACCCTTTCGTTTTTGGATGAGTGCGTCAAGCCAAAGACTACGTGGGACAAGCTCAAGCCGCACATGAGCAACCTCATTCGGCACCTCGTCTTTCCAGTGTTGTGCCAGACGGACGAGGACCTGGAGCAATTCGATGAAGATCCTGCCGAGTACCTCCACCGAAAGCTCAACTTCTACGAGGAAGTGTCTGCACCCGATATCGCCGCCACGAATTTCCTTGTCACTCTCACGAAAGCGCGAAAGAAACAGACATTCGAGGTTCTCACCTTCATCAACGGCATTGTAGAGACGTACGAGGCTGCGCCTGATGACCAGAAGGATGCGAGAGCAAAAGAAGGCGCGCTTCGAATGATAGGGACGCTGGCACATGTCATCCTGGGCAAGAAGAGCCCTATCGCTGACTCTGTAGAGTATTTCTTCGTGCGACATGTCTTCCCAGAATTCAGGAGTCCGCACGGCTTCCTCCGTGCGCGCGCATGCGACACGCTTGAGAAGTTTGAGAGCCTGGATTTCAAGGATCCCAACAACCTGACCATTATTTACCGCAACATTCTGGAGAGCATGGCAGACGAATGTCTACCTGTGCGAGTAGAAGCGTCTCTTGCTCTGCAGCCACTCATTAGACACGACCCGATCAGGACCATGATGCAGCAGAACATTCCGCAGATCATGCAACAGCTTCTGAAGCTTGCCAACGAGGTCGATGTGGACGCACTTGCCAATGTCATGGAGGACTTCGTAGAGGTTTTCGCCGCTGAACTGACACCTTTTGCAGTCGCGCTTTGCGAACAGCTGCGCGATACCTATGTGAGGATAGTCAACGAGCTCATCGAGCGGAACAAGTCAAAAGAGGGCGATGAATATGGGGACTTCCTGGATGACAAGAGCATCACCGCCTTGGGCGTTTTGCAGACCATCGGCACACTCATATTGACTTTGGAAAGCACACCAGATGTCCTGGCTGTCCTCGAGACCATTCTCATGCCTGTCATCGAGATCACGCTTGAGCACAAGCTGTACGACTTGTACAATGAAATCTTCGAAATTATCGACAGCTGCACATTCGCTGCCAAAATTATCAGCCCCACAATGTGGAGGGCGTTCGAGCTCATCTACCAGACGTTCAAATCTGGCGCGGAGCTCTATCTGGAAGACATGCTGCCTGCTCTGGAGAACTTCGTCAACTATGGGTGGAAGGAACTAGTGTCCAATCGTAAAATGCTGGATGCCATCGTTGACATGGTCCGTACCATTTTTAAGGATGATAAGGTTGGCGGCGTGGACAGGATCTGCGGATGCAAGCTTGCTGAAGTGTTGATGCTCAACCTCAAGGGCGGCGTGGACGAATATATTCCTGAGTTCGTTGGCCTTGCCATGAATGTGTTGTCGAACGACGAGTTGAAGGTGAAGTCATACCGAGTACACCTGATGGAGATGGTCATCAACGCAATTTACTACAACCCATTGCTGGCACTTCAGGTACTCGAGGCGAATGGCTGGACGAATAAGTTTTTCAGCTTGTGGTTCTCCAGCATCGATAGCTTCACTCGTGTACACGACAAGAAGCTATCGATTGGCGCCATCGCCCAGCTTCTGACCATTGGTCAGGACCAAGTGCCAGTAAGCGTTCAGCAGGGTTGGCCGCGCCTGCTGCAAGGAGTCGTGAGGCTCTTCCAGACCTTGCCGGCAGCGATGAGGAATAGAGAAGAGGCACAGCGAGAGGAGGACTTCGGTCTCGGAGGCGACTATGATGACGAAGAGGAGGACGAAGACTGGGAAGGTGGAGAAGATTGGGAGAATGAGGGGGAGGCAGAAACCACGGATGTCAGAGACGAGAGCGCCGCTTACCTCGACTTTCTGTCGCAACAGGCAGCGAAGTTTAACACCTCGGTCGGTGAAGATAATGACGACGAGTTGGAGGAAGAGAGCCTGCTAGAGACGCCACTGGACAATGTCGAGCCGTACGGTTTGTTTAAGCAGGCATTGCATTGTAAGTTCTGCTATATAGCTGGTGACGTGGCACAAACACTGACGCCTCATTTTAGCAATGTCTCAACAGCAACCGCAATTGTACGGACAGCTAACCGGAAATCTGCAGGCAGAAGAGCAGCAGATCCTGAAGAGCGTCATCGAGCAAGCAGATAAGCTGGAACGAGAACGGATCCAGGCAGAACAGAATTTGGCTGCGGCTGGCACAGGTGCGATACAGCAGACCAATGGTGCCTAGAGCGCTGCAGGTCCTAACATAATGCTTCATGCCCTGCACGAGCCCCAAAGACCATGAGTTGTCATTTAGTATATTTAAGCATTGGCGCTTGAGCACTTTGCAAAAGCAGTAGGAGCGGCTTAAGAGAATAGATACCCAATCACAGTCGTCCCATCACACTATAAGGTCATCACCAGCAATGTTACATTTTCTTTCGGCCATCCGTTAATTGCTAAGTCCGCTCACATGCGCGAAGGTTCGGACTGCTTGCGGCGAGGCGAATGCAATGACGGCAACAGACTCAGTCGAGAGTTTCAGTTGCGTCACGATCGAGTCCAGCTGAGCTGGAATTGTTTCTGGCGTCAGTGTCTCAGGAGGAGAATGGGAGGATGGCGGAGAGACTAAAGGGAATGCAGCGACCGTGTAACAGGTGTGGACCAATCTCGATACCTGGGCGGTGGCTGCACTGGTAGTGTGGACCAAGCAAATTAGCCAAAAACTATCAGGCACCAGACCTGGCGAGTCTGTTGGGTGTGATAATGATGTTATCGAGAATGGTGGTGATCTTTTTCCTGTGCTTGGCAAGCCCGACCCTGTTCTGTCTTCTGGGCTCACTTGTGCACTAATGATTTATGTCACGCCCACGGCGGGAGTACTGCATTGCCGGACATCACCAGCACGCTGCTGGAGTCGGTCTCCTCCTATGACTAGAGACTATTCATGCCCGTTACGGTGACGCGTGCACTCTCCCTTCCGGAAGCGAACTCAAGATCGCTGACTCAACGCCCAGGCATGTCTTCCAGCTTTCCCCGAGCCTGCAGACGGCCCAGACGACCCGGTGTAAGTAAGGACTGAGATCCTTCCTGCCGTCACTTCAGTAGCGGGCAGTTCTCGCACATTCCCCAACACAAAACTTGTCGCAAACACCATAGTCAATGGACGACCATCATCCGACACAGCCAACATGTGGACAAGCACCCTCGACATCCTCTTGCTCGCATTCATTACAACATCGCCGTCCCTGCAGGGCTTTTCCGCCGGGTTTACCGAGATTCTATCCTGCAGTGACCAGCTCAACAGTGTCGCCTACGTCGTGAACTGCCGTGCGCGCTCTTCACCACTGCCACTGTAATTCTGGACGCCGTGTAGGAACTATCTGCATTCGCTGGTCCACGGAGTCGGATAGGACGATCTCAGGGTTTAGTCGAGGAGCGAGTCTTTGAGAGGGCGCTGCAAAGCGAGGAACGGTGGTCTCGAATCGTTGAGAGGACATCGTGTTTGTTTGTACTGTGTCTAGGTCGTGAAAGGGAGCACGGTGAATTTCTACACGATCACCGAGCTCCTGATCGCCTTGATACGACCGAAACGCCAGGTTCGCCTTGCTATGCATACAACCACACATACAAGCACACCACGAGTGCACTTCCGTCAAAAGAAGATACTGGGTATCAAATGCTTATGCTGTTACACATCCCTCCAAATAAGCCTCAGAGCTTAGCTTTCAGCGGCGCAGAGGCAGCAGCAGCAGCAGCAGCAGCATGGCCATGCGCCGCTGTCGCCGAGGCTTCCTTGTTCAGTTCTACCTTCCCGTTCCCTTCACCTTCGCCAAAGAATATCACCTGCACAGTCAAGTCGTCCCGATACCTGCGGCTGAACGGACTCGGCAACGTCAATAATGCTGAAAGCATGTCTTGATCCTTGCCACCTAGCGCATTCCTGACAAGATGCGTCGCAACGTTCTGGTCCTCTACGACAAAGCGCGAGTCTTGTCCTGATGGCAGACCCCACTGCTGTTGCCGGATCGGAGCGCGTTGGCCGCTGGTGTCAGATTGGGCATAATGTTCAATCGGTAGCTGGGCGGGCTTCTGGGTGCTGAACAATGATTGTAGCCATCCGCTTGCTGTAGAGGAGGGCTTGACTGAGGCTTGCTTCTCGAGCCATTGCCCGACCAGGCCGATGACTTCCTCGTTCGTCAGCATTTCCCATAGGCCATCGGTGGCCATGACGACGAAGTCGCCTTTCGATGGGTCGACTTTGGTGGTAGTGACAACGGGCTCGGCTGTGACGTATGGAGGTGTCTTGAGGTATCTTGACGGGGAGCGGCCGAAGTACGAGTTCTTCAGCTTATCCTGTGTCTCCTTGCTCCATTTGTAGATCGCGTCACCGAACGCCCGGCTGGGCTCTAGTCCGCCGAGGATCCGACCATTCATTGTTACGTATGGTTCACCTGGATGCTCCTTCCTCAGTCTAGCATCTTCCGACGGGGTAGCGCCGGTCTGATCAACTGACAGTACTTTGGCTATCCACTTCCCAGTCTCTGGATTCCTTCGTCCGAGCACCGCCCTGCTGTCACCAGTACATGCTACTTTGAGCTCCTTCGATCTACTGTCGTAGAACGAGAGCAACGCGCATGATCCGGAAAGAGCAGGCGCCAACATTTCGGCAGCCACGACCTTGGATTGCGCCTTGAGTACCTTCTGCACAGACTCATGGGTAATCTCGTGATCTAGCTTGACGAATCCTTGTTTGATCGCTTTGTCTACTGCCTCGGCCGTTGGAAATGTGGTCTGAGGATCTTGCAGCGCAGCCTTATAGGTCGAATTCAGCTCTCTCGCCACATAGCTAACGAGCGTTTGCCTCAGCTTCGCGCTCGTGGTCCACCCGGAGTGACCATCAAACACACCCCAGAACATCCAGTCGCTCCTTGTCTTCCCATTCTCTGCCGTAGCGATCGTACTTGGCACTTCCACAATCTTCTCAACGTGATCATCTTCTATCGGATCGTTGCTTGGTATCTGCACCACGTCATACCGCACCACTCCCTCGCCTCTGCCCACCAGATAGCTCTCCTCATTTGTCCGTAACTTTGCTGATGCCTGCTCAGGCGTCAGCATTTCCAGGACTTTTTGACCTGAGAAATCTGTTTCTTTGCTGATGGGCTGATCGGCAGGAATCTCCGTCGTGTACAGCTGACCCTGATCCACAACCAGAGCCTTCCTCACAGCCTCAGGTACTTGAACTGTGGCTCCGAGACTGTCCACTGGCTCAGTCGATGCGGCAGCTTGCGCCTGGGTGCGATATTCTCTCGTCGCCAGCGTCGGACTTGCCGTTGTGGTGCTCGCCGATGCGTTGCGTTGCTGGTAGAAATACGCCAGTCCCGCTGCTCCCACACCCAGACCCACCGGAACACTGATTCGCCGTGAGATACGCATGGACGACTGCAAGGACTGTGCGGACGTGCGATTGGCTATTGAGCGCTCGAACGAAGCGTTGATGTGGCCGCCATTGATGCGGGGCTGCTTAAGCGCTTTCCGGGGACTAGAACGACGGAAAGTGCGCAGATTCTGGATTATGGCACGTCGCATCGTAGTAGCGGCATGAGGTAGAGAGTGAAGGAGGCGTTGCAGGAGGCTGCGGTGAAAGCTGACATGGAACGCCTGACACGTGAAAAACACGCTTCCATCAGAAGCGCTCTAGCGCCGGCTATTCCCTAGCTTTTTCGCAAGGCGTGCCAAGATGCTCGAAAATCGGCAGTGCATTCTTGTGTTCGCGATTGACAACTCTGCACCACCTCACTCGATACCGACTCCTCCACCTCACTCGATACCGACATCCCACAATGCCTTCCAAAAAGAAGTCAGGCAACAAGGCGCAGGGCCGCAGCGCCATCGAGGACGTTGTCGCCCGCGAGTACACCATCCACCTGCACAAGAGGGTCAGTCAATCAGTTTGATGAAGTCCAGACAATGGCCTTGGCTGTTCATCAGCGGGCATTGGGCGGAAGACTGAGAAAGAACAAATATCTAACAATTGGTTTTCCGTGGACTGTAGGTTCACGGTGTGACCTTCAAGAAGCGGGCCCCGAGGGCCATCAAGGAGGTCAGGGCGTTTGCTGCGAAGGCTATGGTATGAAAACGAACCCCACGATCTACACACAGCCCGCGAACGCATGCTAATGAAGAATGCCTCCTGTGTAGGGCACATCCGACGTCCGCCTCGACCCGCAGCTCAACAAGAAGGTCTGGGAGTCGGGTGTCAAGGGCGTCCCATTCCGCCTCCGGGTCCGCATCAGCCGCAAGCGTAACGACGAGGAGGGTGCCAAGGAGAAGCTGTACTCGTATGTCCAGGCTGTCAACGTCAAGAACCCCAAGGGTCTGCAAACCACTGTTGTTGAGGATGCCTAGATGGTGTTCGATGGAACTTGGGGACAGTCGTGAATGAACGTGGATCGGCGATGGCGTTCAAAAGGCAGTAATGATCCATGATACTGGCAATGCAATCTATAGCAAAGATGCGCTTCGCAGGCTCACTTGATGAGGTAGTGCTCAAGCGTCGCTGCGAGACCACTTGCGACGCAAAGCTTTCATCCACCCTACCACTTTCACATGCAACCATGTCACACATCGCTGATCACTAGCAAACTGTTCTGGCGCCCTGGCACAACGATATCCACGAGGTTTTGTCCGAGCACAAAGTTCCGCGAACAAACAGTGAATGCTTCTTTTGTGCACAATGTCGGCGCTTGTACGGTTAAGCCCCGCTTCTCTGCGCAAGGAAGCTCAGGGGATATCTATCTAACTGCTGCTTCCACATGCGATTGGACCACATACTTGAACGATTCGCCTAAGAAACATCTACATATTGCTTTTTGGCGGCCTCAAATTGCGAAAGGCTATTCTTCAGAACGGCCTGTTGGGTTCTCTATCAGAGTCAGACACGGCTACGCTGAGACCGGCGCCACGTCGTGTTAGCTGGCTGCCGGCGGTCTGATTAGGAGACAGATGGCTCACATTTGATCAAATGAAACACGTACCTCGTAAATAGGATACGTACATGGACCACGTGCGCTTTTTCGCCATCGTCATATGGCAGGATCTCACATATATGAATTGCAATATGTAATTTTGCTTCACATGGCGTCGATAGATGCGCGGGTCCACCTGATGATTTATGATAGCTTCAGCGGACCTCCGTTAAGACACAAGCAGTCTAGCACACCCTATCATCCGAATTCAATACGAGTCATGGCTAGATTTACCGGCATCGTTGCTCTCGCCCTCGCAGAATCCACCTACGTCTTCGCCACTAACCTTTTCGTCTCCGACGACGGCAGCCTCGTCACCACCTTCCGCCTCACAAGTAGCAAGAATGGCTCACACACCCTTGACAAAATTGCGACCAACAACGACTGCGGACCGAGTCCCAGCTGGCTGACCCTCGACTCCCGCGAGTGCATTCTCTACTGCATCGACAAGGGTTCCGCCACAACGAACGGCACCATCACCTCCTTCTCCGTCGCCACCGATGGCAGCCTGGCCAAGATCAGCAGCGCGACTACCCTCCCCGGCCCCGTTTATGGCAATTTCTATGCTGGCGGACGCGGCATGGCTGTCGCCCACTACGGGGGCGCAGCTGTCAGTTCCTGGACTCTTGATGGAAAGGGCAAGATGTCGCTGAATCAGAACATCCCTTTTACGCTTGCCAAGGCCGGACCAATGACAGCGAAACAGAGCACGTCTCGACCACACGAAGCGATCACGGATCCGACAGGTCAGTACATCGTCGTGCCGGACTTGGGTGCCGATCTCGTTCGCGTCTTCAGCTACGACCACAAGACGCTTGCGCTCAAGAGCCTGGCTCCACTGCCAGTCGCCTCTGGTTCCGGACCGCGCCACGCCGCATTCTGGACGCCGTCGTCATCGTCACTTTTGAAGAGCAACTCCACCTCCACCACTGGCACGCACAAGACCTATCTCTACGTCGTGCACCAGCTTGACAGCACGGTCACTGGGTACGCTGTCACGTACTGCCCCAACAACAGCGGTCTGAACTTCTCCAAAGTCTACAAAGGCTCAACGTACGGCTCTCTCGCCCAGCCCAGCGGCAATGCGCCGGCTGAGATCCAGGTCACGCCCGACAACAAGTACCTCATCATTTCCAACCGTGACAGCAAAGCTAATGGGACATCGGACCAGATGTCGACGTTCCGGATCGGCGAGGACGGTAAGTTGGATTTGACGCAGCTCTGGCCCTCGGGCGGCGCCTATCCACGCCAATTCAGCATCAATAACAAGGGCGATTTGATCGCTGTGGGCAACCAGGACGGAAAAAGCGTTGTGCTGTTTGAGAGGGACTTGGCGAGTGGTGCGGTGGCTGGAGAGGTCGCAAAGGCAGTTCTGGAGGAACAGGTGAGTTGTGTCATTTTCGATGAGTAGAAGTAGACGAGGGTTTTGTTTTGCTCCTTGCGCATGATGTCTAAGAATCTTCTTGACACCGCAAATTGGCGAACCGAGTTCTTGCCAACCATTGCTGCGTCTCATGATCTCCGGTGTGTTTGCTTCGTGTCGTTTGCGCAATGGATGGTCATGTTGCCCACGACAATGCGAGTGCCTGACCCTGGCTGACCCTTGCTCCTCTCGTGATTCTGGCCGCACGGCTATGCTTGACTCTGCCTTTCCTGTCGGACTCTTGGTTGCACGTCCCAACTCGTAATGATGGCGGTCGCCTTAGACACTCTTGCCCATTGGTCTCGGTCAGAGCATCGGGCTCGTATAGCATCGACCACATGAAGCATAAATTGCACATCGTATCGACCTCGTGAACTATGGAAGGCACGTAGTATTGACCACAATCGACTGCGATCGAGGGATCCGGGCCATCACCCCAAGGGCCTTGCCGAGAGCTGCGTCTCCCTTCTACTTCCGCTTGTTATGCACCCTTGAGCTCATACCTCGCCCTCTCCAACTCCTGCAGGTCCAAAGGAGCCAGCTGCTGTCTCACGACCATAACCAAAGCGAAAATCATTGCTGGCACACACTCTCTCCACGCCTCTTGCCCCTTGCCCACCTTCCAGCTCACACCCGCAGCCAGCAGTAACAACGCTCCCAGAGCTGCATTTAAATATATCAGATACCGCTCCACCGGCCCCTTTTCTGCCTCGATCTTGTAGACCGCCTTCTTCCCTTTCGCGTCGGGAGCCTCCACAGGCATGAAGTGGAGTATGTACGCTGTAGCTGCTAGGCTGGAGATGCTCAGGATGAGAACGAGACGTTGTTGGTGAGTGTTGTGTGTGAAAATGAAGAAATGAAGGAGGATGACAGCGCCAGCAATTGGGATGGCCAGAAACAGATTGCGGTATGAATTATTTTTGCGCGCGTCTTCGGCTTGGATTTGACTTATGAGCTCTTCCTGATGCTCCTCGTCAATCTCGTCCAGCTCATCATCGGGGTTATGTGTGGGATATTTGAAGGCTTTGCGCAGCCGTGAGGATGCCATACTCCTCAATACCTGCTCAGAGTCGACGATCTGCACAGAGGCACGCGTGAAGTCGGGAAGAGGCTACGTATTTTGTGACCTTTGGCTCGAACAGACCGCCATTGATAGCCGGAAGATCTCTAAACTCAATCTGCGCTCACAGCAATGTTCCGATCAAGCTAAGCCAACCACAGCCTCATGACGGCATGTATTGCCCTTTGGTAGACCGTTAGAGATGTCCGTGTCTTTGCGCCATGATGTCCGTTCTGTTTTCTCTTTGTTGGCACAGTCTGGGTGCGGTCAAAAGCATTGAAGTCTTGCGATGAGCGACGGTACCAAACCACTGCTTGAGACGGACCAGCACGGAGATCGCTTTAAAATGGCGAAGAGCGTGGAGAATCAGAATAGGAAGAGGGTGTTGATTGTGGGTGCTGGTGCGGCAGGTAAGCTCACATGGACCTCAATGGGCAAGTGCATCGCAAGCTCACACACGTACGGGCATGTCCTGCGCCCATCATCTCGCCGCCCATACCGACAAATTCGACGTCACCCTTGTGGACGCCGTGGACTACTGCGGTGGTCAGGCATATAGCATTCCGATCGACAAAGAAAAGACAGGCGCATCATGGCTCAATCAGGGTGTACAGGGCGGCAGCTACATCTTTCACCATACCATGACCATGTTTGCACGCAATGGATTCTGGGCGGATCCAGTCAAGCTGCAGGTCTCCTTTGGCAAGGGCGATCAGTTCTGGACCAACGTCTACCCGACAAAGCTGCTTCAGAAACACGCCAAGGAAGTCAAGAAATTCTTCAATATGATTAAGATTGTGAGGTGGTTTGAGGTGTTCTTTGCGATGCTTCCAATCAAGTATCTGGTTAAGATCTTCGGCTTCAGCGAGGAGTTTGCCAACATTGTGGCACTGCCTATGGTCGCCCTCTTTCTCGGAACTGGCAATTACGCACCAGAAGTACCCTCGATGATCCTCGAGCGCCTCTGTACGAGCCCGACGTATGGCATGTGGTACCCGCCTGACAAGTCCAGTGTGGCCTCCAACCAACCGCCCATGGTCGTCTTTCCCAACTTCAGCGAGTTCTACGAGACCTGGCGAAAGAACCTCGTCAAGCAGGGCGTCAAAGTTCGTCTCTCCACAGAAGTCACCCGCGTCACGAAGCGAGACAAAGACGGCGTCACCGTCAAGATCATCTCTCGCACCCCAGCTAAGGACGGACACAACCAGGATTCTGCATGGGTCCCAAACAACGTCGAGGGATCCGCCGCCGATGCCGACGCTCAAGAGACAACTGAACAGTACGATGAGATTGTCCTTTGCGTCCTGACCGACACCGCGAAACGCCTGCTCAAACCCAGTATTCGCACCATCGAGTCCAAGGTCTTGGGCAGCGCCAAATTCGCCAACGACATTACTGTCACTCACCAAGATATTGATTACATGAAACGCCACTACGAGAACTTCTACAACGAGGACCTCGCCGTGCGAAATCTCAATGGCGTCGACCACTCCGACCGCTGCGACTTCGGCAAAGATAACTTCAAGGCTATGTACCTGATCCGAATGTACCCCCAAGATCTCACAAAGCTGGAAATGTGCTTCGACTGCACGAACTATCAGGCGCAGTTCCCGCCAAGTCTACCCTTCGAGAAGCACACGTTCCAAACCATCTTCCTGAACAAGGAGCGAGACGGACATCTCTGGACGATTGACGAGATCAAGGAAGACAAGATCATTCGCAAGGACTGGTGGCACCAGCTCTGCCACAGTTGGACTCACTATATCTTCGTCGTCCCCTGGATGATGTTTCTGCAGGGTAAACTGCACACTCGCTTTGCCGCCTCCTGGACGCTCGTCAACGCCCATGAAGTCGCCTGTATCTCTGGTATCTCTGCGGCTGTGGATCTGGGCGCCGAGTATCCGGCGGATTTGGAGAGAGACAAGTTTGCGTTCCTGTCCTTCAGGCTGTACTACCTCTTGGTCTATGGACGTTGGTACAAGAGGCGCGCGACGAAGAAGAGCAAAGAGGGGGAGGGGAAGAGCTGGGCGACGGGCAACGAGTATGGAAGTACCTATGCCGGCCCAGGGGTCAACGCTATGGAGGAGAGGAAGATTTGGAAGGACGAGTTGAAGGCGGGGCGGAGTTTGCCGAGTTCGGGGTAAGATTGTGGGAATATATACGCTGGTAGGACTGCTGGTATTAGAGGTCAAAGTGCCTCGAGGTAACACAGTCGTCGGCCTACAGTCCCGATGAATCCCGGCGCAGGGGTCGTAGATCGCCCATTCTTCTCCCAGCCTTACGTTCCCAGAGTCTGACGAACTTGTTCTCGCTGGATGTTCGTCGCCAGGTAAGTGGGCCCATCTGTTCGTGTCCAAAGATGAACTTCCTGGTGTGTGCCCTTGTAATCCCACTGCAAGTGAGTAAGTATACTTTGATGAAGTACGGTCTGCAGTCTGAAGAATGTGGAAGCGGCGCTCCCTTCGTTCACACTTCCATCCATCTCTCGCCATCCCCATGCTTGCTTCATACAACCACGTTGGAACTTCTCTTGTACACACGCCAGACGCATTCTTGCTAATAGCACATACTTTGAGGATGTCCTCGCCGCCAATATGACGACCAGTTGTATGGGCGCTCGTTTGACATGCACGCGCGGTGCTGAATAGGGCTTGCCGCCTGATCTGCAAGTTGCGGAATTGTCAAAGGCAGTGTCAGATAGTCAGTCAACTTCAACGCATTACAAAAGCGCTAAGACAGCATTCATTATATCTAACTGGGAAACATACTTCTAGTACCTTCTTATTAATCAATATAAAGAATAATCTAGGAATCAGTTGATTTGTAAGCTAAATTCAGAAGACTTTCAAATCAGCTGATTCCAAATCAAGAGAAAACTCTAGAAGGTCAATAAGCAAGATAGATAGGTGGTCCCTCGCCCTAGATATCCATGAATAGTCCAGCAATAATCAAGCAATAATCGATTAATTCGAGGGTATCCATCAAATTGGCAATCTCTTACTTCAATCTTGATCTGTTTCAACAATCTGGATGAATCGAAATTCTGGAAAATCCTCTATCAACAGCTGATGAGCCCGATCAGCTCCTAGATTTTGGAGTCATCAATGAGGACACAACAGATTTGATTCACAACCGATGAACAACCGATTTTTGACCATTTACGACAATATTCAGCCTTTGACAACAGCAGCTGTCTAGTCATTGATCAGACTGCTGCTCACTGATCATTGTGGACTCTACTAAGAACATTGCGAAATTTCGATTAATCTAGATTGTTGAAAATGATCAACATTAAAGTAAAAGGTTGCTATTTTGATGTACTGTATTTGTTAGGAGGGGAGCTAAAGCCGACGCTTAGCGCCAAGACACACTATATCCAATGAAAACATAAGCTCTCTACTAACGATGTAAGCTGCATACTTTCAGAAGGTACTAGATACTATATTGATCATTAATCAAATTGATGGAAGACTTCAGAACTAGCTAATTTGTAGGCTGATTTCAAATCAAGAGAAGGCTCTAGAAGGTTAATAAGCGAGATCACTAGGTGCCTCCTCTCCCTAGATAGCCATGAATACTCAAAAAAGAATCAAGCAATAACTAATTCATACAACACATTAAATCATCAACCTCCTACTTGAACCCTGATTAATTTTAATTAATCTTCACAATCTGAATCAATTAAATTCCGCAATATCCTCCATCTAACAACATTGATTCTATTGCCCTGATTGTTACTTGAGTTTTCATGGCTATCTGCGGAGAGAAGGCACCAATCTGTCTTAGCGCGAATTTATCATGCGTCGGCTTTAGCTCCCTTCCTAACAGATATAATCCATCAGATTGGCAACCTCTTACTTCAATCTTGCTCATTTCTGTCGCTCTTCGTAATAACACATATCTCGAGCTGTAGGCGTTGGACTCGAGCAATTACACTATTCGCTAGGGTCGATCATAGCGGCATAATTTTTCGGATTCTGGCCTATATCTCGCTCTACAGACGTCGCACTGCAATTTTGGGTACATCGCGAGGATCTGCATGCTGCAGCAACGAGCTACAAAAAGCTGCAAAAAGCTGCAAGAAGCTGCAAAGAGGTTCAATTTGCTGCAAATGGAAGGGTGCTTTATTCTGCTGCAATGTGTTTGCAAAAAGCTGCGACGTGGGGGCAATGTTGTAGAGTCAGTGTCTTCTCTGCAACGTCACATCACTAGCGTTCCATCGAGCTATCAAGCACTTCGATCCGACGTCTGGCGGCCGATATTCCAATAGCGTTCTTGACTCCTCGATCCGATGTCATATGAGCCACATGTTGTGGTTTCGAAAATTTTGATCAGCGGTCTACTTTAGGGGCGAAATGTCTGTCGCGATAAGGCATGACCACGGGCTGGAACGAGTCGCGAGCCAACGACAGATCAAGTGCAAGAAGGGACGATGATTCTTGGGAGGGCGTGAAAGCGGGGCAGTATCTGGCGGGGTCCGTGGGGAGGCGATGATGTTTCGAGAGGTAGAAACAAATTGCGGAGGATGTGAACAAGAGTGAGTGAGTAGGCGGAGACGAGCTGTGGGAAGGCATAACGGGCAGAGAGGGGGCGCAGAGGAAGTACGGGCGGGGATTATGGAGACGAGGAGCAGCAGGCGCGGCATGGAGCAACGAAGAGAAAGCGTGATTGTTGCCCGGAGAACCCGGAGTGTTGTCGCCCGATGCCAGTCCAACCGCCAGACGGTTGAGGGGTAGCCAGACATGATTTCTTGGGCTTACACGCAAGGAGTCCAAGATACTGGATGGCCGGTGGAGATGGCCTTAATGCTCTCGAACGCGGAGCAGCCGACGTTGGCAAAGGTAGTGGCACGACTGTGGAATCAGGACTCAATAGGTACGTCCCAACGACGGCTGCGGAGCATGCAGTGCTGGGCACCGAAGCACCACATCGCACCAGTCAGATCGAACACCGCGTCACGGGATCCCAGACCACCCATCAAGGCACCACGGCGAGGTGGTTAGGTTGCAGCAACTGTCCTCAACTCATGGTCTGGTGATATACACAGTCCGGTGCTGAAGAAGTGGTTGTAATGAGCATAGCTTGCAAGAAGCTTCGCCACCGCCATCATTGTCTCGGTAGTACAGCAGCTCATCCCTGTCGAAAATCTTAGGTTCCAGTGGCTCAACGGCTCGCATAAGACCATGACAGTCGTCATACAGCGTCGACGCCAATGCCTCAGGCTGGGAAGCAAGCCTCTGGCAATGTACCGGCTTCTTGACGCTCGCGTCTTGTGCATAAGTATCATCCGCTTGCTATGAGCACATGGACTGCATTGCGAGACACGGTCAATGGGTACACCCAGCGCGTACTACTTACATTTCCGCTTGAAGGCGGGTCAAACGGTCATCGGCTTTGTCGACACACCGAGCCATTCGCAGGATTCGCTACGCTACAACGATACCCGCCGCTTCCACACAGCATCATGGTCGCAGTCAGGCGCGTTTGTCGGTGTCGGCGGGATAGCGGTCGAATACCAGCGCGACAGCCTCCGCCACCGAGATGCATCCGCTAATGAAATTGGTGTACGGTTCTGGCAGCAGCGACAAGACAGAGTCAATCCGGTCTGTAAGATGCAAATCAGGCTCTCTACAGGACCAGGCTCGTACCCGTAGTGCTTTGTACTAGGCGAGAGCAGTAGCACTTTCCGCACGCAGAAGAGGGGCCAATGCTAAGAAGGGTTGGGCTGTGTGCACTTGCATCGGCGCTTGCGCACAATCCGCCAAGTATGGCTGCTCGTTACGCTTGAAAGATCACGCTGTCAAGCAGGCGGTCATTGACGCTATGCAAGCATGTGTTATCGCGTAAGGCAGTTGCCAGATGCCTGACTGCTTCTCGATGCTCTTGCCTGCTTGTTGACGCGTTTGAATAAATCTGGATGCGGCTGACTGCTTGTCAATGCAGCAGAGTGCTTATTCACGCGCTTGAATGCTCGCTGAAGATTGTTTCTTGAATCATCACTCCGCTCGTCTGCCGTCTCTAACTCCATTTTGCATGGGAGTAGGGTTCATCATCCGTACGATCGAACAAGAAAAAGACTGCATCGCCGACCAATTCGTCCGAAAGCCGAGCTAATAGTGCAAAGAGGCTGAACTGTGAATAGCATTGACTGGTCACTGTAGTGGCTCCAATGTCTCATTTTCGCAAGCGTGATGATTCTCGTGGAGGAATTCACTTAGGGCGTGAATTGTCCAAGCCCCATTTCGCTTGGCATCTGCTGTCTCCCCATTTTACGTTGCCTGCCAAGATCAGCTCGCGGACCACGATGATCCCCGACATTGGTCCCAGGTGGAATTATATTATCGTGAAATTTGCGATGCGATGTTTGAAAGTCAAGCTTTGCTGGTGCTGTCTCAAGAATAAGTCTATATAGAAGCTTCCTGCCTTAAATTTTGACCTCTGCTAGCGTTGATCCGATCAGGCGGGGGTTGTCCCACAAAAAGGACCACGGTCACACCAATTCTAGTCTTGCTTTTTGACATCAACTGGAATTGAAATCTCGACACCTCACGGACAGCATCAACACCGCTGCAGGTTTTGATGTGAATGTCAAGCCTCTTGGCTTGACTCCATGCCTGCCAGGAGGGCAAGACCTTCCGTTGGCGACGGAACCATCACTTGGACGAAGTCCACGCGACCCCAATTGGATTCTCCACGATCCCATTGCCAGTCGGCACGAGCAACGCCGGACCAACTCTTCAGCCTTCCAGCCGAGTTGCGAAATATCATCTACGAGTTCACGCTCTCTGAGACTTAGATTCACCACGTCAACGATAATACCTTTGAAGAGCCGACCCTGCTCCGGGTATCGAAGCAGATCAGAATCGAGGCTCTACCACTGTACTACGGTGTCAACAAATTCAGAATCCAGCTGAAATCCGCCGATGTGCCAAATACTGGACATCTGGTCGCCTGGTTGAAAGCTCTGGTTCGCGAATGTGGATCAAACAAGCCTTTCGGAGCTTGGGACATATCTTTCTGGTGCGGCGAGTACTCGGGTGTGCTGGCTATGCTGCCATTGTTCCAGCTCTTTCGCTCGGAACAAGTTAGTCACGAAGGCGCCGGATCGACAACTATGCCATTGCTCAATAATCCTAAAGCAAAGAGGCCTCTTTGCCTGTCGGCACTATTACCGCGGCCATTCTTCACGCATCCCACCAAGATCTCCATGGGTCGTGTGGAAAGACCATGCAAATGCGCCAGATCTCAGGCAAGCTGCGAGATTTCCTCGATCGCTTGTTAGTATTGGCGGATCATGCGAGAGACGAGGCGTGGAGTGACGAGGAGTTCGAGAAAAGTTTCAAGCAGGCGGTGGCCCAAAAGTCGGCTTCTGGGGAGGCAAATGAATTGAACGCACTGATTGCGAGGAAAGCGAGAGAGAAGCGTGCTCAGGATGCGGAGAATGCGAAGGCTGAGACCCGAGCAGGGAGCTAAACTTTTGTCGTGCCGAACTAAATAAGCAAGAAATCTTCAGACCAGCGCATTCGCTTACTGGGAAGACAATGTGCGAGGATGCTTACACAGCAAGATCACGGCTGAAGTCCCCGCGACAATTGCGATTAATGTCTCTAAGCTCTGAGTCGGTCTCAATTCCAATAACTTCACGTCCTTGGGTTTTACTCTCCGCAGCAGCCAGTCGTCGTGACGTTTGGCGTGCTTGAATGCTTCGTACCACAATTGACTGGTTCTTGACACGACTGATTTGCTCACTGACATGGCGGAAAGACTGATGATGCTTGTGACGGCTCAAGCTGTCGGCACAAGTCATGAAGCATTGACTTCATTGTGCAACCGTGTAGAGGCTGATTGAGTAACGGGCTCCTCAGGGCTCAAGCATTAAAGAGCCAATACAACACAGTCTGGTGTCGCGTTCTCTGTCCAGTCAATACTTGGGTATATCGCAATCGCACGCCACAATGACAGAAAGCAAATCCCAGGATTCTGTACCTGACATCGAATCCGCAAACAGCCAGTCTTTTCCAAACTCTCATGCAATCTCCACCTTAGGCGCCGCCCATTCAACCCGGAAGGTCAAGTGGTCTTGATCTCAGGCGCAGCTTCCGTCCTTGGCGGCAGAGATTCGCCGCCCTCTAGCTTAGCCTCAGTCGGCGTCTCCACCTTTGCGACGTCTGCGGACTCCACATGCGGTGCAATCTCATTGACAGCGGAATCAGCGGGTATTGCGCTTTTAGCCTCTCCATTGTCCGGCGCCTTATTCTCCTTCGCAGCATCCGCAGGCTTCGCGCCATCAGTACTCTTCTCAGGGACATCATACTTCACTGTCAATCCAATCTCCTGGAGCGATGCTCCGTTCCCGCCATATTCCTTTGGGATACTAGCGCCGAGATATTGGTGGAGTTGATCCCCGTACGTGAGCCACGTCATCTTTTGGAATGTGTCCTTCGAGATCAACATCTTCATCGTGCCCATCATCCACTGCATTACCGTCGGCACGTTGACAAAATACTTGTAGCTCACCGTTTCAGGGTAGTAGGTCTGAAACGTCGTAATGATCTGTCTCGAAGCTGTCTTGATCTCGACGGCTTGGCGAAAGAACGAGACGGAGAGGTAATCATGAATCTGAATCGCTTGGTACGGATCGGGACCTTGTCCGTAATCTGGAACTGTCTTGTCGGCCTTGTCGAGACGCAGTTGCTGCAGCGTCAGCTCCATCAGTGCAACACGCCATCTGATGAACGCAGCCGTATCTCCAAAAGTCTTCTGCGGCTGTTTCGCGGCAACGCCATAAATGTTGAAGATTGCTACATCCTCCTCATTCTTCGTGTCTTTTGCGCCTTCGACCCTGGTGACATAGCCGAGGCCGCCAAACTTGTCGGAAGGGAATGTCTCGTTCAGAGCGTCCAGTGGCTTGTATACTTTTCGCCATCTGAGAGCCTTCTCAAGCTGCTCTCTCGCCTTCGAGAGGTCGCCAGCGTTGGCGCGGAGGAACTTCTGGAGGATGATCAAAGTGGTGTGTGCTGTTGGCTTGCTTCATTGCATTTCGTCAGGTCGCAACGAGATAGAAAGAAGACGGGTGACACTTACCCTTCCTGCGCAGGCCTCAGCGTTATGCCGTACATCTCATTGTGTCCTGTCTGTTCCAAGATCTCAGGAAGCTCTGCTGCGAACTTGGAGAGGCCGTGATCCGCGGGCAGATTTGCCCAGTCAACATTGCTTGAGGCCATACCGATAGACCCACCGTACCGAGTCTACTGAAATCGAGAGTGGGCGGGCAGGTCTTTTAATGCATCTGCTCGTTGTCAAGAGCCTTGGACTTTGATGGACAAGGGTGTCAAGCTTTGACCCATGACTTGAGCTGCACCCAACCTGTTTCGTCTCTCTTTGGCTACGAGTGAAAATGGACAATTCCCTGATTGTCGAGTCAGATATGTTACCAGGTTGCTTGTGCGTTGAAATCTTGCGAAACATGGAAGATCAAGTTTCAACGGTCATTAATCCGTGGTGAGTCCACCAGCTGTGGTATCTACATATGCTGAACTTCGTGTATTGGGGTATAGCCATGGGTGTCCAAGAAATATTCTTTCTAGAAAAAAAGTACGCCTGCCAACGCCTTGCTCAGAAGCAGGACATCATCGGAAATCGTTCTTGCCTTCACTGGGCAGCAAGCCATAGCGTCTTAGCTAACGAAGTGGTTCATGTGCCCTGGTATCCTCATCTGGCACTTGTCGCAGTCCGCGCGATAGCCAATACTCAGCCCACGCCTTACCGCGCCTCCATCCGCGTCTTCGCGCTGCAGAGCATTCGGCGGCCCTGGCGATATGCTCCCGTTGCTCTGCGCACCACTTCTCTGCCTCTGCTTTCTCAATAGGAAGCCGTTGCTTGAGCCATCAGCCTCGGGCTCTACACTGACAGCCCTGCTCATGGCCTGACCATCACTGTAAATGTTCCTGGCTGGGTCGATCGTGATAGAAGGTACAGCATCCGTGGTCTCAATCTCCATGTCATTAACACTAAGCGTCGATAACTGGCTGCCTGCGACGTCGGCGGCACTTGGTGGTGTTGGCACCTCGTCTTCATCTATTGGCGATGGCACCTCAAGATGCCCGTCTGAGCTTGCAAACTCCTGCGGGTGGCGATCACGAATGTGCTGCTTATAACCAGTCCTAACGGTAATAGCATTGGCGCTTATTCTACCAACGTTGGCATGAGCAAACGGAGTTGCCACCCGGTGCCCAGACGTCTTATTCTGGACACGGCTTGCCCAGCGGCTTGCTGGCTGCGGAGCTCGGGGAAGATGCTGATATTCCTCGGGTGACTGAGAGTAGTTCGCCACGTCATCCATTTCCATGTCGTCGTCACCCGAAGAGAACATATCCTGCGGGCTCCCAGGCTCGGACATCATGGACGACTGATCATCGCTGTCGTATTTCGGATGCTGAGAGGATGCCTGCGTGGGTGTGTTGATGACAGAATCGTAACCTCCGAGCGTAGGCCGAGAACGCTTGCCCGTCGGTGCCTCTGCGTTCCAAATCGTTTCGCCATCTTCGTCGCGACCGCGCTTGTTGCCTGCTGTTGGGGCCGCATGCGCTACGATGGCGGAAGACATAGTCGCTGTTGAAGCTGATGCTGACAGTGCCGAGATGAGTGCGGCGTTTGAAATAAAAAGCGATCACCGGATGGATGGTGGGGTGCTTCAAAGCTTCATTGATGAGCTCGAGCAGTCGCTGGCGATTTCTGCTACTGCATGCTGAGCAACTGGACGCGAAGGACAATGCCTTGTGGTGGCATGTGGAAGGTCTTGGATGACATGCAGAGCCTCGGCGGTCAGAGCGTTGGCTTAGGTCGATCTCGTTCTGTCTTGTCATGTGGTGGCGGGGCACGACTCCAGAATCTACTTTGAGGAGGGGCAGCGCAATTGCTAGGAGGTACTTGATCAAGACGACACGACCGCGCAGCTGTATTCGAAGGCCTTGTAGGTGCCGTAGGACTGGGAGTTCCTCCAGCGTTCACATTGCAAGGCGCATTTGCTGCTATCATATGACACAGCAAGACTCCCGATCGCCTGTTCAATTAAGATGTTGACTAGAGACAGGTGGTTCGACCTCGAGACTTGCTGCGACGATGACTGCCAGCTCGTCTCACTTGCAGGCGCTTGCGAGTCGCCCCTTTGCCCTTCAGATGTCTTGCAGAATTTATGCACCAAGTCTCAAAGTAAGACAGTGAGGGACTAGGCACGACATCAAGCTAGAGCCTCAGAGTCACTTTGGTGTCACACTGTACCTGCCTCACCAATCTGCTGGTCCTGGGTATTGATGATCCTACCAGCTTCCCGACCATGATTTGAAATGGATCTACCGTGTCGTGCTTTACTGGCCGGTGGCCGTTTGAGGCTACACGACGCAGGGGAGATTCGAGAGCGCTGTTCGTCTCGATGCATGCATCGAGCCTCTGCCCAGGCAACGCGACGAACGGTATTTGTGTGGTTACTGCAAAGCTACCATGACACCTCGAGCGTCTCGCATCTCGTCTGAGTTCTGCTGTATGCACTGCCGCGCTGGCAAGAGGGCATGATACCGTACGACTGCTGACACTTCCAAACAGCCAGCCGAAGCTGGCTCTTGTTTTCTGCTTAGACATCGAACTCGCTCGACAACAAAACAGTTCCATTGAAGCAGCTCGTCAGGCAAGTGTCCTACTAACAGAGGTTTTATTTCCAGTGCTCCATCCTCCGCGGTGGATAGCTCCAAAGCCAAACTGGTTCCGTCGCCACCCACAATCGATCTCTACGTCTACATGCACGTCAGATCAGCCATGCTACCTTTTCTGCCACCACAAATGTTCGAGTCCAGCCCAGTAGACAGAAGCGGGATTTGTCGTTTTTGGGCTTGCAAGTCTGAAAGTCGGGCAATAGCCCCATTGCGCCGTCCGGATTGAGCAGATCACTTATCTTGCGAAGTCACAGCAACCGGTGCGTCCTTGTTGGCGATGCCGCGATACCGGTCATAGTGTCAGGGCAGCTGGTCGAGCGCCGTGCCGCGGGTACTATTCAAGATGAGGAGTATTTAATGAGGTGACGGCGGCGAGCTCGACATGTGCAGCGGGCAGCGCAAGGTCTGCTCTGTCATCCTGCGGTGTCCCTTTTCCGATCGAGCCCAGTGTTTCTATCGTCAGTCAGCCGCTGCACTGGGCTACGTGAATGCTTGAGTATTGACATGATTGACTGCTTGTTGAGAGAAGTGACTGATGGCTGAATTGTTGACTGCTTTTTAGCACGGCTGTCTGAAGTAGAAACACCCTGATCGATCTACCGATTTCACCTTTACCTATCACTCGCTTGACAAGTGGTCTGGCTGGTAGGACGACTGCTAGTTGGGCCGTCTGGCACCGAAAGATTCGTCCTCGTCAGCCGATTTGTGTCGCCCACAGCCTTTCTTAGGCACTCATGAAAGACGCGTCGCAAATACTACTCTCGACATCGCGTCGTATCCATTTCGCAAAAGGCAGTAAGCAGTGTGGCCTATCCTACGGAAGATAAGGCGATCCCGTGCGCACGACACTGACCTCGCCATCTTTGAAGCATTGCCATGCACTAATAAGCCCGCTCACTGCTTCCCTTCCTTGCCAGCGGCCTGCTCCTCCAATCCAGCTCTCCTCAACTGATTCCTCTTCCCCAATATCCTGAGCGTATTCCGCTTCTCAATATCCGCCATCTGATCCCAATTGGCAATGCGACCCAGCGTGCCATCCTTATGGATAATCAGCGGGCCCAAATGGTCTAGCGACGCGGTAGCTGCGCCTGACGACATGTCCAGATTGAATTTTCTGTCCTCATCGCTCGGCGCGGGGAGAGGGAGAGGTGTGTCTTGATCTTGAATTTGTTGTGTCCTACCGTCGGCCACACCACTGGTTTGCTTGTCGCTGGTGTCCTTGACGTCTTCGACGTGGGGTGCGGAAGACATCATGCGTGGCTTTATTTGCGGTCGCAGAGGTTGGCTGGAAGGCCTGCAGCTGATGGTCGTGACTTTTGCTTTGCCGTGAGGCAGTAATCTGAACATTGATTTCGATGGAAAATCCAGATGTGTTGTAGATGTTGCTTCACGAGAAGCATTACGGCACTCCACTCGTCGAAGCTTCTAGCATGAGCATTGCGATACCAAGAATCTTGAATAGACCAGACAGTCAACTCGCAGCGCGGGCTGATCGCGACTTCGAGTCTGCCCCGTGTAGCGATCATGGCATCAGACACGTGAACGCCTTAATCAGATCATCGAATTGATCCAGGTTCAACCGACATTACTGAAAGTGGGCAACAACATCAGTACCTGACAAAGTCAGGTATCTTTTTAGTCACGCATTGCTCAAAGCTGCCCGAGTAACAAACATTTTGGTATCATAGTTGTCTCGCCCTGCCACGAAAGTCCACCCCAAACGCATTCTCGCCCTCGGTACAACCTTCAGTCTCATGCCATCGTTATCAATGCAAACGCATTGTCAATCGCAGTACAAACGTCATTCTCGCAGTATCGCGCCTCTCTCCATCTCACTTCCTGCCGCCTGCAGATGATGGACATCTTACGAAGCCTTAGCACATCCAGAGCATGCGCACTGGCCCGGCTTGCATGGACAGGCTTCGGTCGAGCCAGCGCAGTTGCACTTGGTCTTCTCGCCACCAACCTTCTCCATTTCTGCCTGCTCAGCAGTCTTCTCCGTGGTTTGGACGTCTGGGTTCTTGGGGCAGCTGCCACAAGCGCAAGCACCAGGTGCACACTCGCAGGTGCCAGCGACGCCTGCGCAGTTGCAGGCAGTGCGGTCGCCCTCGACAGTGTGCAAGCCGCCCGCCTTTCCGACCTTGACATCTGGGTTCTTGGGGCAGCTGCCACAGGCGCATGCACCGGGCGCACACTCGCAAGTACCGGCTACGCCGGCACAGTTGCAAGCAGTGCGATTGCCATCGACAGTGTGCAGGCCGCCCGCCTTTCCAGTCTTGCCAGCCTTGAGCTCCGCAAGGTGCTTGGCCTCGTTGTGGACATCGAGCACCTGCTTTTGACCCTGAGCGTAAAAGTCGCGAAGCTTCTGGCCGGTCGGCGTGTTGGCAGCCTTCTCGAAGTACGAGCCGAGACCACGCCATGCGTTGTTGGCCTGGGTGGAGATGCCGTACTTCTGGTCGACGGCCTGAGCACGCTCGGTGGCCTTGTACTTGCCATCGAAGTCTTGCAGCGCCTTGGTGAAGCGGCTGCTGATGCCATGCTGCTGATCAGCCTGAATAGCGCGCTGGACAACCTGGTCGCTCAGAACGTAGCCGTGAGCCAAGTACTCTGCAACAATTCGCGTCCGTGGCTTCTCTTCCTGAGGGATTTCGCCATCCTCTCCTGCAGAGCCTGCGGCCTTACCGCCGGCGATCTGGTCGAGTGACTGGGCTGAGGTGACATGGACCTGAGCTGGGCCCAGCTGGGTGTTATCGAGGAGGAGGGCAGTCTTGGCAGCAGTTTCCTTCTCGAAGGTCACAGTCGCCGACTGGGAAGATCCGGACTCGCTGGTCTCGGGTGTTACAGAAAGGGTTTGGATCTTGCCGCTATACGGATATTAGCAGGTGTTGGTCATGCAGGAACTACCCATTGCAGAATGGCGTGGTCATCAATGAGCAAGTTTCCTGCCACTAAGGTGGGACTCGCCAAAAGGAGAAGAAATCTTTTATCTCTTTATCAGAGGTCTGGCTGCTGATGCCCTTGACGTGGACAGTGCTCGACATTGTTGGAATTTGACAAGTGGTGGGTTGGATGTTGGTTCAGTTCGAGGGTGATGTGGATGAAGCAGCGCAAAAGGTCAGTGACCGAGAAAGAACTTTTGTATGCTGCCTTACTCCAGGCACCACGTAAGGGCAGCCGCTCTTACCCCACTGACGTCGCCACATGTTGCCACGCGCACAAATCGCGCTTGCTACGTTACCCAGTTATCCTCCTTCTGACATAGTTCCACAGGAGGCATTCTTCGCCCCTCATTATTCTGATTGCTACAACTATGCGGTCCTGCTTCTCTCCGTCAACACCACGAAGACGCCACAACACCATGAAGACGCCACAACACCCCGAAGACGCCATTTTGAGATACCTCATGGCTTCTCAAGTATCTCAAATCTGGCCTCCGGCAAGGAACGGCTCGGTTGCTACGGATCTCAGTGGCTGAGTCCAGAGCGTCAGGCCGAGACCTCCGTGTGAGAGGCTTCAGGTGGTAAGTCAACACATGAAAGACGAGATGAACGCGAGTCAGGCAGGACATTCCGATTCAGTGTGGAAAATTGATTGGCAAGCTGTCCGACCAAGGGTCTGTCGTTGAAGATGTGAAAAGCTTGACTGTGAGCCCCTTGAACGGTGCCGTCCTACTCTGCACTTGGACGTTGACAGTGACCGGAGGATCCGTGATACCTTCGCGGAACATCGCGCTTGGTCGAGGCAGGATGTGGACGGTTCCCTGGACCCCGCGGTCGCTGGTTGAAGCAGGACATCCGTCAGTAGAGACATCCGTGCTTGTTGTGTTTGGGAAAGCCGAGTTTGGCATGCGACCGATGCCGTTGAGATGTCGATGACCTAGAATGCGTAGTTATTATTAATTACTAATTGAATCGATGAAACGACCGCGAGCTGCTTGGAAGTTCTCAACATGAAGGCAATGCCTCGATGCTGCAAATGCACATCTGTTCTGTTATTACTGTGCTCGCACTGTATGCGCATATTTGACATGCATCCAAGATTATCTTAATTAGTTCTAGGCGGTGGCGATCTGCCAAGGCGCCGAAGCTTAGAGTGCGGCTCTGTTCGCGACCAGTTCTTTTAACACAGCGACAACGTGATCACGACCACACATTCAATAACAGCGTAACTCGTCAGGCAGCCACCTGAACACCCCTCATTCACGCGACCGATTCTCTCTACGACAGCACGCATAAACCATCTATGGGTTCATACAACAGCACCGCCGTCAACGTCCTTTCCTCCCGCGCTGCAAGCCACGCAGGCGCAATCGTCCTCGGGGGCGCAGCGGGTCTCTCACGTACGGACTCCAGCTTCGCGCTGTTGGACTGGCTACAGGTGGTAGGCCCGCGCTAAAGGACGTGGGCGAAACCATTCACGGTACACCAGGAATAAGTTAAACCGCAATGCCAGCTATGGACGTGCCATTTCCTATGCTGGACGTTCAGCGCTCACCTCCCATCAACATTGCATCGCCTGCCCGCAGGCCTGTAGCAGACGCGACCATATCCGAGCCAGAGCCCACCCCTAAGCTCGACCATGCAGCGATCAAGGAAAAGGCAAGGAAGCGCAAGAAGAACAAAAAAAGGGGGATGCCACCCGCTGCTCCAGCGGTCAAGGTGATCAAAGGCTTTGAGACGCCTGTCACGTCTGGCGGGGAAGAGTCCTCCACGAGTACACCCATGCTGAGGGCTACCGGAAGTCCTGCGCTAGGCCCGGCGACGAGCGGGATCAGCACATTGAAAGCCCGTTTAGACGCACTCAATCTGGACTCTGAAGAGCATCGTCCAAGTCTTGCACGTGTCATTTCCAATACCCAATCTGCGTGCGACAGCAATATGTCTTCGAGAGGCGGCAGTGAGGGTGATAGAACAGAGATGGAGACCTACGACGTGCCCCTCGACCAGGACTTCGTCAGCCCAGACGCTGATGGCACCACGCCCACACCACCAATCCTCGCGTCCCACGCTGTCGAGGGCGGCTTACGGTCCAAGTCTCTGTGCCGAAAAATGTGCGCTAAGGACTTCGAGCCCTTGCGCTGCTTGGGCAAAGGTGCGTTCGGCACCGTGCATCTTGTGCGTCAGCAAGCCAGCGGCCGTTTGTATGCTCAGAAGCAATTCAAGAAGGCCAGTCTGACCGTGCACAAGCGTCTCATAGAACAGACTCGAACTGAGCGCGCTATTCTGGAGTCCGTCAATCGCCATCCTTTTGTCGTCAAGCTCTTCTACGCCTTCCAGGACCACGAAAAGCTGTATCTGATCCTTGAGTACGCGCAAGGAGGCGAGCTCTTCCATCACTTGGCCATGGAGCGCATGTTTACAGAAGACGTGGCCGCCTTCTACATGGCCGAGATAGTCCTGGCTCTTGAGCACCTGCATCAAAACGTCTGTGTCATTTACCGTGACCTCAAGCCTGAGAACTGCCTGCTCGACTCCGAGGGTCATTTGCTTCTCACCGACTTCGGTCTGTCGAAAGTCGCACTCGAGGAAGCAGAAGGCGGCTCGCGTGCCAATTCTGTCCTTGGCACTATCGAGTACATGGCCCCTGAAGTCATCAAAGGCGAGGGCTATGACTTTACAGTCGACTGGTGGAGTCTTGGAGCTATCGGCTTCGACTTGCTTACTGGAAGCCCGCCGTTTGGAGGCAACAACCACGCCAAGATCCAGCAGAACATCCTCAAGCAGAAATTGCAGCTCCCGTACTTCCTCGGACCAGACGCCAAAGATCTGCTCACGCGTCTTCTGCGGAAAGAACCGAACAAGCGTCTAGGCGGCACATCGTCGAAGGATCTGAAGGTAATGAAGACTCATCGGTTCTTCCGCAAGATCGATTGGCGCAAGCTGGAGCGCCGTGAGATGGAGCCACCGATTCAGCCGATCATCACAGATCCGGAACTTGCGGAGAACTTCTCGAAGGAGTTTACCGATTTGCCCATGAGTCCGGTGATAGCGCGCGGGAGCGAGGATTTCGATCAGCTCATGGCCGATGCCAATGCGGCTAGGATCGCGGCGGAGGAGAACAATCCATTTGGTGGGTTTAGCTTTGTCGCGCCGAGTAGCCTGCTGGAGGCGGATGGGTTTGCTTTGGCGGTTTGACTGCATGGCGGTCAATCTCGGTGCGGTGCGCTAGGAGCACTAGGTCGTCCTTGTAACGGGCGCCTTCTTCCAGTACGGTGCGCGGATTGCGTTGCATGCATGGTTGACAAGGGAGGCTTTTTCAAAGCGAGTCTGGCGCATTCTTCACATTATTACCTCGCACCATACATAATACTTGGTAGGGCAGAGTACGTGTCTGCCGCCGACATCAACGGCGTGTGTGCCTGCATACAATCCACCCACTACTGCTGCGCGCAGCACTCTCCGCGAGCCGCACTTGCCGACTGACAGTGGCAGGCGGGATGCCCGTGCCAGATCCCTAAGCTCCCAGCTCCCAAATCCCACCCAGATGACTCTCGAACAGTCCTTCCATACCAACCCAGCCCCTCTCGACCAGCAAGAATGAAATTCTTGACTTGCAAGTGAAAATGATATACCCACACCCCCTCCCCAACAAAAAGCAACCCACGACTCTCCTTCCCTCATCCTCCCCGCCCAGCGCACACCTGCTTCCTTTTATCGTCCTCCTCCCCTCCTCCAACAACAACACAAGCCTCCACCTCGAGGGGCGGTTCCTGGCGGTGTAGTCTTCGGTCGATTGATTTCGCTGTTGGGCAGGCAAGCAAGCAAGCAAGCAAGCAGGTGCAGGCATAGGCAGGGGAACGGCCGGCGAGCGAGAAGGCAACGAGGAATCACCAAAGGAGAGAAATTGGAACCAAGGGTGTCGAAAAAAAGAAAAAGATCTTTTGCATCGCAACGTGCCTTTCCAACTCTACGTCCCGCAAGAAGCGCCAACGCCTACAACGCCACCGCCTCCCCGATCGCCTTAGCCAGCCTCCTATACTCCGCCAACAAGTCCTCGACCTCGGCGATTCTCAATTCTCCCGCGCCCTTGACCTCCAAGAACCTCTTCCTCGGCGGCTTCACCCGCCTCAGTTCCGCCAGCGCCTCCCGCGCGTTCATCTCCTCGCCATCCCCCACCGTACCGTCCACCGTCTGCTGCTTCTCCAGCGCCGGACACGCCTCGCCCGTCGACGATGCCGGCGCGTGGCTCTCCATGCTTGGACGAGGAGACTCGACGATATCTGCCAGCTTCCTGTCCACGCTGGGGCTGGTCTGGAGGCCCTGGAGGCCCGGGGTCATGGCGGGGGCGCTGCTGGCGCTACTGGAGCGGCCGAAACGGGTGGCGAAGGAGGGCATGGCGAATTTGTTGAGAGGGTTGATGGCGTGGAAGAGGGTTTGCGCTTGTGCTCCGGGGCCGGCCGCGGGAGTTGTGGCCGGGCTGTCATCTTTGGACTTGCCCTCCCTTTCCTTTTCTCTCTCCCGGACGCTATTGGCTATCGTTTCAAAGGCCACGCGCTTACCGCTGCCACCCGAGCGGGTGCTATCCACACTGCGTTCGCGAAGCGGTTTGCGGCCTCCGATCAATTGCTCGAGCAGCTTATTGCTCTCACTCTTGGCGCTGAGAGGGTCGTCGAGGGCCGGACTGCTGCGCCCGGAGGCCGAGAGATTGTCCTCAGCATCAAGCTCGCTCGAGTTGACCAGTCGTCTCGCCTCTGCTAGTGTCTTCGGCAGTGGGGAGTCGCCGGCTGCTTGCTCTTTGAAGCGGCCAAAGACGAATTGCAGACTGTTCTCGAGCGTGCCATTGATACTGTCGTAGATCTTGTCGGCGGTTTTCAGGATTTCCTCTCGACCCGCTTCAATACGGTCGGCTTGTTGCTGCACGAGCGATGAGAGTCTGCGCTGATGCATCGTCGGTCTTGAAGACACGGACGTCGGTGTGCGTGGAGAAGGAAGACTCTTGGCTGCATCATCCTGACTGCTTGCCGTGTCGCTTGCCATCGCTGAGGTTGGAGAAGATGGTGTGGGCTTGACCGGATCGGGCTGCTCGGCTGACGTCGGCGCCAACTTTTCCCTGTCGCCGGACATTGGTGTGACGGTTCTATTCGGAGACTTTGGAGGACCTGAGGGAAGCTCATCGGCTCGCAGGGATGACAGATCGACCGTTTCTAGGAATGAAATGGCGGCTTCCAAGTTGACCAGGCAGTAGGCAGCTTCACCGTCCACCTTGGACGTTGTCCGGAAGCGTTGGATGAAGTTCAGGTTGCTGACCACGTTGATGCCTTCCGGCGGACTTGTGATCAGCGTGTAGATGAGCGTCGGCAAGATCTCATCGGCGGATGATGAAGATGGGAACAGCTGACTCAGGGTGTCCACAATGCTCTTGTGGGCAGCTGTCAAGTGATGCAGCTTTCCCGCCGGATAGTGCTCATCACTCATCCTCTGCAGAGCCTCCCTGGCGTCGGCCAAAGAGGCGTAGATCTCGTCTTCCTTCTCTTGGGCGATCTTTCGTACCGCCTCGTGTGCAGGGTCGGAGTCCACGTGCAGCTCTTTCAGGCCGATGCCGACCACACACAGTGCTGCGGTGCGCGACCTGAGCTTCTCGTCCCGGGCCTCATCTTCGGTGCTCTTGTGTCGGTAGATCTTGTCGTAGACCTTCTCACACGTGGCGCGCTCCACCGCCTCTTCCAAGGCGATCCGCTTCCGCTCGAGCAGCCTCCTCGCTTTTCTCCTCTCTGCCACTTCTGCGGGGGTCAGCATCTCACCACCGCTGCTCTCACGGCTCTCGCTCCTCTTCTTCCTGGTCCCCGAGCCCGCTCGTCTCCTGCCCACCGCATTGTTCGGCGCCGGTGAGTTGTTCTCGCGGCCGATCCTCGAAGCCACGGACGCGATGTGGGTGGCGATATGGGCCGCAGCGCGTTCGTAGAAGTTCTGGAACAGCGCGGACAGGGTGTCGGCGGTGACGGGCTTGTCGTGGACCTTGGCGCTCAAGCCGTCGATGAAGCGTTCCGTCAAGCTCCGGATCTCGATCGGCAGCTCGTCGAATGTATTGGGCGACTTGAGCTCTGGCGGCGAGGACGCGCGCGGCTCTTCTTCTTCTTGTGCTTCTTCTGCTTGTGCTTGTGCTTCTGCTTCCGCATCCGCTTCCTCTCCCTCCGGGCTTTCAAACACATCTCCCTTCTGGCCAGCCATTGCCGGGGACGCGTGTATGTGTCTCGGAGGGAAGGTGGTGGTGGTGGTGGGGGTGGTGGTGGTGGTGAGGGAAGGAGACTCGGGCATCCTGGTGAAGCTGCTCGAGACATGCAATGGAGGCGCGGGCATGGTTGTGGGAGATGTGCAGTAGTAGCGCGTCTCGTGTAATGTGGTGATGTGTAGGTGGTTCTAGTTGAGCTTCGGCGGTGCAGATCTGCATCATGCGGGACAGCGGTGGAGCCAATCATCAACAACGACGGTGGTTCTGTCACATGCGACACTACAGAGAAGAGGACGCCTGGTGACACACACACACTCTCTCTCTCTCACTCTCTCTTTCTCTCACTCTCTCTTTCTCTCACACACACTCTCTCTCTGACACACACACACACACACACATACATACTCCCCCCCCTCCCTCTCCCACATATCCATCATTATTATTCGCTCTATTGACACAATCTATGCGATGCTTCTCCATCTCTCCCCCACGTGACGATGCTCGCCGACGCTCTCCTGCTGCTCGGTCTCTTGCTGCTGCCGCGCCTGGCCCACGCAGCTCGACCACCCGACCAGAACCGCCTCCCCGTCATCCCACCACCCACACCAGACAACCATCACTCCGGTCGAGGGAAGGCAACGCGCCCGCAAGGTGGGGCAGAGAGAGTGTTGACGCTCCGGCACATCTACCATCACGGCGCCCACCAATACCCACACCTCCACCGATACCTCGATGTCCCGCCCGAGGCCCGTCTCACAGTCAGCGATGATGCTGGCCCACCGTATGGGAAGGCGGAGAAGCTGTCGGCCAGAGCCACGACCGTCAACATCCAGCGCCTGGCCCATCGCACCCCCACCGACATCGATCGACTGCTCGACCACGCAGACACCTATGGCGAAGCGGCCACTCTGCCATCCGACGCCTGGACCGACGACGACATCTTGGGCCCCGACATCTCCCACAAGCACACCGTCCTGACCTTTGCCAAGATCGCGTCAAACGCATACGTCGAAGACCACCTCGGCCGCGAATGGAAGGATGTCAAAGGCGGCTTCAACTACACCGACGACTTCGGCTGGCAGCAGGATGGCCTGCGCGGACACATCTTCGCCGACCAGACCAACAAGACCATCGTCATCGGCCTCAAGGGTACGTCTACCTCCTGGTGGTTCGACCATCCTGCCACCTCCGCCTCTGACTTGCTAAGCTGACCTGGGTTGTTGATGGGTCTGTAGGCACGTCGCCAGCGGTGTTTGATGGCGCTGATACCACGGGGAACGATAAGTTGAACGACAACCTTTTCGGCTCGTGTTGCTGTGGCCAGGGAGGTCCATACATGTGGAAGCAGGTGTGCGACTGCAAGAGCTCGGATGCCTACACCTGCAATCGCACCTGTCTTGTCAAGTCGCTGCGTGACAAAGGCCATTACTACACGAGTGTCCGCCATCTGTATCACAACGTCACCGAGCGATACCCAGATGTGGAGGACGTCTGGTTGTCCGGGCACAGCCTGGGTGGCGTGGTCGCGTCTCTCCTCGGCCTGACCTACGGCTTACCGACACTCACCTTCGAGGCCTACCCAGACGCCATGGCGGCCTCGCGTCTCGGCCTTCCGACTCCACCCGGCTACCGGATCGGTCTTCACCAGAACCGACGAGGCACGGGCATTTATCACTTCGGACACACGGCGGATCCGATTTACATGGGGACGGCCAACGGAGCCACGAGTGTCCCGTCCATCGCAGGATACGCGTTCGAAGGGGTGTGCCACACCGGACAGACGTGCACGTACGACACGGTCGGTGACCTGGGCTGGCGCGTCGGAATCGGCACGCACAAGATCAACAGCGTCATCAAAGATGTGCTGATGCGGTACGACACCGTGCCCGAGTGTGAAGAGGATCGGGATTGTCAAGATTGCTACAATTGGAAGTTCTTCGAGAGCAACGGAACTGAACCCATCACCTCACGCGCGTCCTCATCCACGAGCACCTCCACGCGGACCCGCACAGAGACGTGCAAGACCCCAGGCTGGTGGGGCTGCCTAGACGAAACGAGTACTTCGGCCCCGACGACGAGCACCAGCTCCTCCTCTTCCTCATCCACCGCCACGTGTAAGACACCAGGCTGGTTCGGGTGCAAAGACCCAACAACGACCACAAGCAGCTCAGCCCTGGCCACCACCACCACCACCGCTGCGCCGGCACCGACCATCACTACGACATCCAGCGTGCCTACCAGCACCAGCACGTGCATGCATCCAGGCTGGTTCGGATGCAATGATCCGACCACGACCACAACGGATGCACAGCCCGCCAAGACTGTGGGAAGCACCACGCCGACGGCTACCGCACAGCCGGGGGAGGGCAGTGCGCCCGATTCGGGGCGCAAACAATGTGTCGAGAGACATTGGTACGGGGTTTGCAAGGAGTACGAGGATGTGTTGAAGGGAGAATTGCGATGACACGAAAGCACGCATCAGAGAACGAGATGATCTATGAGATACATGTATGTGCATGAGCGACACGCGGGACGATTCGAAATTGCACGATTGGCAAGGCGTTGCAAGGCGTAAGACGGAGACACAGCATAGCGAGAGGGCTGGGATGGCGAATATGCCATGTACAGATCATTGATAACCAGTATGGCATCTACAGCACCCGCCCGTAAGGATGGCGTTTCCTCGTGCTCCAGGTCTTTTGCCACTGTCGTCACCATGTCGCTCGCCAGGCTCTATCGTCATACCTCCACCTGATGCTCGGGCTCTGCCAAAGCCCGGACGGCCCTTGCTCCACCAGCATTTCCCCTCCCCCCGAACCACCTGCTCTCGCCTCACCCAAAATCATGCACCGCTTTTTTCCACCGCCTCGCACCGGCTCCGAGCACTCGACTCCAAAAGAAAAAAAAAAAGTCCTGCAGAGACTTCGGCGGCAAGCCAGCCAGCCCGTCGTCGATGCATCTGTCCCAGTCAGCGGCCGAGCTCCTAGATCGGCACTGAAGAGTTTTTCATTTCGCTCTCTCCCTGACACTTCACACCACCACCGCCGCCGCTCCACAGATTTGGGGAAAAAGAACAAAAGAGGAACAAAAAGGTCGCTCGATGCAGTCCTTCAAATTTCCAAGTCCCCCCCCCCCCCCCCCCCATTCGAATCTCAAGCCTTCTCCCCCTCATCCGCACTCTCAACCCGAACCCTCGCGTCCCCCCTCGCCGGCCTCTCCCCAAACACCCCCGTCCCAATCCTCACCTCATCACTCCCCGCCCTGACGGCCGCCTCGAAATCCGCACTCATCCCCATACTCAACTCGAGGGGCTCCCCGCCCTGCGCCCGCGCCATCTGATCCCGCAGCTCCCTCAGCGCCACAAAATCCTGATTCGCGGCGACCGCCCCGATCGTCATCAACCCCGCCAGCCGCAAATGCGGACACCGCTCCCTCACGTGCCGACACAGGGCCGCCACGGCCTCCCCCGCGGGCGCGACCCCGCTCTTCGCCTCCTCCCCGGACGTGTTGACCTGCACCAGCACGCGCAGCTTCTCCGGCAGCTCCCGCGTCGCCGCCAGCGCCGCGCGGCCCTTGTCCAGCGCGTCGGCCTTCTTCGCCGTGTCGACGGAGCTGACGCAGTAGAGGTTCGCGACCTGCTCGGCGAGCGGCTTGCATTTGTTGGTCTGCAGCGCGCCGATCATGTGCCAGCGGATGGTTGGGGGGAGGAGCAGCGCTTTCTCGGTCAGTTCTTGGGCGTAGTTTTCGCCGAAGTCGAGGTGCGCGTGCTGCGGGGACTGGTGGAGCGCGAGGATGTCGTTGGCGGGTTTGAGTTTGGAGACGGCGATTATGCGGATCTTTTTTTTTTTTTTTTTTGGTTGTCAGTGCTTCGGACTCTGGGTGGAGGTGCTTGGGTGGCGGAGGGTTACCTTGCGGCCGTCGGCGACCTTTTCGACTCGTTGGGTGATGTTTTGTAGGTTCTCAACGAGCAGTTTTGCTCGCTGCGGGTCGATGCGCATTTCTGTATCGCTGTTGGTGGGATTCGCCATAGCGACGGGTGAGGTTTATACGAGCACGTGGAAGTTGAAGTCGTGTGGGATGAAGTTTACGTCACCGACTTACATTTCCTCCGATATACGTTTCGTACGGACACGGCAGAGTTGCATCCAATGTAAGGTACCAATGCAAGCATGCTCTCTAACTAGACAGCATGTGTACCAACACCCTGCTCACCGTTCCATCCATGGCAAACGTCTTTGTGCCGAAGACAATAGGCCTTGTTTGCCATGAATATGGACAAACTCGACAAAGCAAGCCAGACTCGACAAAGTCTTTGATATCGTGAGGCGTGATACATCAAATACTGCGGCCTGCAGCTCTGCCCCTTGAGTGACCATAGACCCCAAACCGGATTCTTCTTTCACAAAACACGAATGATCAAGATGCTCACAGTCGAATCGCTAACAACCCAGCTCACCGACGCACGGAAACACTCGCAAACCCTCGCTGTGTCATTGCGAAAGGCACAAACAGCCCATGCTCTGGCCGAAGTCAACACTGCCGAAGCCACGGATGCTCTTGAAGTCATGGCCCATCGTGCTGGTAGCCGCAAGAAGCGCAGGAATGCCGGCCAGCTAGCAGTCAGGCATCGATTGGTCCTCGCCGCGCATAATCGTCTTGCAGCGAGAGAGTCGAGAGCGAATCAGATTTTGAAGAGGACGCAGCAAAGGCTCAAAGTTGCCAAGGATCGGGTGTCTAAGCTGGAAGTCATGCATGTGAATGCTGCTGAGACGCAGGTGCCGGCGTTGGAGGCTGTGCTTGGGAGGTGGAGGGCGGGAGTTGTGGGTGGAGTGAAGGCGTAGGTGAGTTGGGTGTGGATGAGTATGTTTCGCGGAAATTCTACTATCGTTGTGTTCTTGATCTTTTCATCCGCCACGAGGCATCATGTCGGACCGTTCGGAGACTCTCTTTTGATCGTTCCTCGGCGAGCTTGCTCAATTAGCAGGTCCTTTGAATGCTCAACAAGAGGGCACAGGTACCCCGATATGAGCGATGGATCATGTGACATGGGATGCATTGGGCACGAGGGCACGAGGGCGTTGCAATTGACCGGTACCTTCCTTAATCATGCGCAGTGTGACATGCTTGGTTCGTTATGCAAGAGCAAGCGCGGCAACATACTTAGGCGGCTATTCAGGCGGCAGGGCGTGCGCATTCTAGCTGACATGCACTTATCCAAGGGTCGCAATGCTTATGTCGTAGTTAATGGCTGACTTAGGCCCTGAGAGCTAGCCGGGTGTGTGTTGTGCATGCCAAGCACAACTGTCCGCCTGCATGAGATGCTGGTGGACCGTTTGCCTTCTGACAGAACGGTGATGCTTCAAGTAATCTCTCACTCCAACGCAATGCTCGACAGCAAGTCTGGTTCTGACTTCTGATCTTGTTGGTCCACCTATTCTAGCCACAGGTGTGCTTCAAGCACATCATCAGGACGGCACACCAAGTCCGGTTCCGCCAGGCTTTGCCCTCACGACATGATAGCTATCGGATACTGAGTCATCGGCTGAAGATCAGCGATCGTGCACATCAGTCGATTCCCAATGGGCGGGTGCCTTCTTGACAGGCTTGGCACTCGACGCAAGGGCGGCTCTGCGACATTCTTCCTGCCTCTCACATGGATGACGTGGGCCAATACGAGCTCGCGGCAGCATCTAGGTAAATGTCTGTGTGTTCATTCCTATGCGGCCGCCAAGGCGTGAGTCGCTTGGCGAAGGATTCGGGGGTCATCAAAGACGGACGCCCGTCTCTCCAGCAGCCCCAGTACTCCTCCTAAAGAGCCCTGGGTCACAGAATAGCAAGCAGCCGCCATGTTCGCGCCAATGATGGCGCTCGCGCTCGGCATTACCGCCACGGCCCTCCGCATCAGGCCCATGAGGTCGATCGCTTCGGCCTGCACATCCACACGATGTATGGACTTCGTCAACGCCTGCGGCTCCATGTACGGGGGCTGTTTCCCAGCTTGCGGCGCCCACACCACACCGACGTTTTCCGACCCCGGATGTCCTGCAACAACAACAACAACAACCACTACCACGGAAGCCAGGATCGCGATATTGTCTTCATCAGCCACCTGCGACTCTACGGCGTGTGTGGATAAGATCAATGAGTGTGAGATACGATATGGGGCTTGCTATGCGGATTGCTCCGGATGGGCCACGCCTACATTCACCGTGCCGCTTTGCCCGAGCTCCAGTGCGGCGGCTGTCGTTGCGAACGTGGCGGCGCCGATGACGGTGACGGATTTTGCGGTTGTGGATCCGGCGGCCGAGACGGCTGCGAGGGTTTGAGGATCGACTTGATGGCATGGGTCGGGGTCACAGGCTCACTCGTATTTCTTTCTGTTGCTGCATCGAGGAGCTGGGTCGGATGAGCAGGTGATCCGTCGCCAGGCCTGACAGCACAGCCAAGGGCTCTTGGAATAGACGATGAGAAATTCCTAGCATTGGATCCAGGCATGTGGAAGCCTGTACACCAGGACGCAATGATATTGGCAAAGAGGAGATTCTGCTAGCCACAAATGATGATCTGTCGCGAGCGTGGTCTGGACACGCCCTTTCCCTGTTGTGTTTCCCCAGGAGAGTATGGACCGCGACTCTGGCCGATAGTGAACGGAAAGTCCCAGCTTTACTACAAACGCCCACGAATTGAGAGGTTGATTTCTTGCCGCTCGCCATTGTCCTTGAACAGACGCGGTGACGATGTTGCGGTCGGTGATGTTTCGTATATGACCCGGCGAATGTGGAAGGGAAGCATGCGCTTTCCCAAACGACCCACCGAGCGCACCTTCCATTTCCAGCGCAGGAAATCGCCGTCGAGCCCCACATGCGCATCTATCCACTTCGCTGCCGACTTTGCACTTCTCCATTACCACACTGTTCTACCTGCGGGTCCCGTCTTGCCGTCATCGAGATGAGTTCCGAGTCCAGCTCCCGCCGCACCTCGCTCCGCCGCCTCTCTTCCATCGCGTCGCTACAAGCTCTCAACCCCTTCACACGCCGCCGCTCGAACCAGACTGACGCCAGCATCGCCACGTCGTCCACTCTCTCACTTGCCTCCACTTCTCAAAACAAATTCTCGACTTCATCCTCCCAAATCTTCCCCAGCTATGACATCGACGAAATGGACGAAGGTAGTGCATCTATCCCGCCGCTGTCCAGCTATAGCAGGAAGAGCAGCTACATCTGTCTGCCAGATGATCCGATCGGTGGGATGCCGAGGAGTCGCACATTCAGCAGCCTGCCTCCGCCGTCAAAGGCGCGGAAGTCAGCGATGGTACGTGTTTGCCCGACTAGACATGCGATCAGCACCTGACAGCGCCGAGACTACGTCCAAATCGCATTCACGCCTCCCGTCTGCAGTACATTCTTCCCATGCGCCACCGCTCCCCCCCATCACGCGGATCCCGACACCGCCAGTCTCCACACGCAAGCACAGCATCTCTCATATCACACCAGTCCCCCGAGTAAAGAGGTCCGACACCGAACCGTTGCTTCAGTACGATGTGGGTCGCTCGACAGCGTTCAAAGAGAACATCTCGCCAAGTCCAAGAAAATATGATCATATGGAAACGGCCCATTCCGACTTTCGCGGCGCGCCGACCTATCATGCACCTGCGCATAAAAGCAGCCCGACGTATCGTGGTAGCATGGGAAGACCAACAACCCCGATGTCAGCGTCTACGAGACCGGATGGCATGCAAAGGTGGCACTCGCAGCCGATGATACGAAACATTGACGTTCGCCAACCTTCTGAGATGACTACCAATCCGCAATGGTCCGGAGCAAGCAACGGCCGCCGTCTGTCGGAGGTCACCAATCACATTCCACCGCCACCCGTCAACACCAGCCGTCAACGGGCAAATACCATCGACCACCGTCACTCCAGACATGGTGAGATTCAGGAGAGGAGACTGATAGGCGAAGTCCAACCGGAGATCGCACCACCGCCAAAGACACCTCGCGGCAATCAGGCGCTGCTCAACAGTAGCTCAAGGAGAAGAGCCCATTCATCGTCAGTCCGCGAGGTCCCAGAGTCGTCGCCGTCTCGAACACCTCCTCAGCCCAGGCAAGCATCACCTGTCCGCCAATCGACAAACCAGGTCCACGTTGCGGAGCCAATAGGCTACTGGTGCGGCCGCTTCTCCACCCTCAACGACCGTTATCGCAACGAAGAGCTTCTCATGGCCGTGGGATCGCCCAAGCAGGACTCTGACAAGATCCACAGTCAAGACGCCAACAATCGCCGTATGCGTCGTGCTCTGGAGCATCTGCATGGCCTTTGTGCAACTTCTGAGGCCCGAGAGTCGTTCGTGCTGTTCCAGTTGCAGCTGGCCGCTCTACAAAAGAACCCGTACCTCGGTAGACCGGTTGGAAGTGGCAGCGGGCCTGACAAGCTGATCATCTTGAGCCGGCTAGAAGAGGGTGATGAGAGCGAGAGAGGGTCGACAACGATCGACAGTAGTCCGAGTGAGGCGCGGAAGAAGAGTCTCATGCATCGGCTGCTCGGTCGGGGCAAGGGCGACAGGAGAAGTTTGGTGACTTGACCTGAGGAGGAAATTGGGACTGCGGAACTGGACGACGGCGATGATTGTCGATTTTGAGCTCATTTGACAGTCGCGTTCAGCAAGACATCAAACGATGTGTGAAGTAGTGATAGTAGTACAATGACATGGCTTTGGATGTACTCACACGCAATGTGAGATGGCCATCATCATCTCGTGCATGTCCAACCCAAACGCCGTCGCTATGCACACCCGGACCCAATGTCGACGCCACAAAGCATCCATGTCCACGCCTCAATTTTTGCCGCCTCCCGCCCCCGCGGCGGCCTCCCTGTCTTTCGCCTCCCGTTCCGCCTTCTTCCGAACCGCCTGATTCTTAAACCACGCCTGCATCTGCTCCATCCTGCTGACAAAGAACCACCCCTTCCTCGGGAACGCCTTCCTCAAAATCCCCAATGCGTCCGCATACGCTACAGCCTTTTCGTAATCCTCTGCACTTCCTACATCGCGGATCAGGTAGCCAGGATACGAAGTCATACGCTCGCCTTCAATTTGCCAGAGTCGGATCTGGTCGACGACGGTCGGTGGCAGGATGGGCGTGTGGTGGCGAAGGATGGGGTGGGCGTGGGTTTGGAGGTAGCTGATGATTTGGTTGGAGGTGATGCCGGAGGAGATGGCGCGTTGGGTTGATGTCTGAGGATAATGCATTAGTATTTGCGCTGAAGAATTTTTTGTCGTGAGCAGCAATGGCGTATTCACCTTTGTTATCTTTGCGGTGACGAGATTGGGGAATCGGGTGTGCAGTTGGGCGAAGAGGGAGATGATGCTGATGAGTAGAGGGCTCGAGGTGTAAGCATAGAGGCGGTAATTCGTCTCCAGGATGATGAAGCCTCGCTCATTTGCGCCGGCTTCGAGGGCGTCGCTGGGAGATGCCACGGTCGTGCTTGTCAGGGCGTTGTTGAGTAATGCAGGCGCATCACTCGTCAATGTCGTCGCCAGTCGCGTTGGATAGTATCGGTCTGCGTCGTCACCTCTCTTGTACACCAACCCAAAGTCCGCTAGGTCATCCAACATCTGCCGTTGCGTGGGAGTCAGATTGCTCGTGCTGTAGCTCACGCCCAGCTCTAGCGACCCGAGCGTGAAGAGAAATGACAGGACTTCGACCTCAGACATCTGCAGCTCGGGAGCCACTTGCAGGTAGACAATCAGCAGAGACCAGATCTGCGCGTTGATCTCCTGCAGCAGGAATGTGAAGCCTCCTGTTGTGATGACCGGTGCCGGCGGTTTACCTTTTAACGCAACGAACTCTCCTTTCTGGAGTAGCTGTTGCGTCCCCGGACTGATGGCGGCCCCACAGGACAGAGCGGAATTTGCTGATCCCACGACATAGTACAGGATGCTCTCCCACTGCTTCCGCGCATATGTATCGAGGTATTCCACGGTAATGGGCGTCTTATCCGCAGTCGTAGCAGGGACACCAAAAGACCTATGATCGCCTCCACCTGTCAACGCCATGCGCAAACTCTTCGCAAAAATCGGCGTGAGCTGATACGCCGGCCTGCCATTCGCGTCCTTGATCCCACCACTCTCATCCTGCAATATCCTCAACCTCAACAATATCGAGACCGCCCGATCACGTGCTTGCACGCTTTCTGCATCCGGCTTGATCCATATATCCAGATCACGGACCGCAAGGGGGGTCGGCATGTACAGCATCGCCATCACTATCGTTTTGGCCAAGTGAGGCAGCATGCGCCGGAAGATGGCGAGTGCTGTTGATGGCTGATAAAACAGCTTGATGGAGGTGACGGACTGGAGGGCTTCGAGGTAGTCGAGCACCCGCTGAGAGGCGGCCGACGACATCGTGAACGGTGTGTCGTCCGCCGCGGCGGAAGTGGTGTAGGAGAGAGGGGTGTCGACGCCATGATTGTTGTAGATTGGATGGTGGTTCAAGTAAGGCCGAATCCGTGAAGCATCGCGGGTAGATCCGTGAGTGGCCGTGCACGATCCATCGAAGAGGTGAATTCGTGTCGTCTCTTCTCTCCTCATGTCTCCCCACACAGGCTACATACAGACTGCCTGACGGGCCATCCTCCTCCACATGGAATGCTGGATAGCCCTAGTGCACACTAAAGGGATCTTCCCTCACCATCGGCAAGGCGAAAAGCGATGGGCCGTAGGGTGGCACACGGCGGGATGATCAGCTGGTAATGTGAGCTCTTGGTACTGGTATGAGTCTCCTAGATACAGCCAGGATGCCCAACATCAGCATTCCAACACATTCAGCGTCTGAGATGATGCAGCTGGCATGGAGCGCGGCACGAAGAACGGCATTGAATACACCATGAAGCTCCCAGTGGGTTCATGTAGGCCTCAGGAAGAAGAATCTATATCCACGACTACATTACCCATCAAAGCAGTGTAAGGAAGGCTCGTCCATAGGAGTTTTCCGATCAATCTACCCGAGCCATGACATTCAAACATTCGTAGGAACAGGCCCTTAGCTGCGCTCCAGAGCGGCCAGATCGCCGGGATGGCCGCCACGGTCCCGTTCCTCTATGCCACGCTGTAGGGAGCTCCTCATTTGCACCATATTCAAGGGTCGTATATTATGCTCGCAGGACTTTGCTCAAGGCTGAACCAAATGGACGAGAAGCTCTGTGTATCACCAACGAGCACAGCACCCAGTATGACAGCAGCCGTATCAACAGGGGATACAAGAGAGGAGCGATCGCCAAGCTTTGTATGACTCTGCATGGCGGCGCCACATGATGCCAGAGTGTATCTCATATCTCTCAGGCAGGCAAGATATGCACCAGGGTCCTGGCTTTCAGATGTTCGCGAGACAGTAAGCGCAGCAAGCCGGTACTGTCGCTCTGAAGCAGGACTGCTCCCCATGTGTCACTGCTGCGCTGCCATCATCAGGTCTTGCGGAATCCAATGTAGAAGATATTGCCGGCTCGGCCTTGTCCAGACGTGGTAGAGCACTGCATAGCTGCCCATACTCCTGTCCACGGTAACAACGTCCGTAGAGATGGGGTAACGAACGACGAGACCACCTTCGTGAGGATGGACCCAGCGATGGAGACGCCAACTGCCCCCCCTGAGAAGCTGCATCTCATCTCGTGGGATGTGGTGCCGAAGAAGTCGGATCTGTGCTGGCGTCGCTCTTAATTTCTTGCGTGGTATGAACCAAACACCCAGGCGCAGATGCGCCAGGCCAATGATCAAGGCTTATGTGAAGAGCGCCGGCGTGGGTTGTTCTGCAGTGGACTGGTGGAGGAAGGAGAGCAGGCCAAGGACTGGTCTGAATACGACATGGCTCCAGTGGTAGTGGAAAGAATGTGGACAGTGATGCAGCGGGCCGCGACGAGTCTATGCATTTGCCTACATATGCTATGCTCGGGCCCTGTCTTTGTCTCTGTACATGTTTGAACCAATCCTCTGCCCTGTCTTGCATTGGCGACATCCTTGGTGAGACAGTGACTTCGGAAGCCCGACCTCTAACAAAATCTCTAAGCCAAGTGAAGGTGGCGGTGTCCCTGCCAGATTCGCTGCCGGACTGCGTACGTAGTTCTGGGCGGCGCGGAATCCGTCACGCTTCTGTGTAGGCTACACGGGAGTGAGACAGGCCCTCGTGTCTTCCGCGTGGTGAGATAGTCATCCGGCGAGAGGATGAAGCCACGGATCTCTGCTATGATGCTGTCGAGCTTTTGATTGGTATTGCTATCGTTGCTGTCGGAAGTGAGGTTCTGCTCGATAGGCTGCCGCTAAATGGATTGCTATCGCTGCTGTACACGAGTCGATGCAGGAGCGTGTGAGGCTGTCGTAAGCGCGTTGGAGGTGGATGAGCTCGTCATGGAAGCCGTTGTCTTCCTCTCGGATAATCACTGCAAGCTGCAGGTGGGCGACAGGGCCCGTGAAGCAGGCCATGAATAATACAGGGTCGAACCCGTCCTCGACAGCAGCAGCGCGGCCGTCCTGCTTGTGCGTCAGCGATGCGACATCGAGATCGATGCTTCGAGCGACTCACCTGTACGTGAAAACGGAAGATGACTTTGAGCAGCGTAGCCTGGATGTAAACGCGGTGCCTTCCGAATCCGTAGTGGATGGCAATGCCGACCAGAAGCCTCTCCACGACCAGGGTGGATTAGGCCAGGATGCACATAATGTCGCCGAGGCCCGCAGCTCGAAGGTGATCGAGACGATGACAATCAGGCCTGAGCGGTTTGGGATGCTGTGATCCCAGATATCCTGGTACTTGCCCATCTTGAGCGGACTGGGGACGTTGTTTCGATGCTCCCACATCGAGGAGATGTTGGGTCGCATTGGCGATGGCAACGCTGCAATCCCCCGACAGGGACCGGCCCAATATTAAACAGAACCAGAGCGTGGAGAAGACTCTGCCAAGGGAAGAGTTCTCTTTTCTTCTCAACGGTCCGTCACCCTGAAGGCGGCTCTGTGCACGAGTCAGTGACGTGCGTGACCCCAATGCTTGTGATGATTGCTGGCTTACCCTTGCTGGGCCCAGGTCGTAGGTGCACCGCCGTAGCTGGGTGTGTGTGGTCATCGCAGTGTTCTAGGGATGTGATGATCGGTCGAAGAACAGGAAGAGGAGGAGGAGAATCGCAAGCGAAGAAGAAGGCAGGCAGCCGCTTGTTTACGGAAGCCAATGGAAAGTGCTCAGCACGAGCCTCGAGTGGGTCCAGCAGTCGGTGCCTCAGGCTGGGTGATCCCGTGTGATGAAGGGGGCCTTCTCTCCCTTCGATCTGGTGACACAAGCGCTGCTGGCAGCATCATCACAAGCAAATGAGGAGCATCACTGAGTCGCATGGATGAACACCCGATGCTTTGTGACTGCATTGTGCGAGCATTCGGTGGTTGCTGGGTCGTCGAGGGTGGCACATCAAAGCCTTGGCGACAAGTGCGATGGAAGTCTCGGCTTTGCTTCTCAGCGACTCCAAAAATCCTACATCGCTCGTAAAATCATGCTTGAAGTGGGAGGTGATTGCGAGTGCTGTGAGGATCAAGCTCGTCAATCTTGGTAAATGCTGTAGGCTCTGTATGGCGTCCTGGAGTGTTCTCGAGGCAAGCTCGGCCTGTCTTGGCACGGATCAGCTGAGAGCGATGGGCTTTGCCTGCCGCTGACGCCGTTGACCATGGGACGATGGGCTATTTGAAAGGACCTTCGCAGCTGTCGTTCTGAATGCAGAGTTGACCACCACGATGTCCTTCATCGTCTGGATGCAAAAAGTGGTCGTTGGCGTTACCATCCGCGGGAAAAAGAGCAGGTAAGCCTCCAGGCTCAAGGTCTCAACCTCGAACTCTGGTGGCCTACCACACATTAGCTCTCAAAGGGGGGAGGGACAACATTACCTTATATATCCAGGAGGTCCAAGAGGTCCAGGAGTCCAAGATCCGAAAGTTGTTGCCATTGCCGTTGCCACTGCTGCGTTGCCGAAATGTGATAATTACAAAGTAAAGGGGAGACGTACCCTGAACGATTGTTAGTATTATGACGCAAGTGGTTGGATCAAATTCAGAAGACTTACTGAGTGAACCAGATCCCCAGCCACGCCGGAGCGTGGCCGGAGATTGGTGCTCAGCGAAACGCAACATGAACAATATATTGTTCAAGCTCGCCCTCCTACCACGGCGGCAATGGGGGTGTTGTGATCATTCGGAAACATTGGGATTGTAGCACGACTACGGGGCATCAAGCTCGTGCAATTATCTTGTCGTGAAAGTGTGTTGGTGCGTGTATCCTACATCGTTGAGGCTGTTCCTGGCGTACTTCGCGATGACCAGCTCAGCGTGAAGCCAACCAGCGGCTGTGCGGGGAGTAGTCGCGGAAGTCCTTTGTGCAGTCGGACTCAATCCCCCCTTGTTTGTGAAGCACCTCGAGACACTCGGCGCTGAGCATAAAATATGGCCTCGACAGACAGCGATTCGCAGACACGACTCACACTACTGGAGCAAACAGACAGCGAGTCGCAAACACAACTCAGGCCACTGGAGCAGAGTCTCGCGGCGGAGCCAGAGACCGCCGCAAAAGCACAACCAGCTGAGACTGAGCCGCTCACGCCAGCGACCTTGCTCCTCCGCCATCGTAGCGACAATGACGCGAAGCAAAGCTGGCGCAGCGGCCTTCACGAGCTCATCGCCGAGCTTCAACAAGCGCAAGAGCAGTCATCGGAGCAGACAGCATTCCTGGCTCCTCCAGATCCGCTACCACAGACGAATCGCTCCGTCCTGCACACATTCCAAGCGGCCACCAAACCATCAGCACCACGGAAGAAGACAGTCCACTTCGCTGCGCATAGGAAAGGTACGACGGCAAGGATGGGAATCAAGGTGGAGGGTGGCAACAAGCGGTGATCACTGAGGCGATCAAGGCATAGCACTGGCAAGAGCATCTCCGACGATGGTCGTGCGGCGGCAGCAGCAGTCCATCACGATGGCGGAAGCACTGCAGAATGACAGAGCGCCAGTGGCATGCGACGGACGCGGCACGACTGAAGAGCCTCTTGGAATGAAGCAAATTCATCGACAAGCTAGGTCGCAGCAGTACATCTGGACCAGGCGCCTGCTTCCGCCGTCGAAGACTACCACTTATGTAGTCTGTACACCGAGCATCTTGGTTTGACTCGTATACCAGCTCAAATGAGCCGAAAGCTCCTCGAGGTCACACCCTTCACTCCCTGGTTCTCGGCAAGAGTAACGAGTAGGTGCGCAAGACATAGAGCGACACACGTATGACATGGTGCACATCACTGCATGGCCGATCGGCGATGAGGAAGAAGACGGAATCTGCGTTGTGCCCCGTGCACATTTAGTGCATCGATCCGTCCGAGAGCTGGCGGCTCTTAGGCTGAAAATGCTGGCACATCAATGCCTTTGTGCACAATTTCGACACCAGGCTCCGATATCAGACACGGCCAGTGACCTCGCTCACAGTCTCGCCATCCATATGTGCACTTGCACATGTTATGCTAGCTTGTCTGGTCATGACTCATGCGTACCCCTGATGCGGATGAACCCTCAGACGTCAAGCCGTCCCGTCGCTCGAAAGGCATAGCGTCAGTGCAGACGGATGCAATCCACCTCCTTACCATTGCATGCTTTGCAGGCTTGGATCCGCATTCCATCTGAGCCTCACCGCGCGCAGGCACAGGCACACTGTCTGTTCAGCAAAGCTGTGGGCCGACATGCCCTGTAGCCGAGCAGTGAGTAACGTGTCACTACTATCAGAGTCGCGCAGATCCACTTCGCTACAGTAGGTTGACATGAATGTTTGAACTTCTGCAGGTCTCTATCCGCAGGACGAAGTGTGCGCCAGGTCTCGTTCACGTACTCAGCAGATTGATAGCAGTGGTGTCTCACTTCATCATCTGGATGACTGGCAAATGAGAGGCTGATATTGCCTGGTTTGGCTCAGGGCACTTGCTACTTTGACCGCCATCGCTCTGCATACACGGCAGCTGGGCTTGCAGTCTCGCCGCATGCACCAGTCCGTCCGGAACGATCCAGGGCCGTGATCATCTGCTCGTGTCAGAACCAAAGGCATGACATTGGAGATGCCAGCATAGACGAGTGGAGCACCAATCGGGCAAGTGTCGAATGAAACAGCAGTCCACTTCCCGCCACCATAGTGCCAACTCCAGGTCGAGACGGGAAGGAGAAACGGAGCTGCCCTTTGCAACAAGCAGCATTGAAATCCAAGCTGGGGCCCAAAGGCCGACTGCTGTGGGAGTTCACGGAATGCACTGAGCTTCGTAGCCCGCTATGCTCCGCTGTCAACGCAGACGCATTGGCCCCATTTCGTTAACGCAGTTGCTGAACACGAGGATCTCAAGGATCAAGAGCTTCTTGGCAATGAACACAGCCGACCTTGATCTGTTGAAGGCCGCCCCATCTAGATCGCCATTGCCTTCGATGCCGCGACAAGCAGCATGATAGGGTCCAGGTATTGGTGCTTGCCCCCCATATTTGACCTGCCTTCCTGTCTTGATGGGCAAAAGCATCATCTGGCCAGGCTTCCTGTCTCTCTCGAAGCAAATGCATTGGCTTGGACCATATCGAGTGGATCAGCTCATGCTCAGTCTGAGTTGGTCAGGGCGGTTGTTCGCTTCTCGAGACGGCCGAGATGTCATGCGAGATATACGCCTAAAGGTCCAACAGCAGCGGTTGACAACGGACGGGAGCCGTGCTTGTGCCAAGTCCTGGCAGCAGTTCAGAGCTTGTCGGTCTTTGTATGGCCTCTCATGGTCGTCCTGCTGGGTTTCTGATTGCCGAGCGATGCGGTAGCGCCTGTATGGATCTGTCTGCCGGACGGAGGGCTGCCCGACGTCTGCCAACCAGTCAAGAAGTAGCCAAGAGTCTGGAGGGCAGACAGATCAAGGTCGACAGCCCTTGGACACACCTAGAGTCAGAGAGCCTGGCACCTGCTTATGCTTCTGGTCGTTCATTCCTTGTTCGATCGATCAGGCATGCATGATCCGATGGACCTGGTCCAATAGCTCTGCCAGGTTGCCAAGGCTCTACCATTCGCTTGAGTTGTGTGATAGCTCGCAACCTTTTCGATGAGGCTTGAGCCAGCCTCTCACCACATGCTGGCATGTCGCAGTGTGGATCGCTTGCGAAAGCTATGTCCCACTTCGTGCCGTGTCGAACTTGGCATAGATCGGGACGGGTGTCCAGTCCCGGGCGTTTCTGATATAAAATTTTGTGCCTGGGTCGACAATCATATGTCACACCACAGCCTCTTGCAGCGATGTTCGACGCCATCCTCATCACTGGCACCTATGCTGAGTGCTCTCTGTTGCTTGGCCGGAGGCTCAATGAATTGCATTGCAATGCCATCGTGGCTTTCTGGCACTGCTTGAGAACATTGAGCTCATTGTAAGGGCGCCTTTCCTTGAGGCTGTCCTTTGCGCTGACGTCAAGGCTTCGCCGGCCGATCACGTTGGGGCTGGGTCAAGCTTGATGGATGGCGCTGACGATCGTTCATCGCTACGGCATCTCTCTGCTGTGGTCGACCGTGGTGATGTGGACCAGCTTGTTCGTCGGCTTATTTTTCGGGGAAGCAGTGCTCGGCGCTCGTGAACCATGTTGCTGCGGATGAAACTCGCTGTGCCTGCCGTCCAATTCTCGAAGGCAGTTCCTCGCCCTTTATGATGGCTCATACGAAGCCGTTGTCACTTTTGCCCGCCGCGGGCTCAGCTGTAGGGCTTCTGGCATCGCCATATAGTTGAGAGACGAAGGATCCTCGCCAGCCGAGCTGTCCCTTGAGGCGGCAATGACTGGCGAGCGGAGGCCATGTCCTCGAGCCTCTGGAGCCGTCGACGGCGCATCCGCTCACGAGCTGCCATACCACCTGCCCGCCGGCTGCTGACAAGGTCCTGCGTGCCAGTGGATTTGTATCGAGATCGATCTACTGGGTGTGTGACGGCTCTCTCCATCCTCGATTGTATCCACTGCTCCTTCTGTCTCATCGCCACCAAAGAAAACCCAAACCTGCTCTTGATGTCCTTCATAGTCGGTGTGGAGGGTTATTCGAATGAGTTTGCTTCGGTAGTGATGCCAGCGCTGCTCCCAAGTACATCTATGACCGGAGAGCACGGCTCCCGTTGGTGAGCGGTCATCGATGGGATGCCGTAAGCTTCAGGCTGCTGAGCGCGCTGTTGTATCTCTTAATGAGCGGAGTGTGTCGTGCAATGTTGTCACGATGTCTTGCGAGGGCAGATCAGCTCTCCAGGGGCCGCAGCAAGACCCGTGAAATCAGCGAACATGGCAATGACAGAGGCTTACATGCTGCAGGCGGAGTCAGTCAAGCACAAGGCGTCTGCGAGCCCGACGCCAGATCAATGGCTTCGATACGCTGCCACAGTGAAGCATGCTAGTAGATCGCCATCAGCAGCGAGTCTCTGCGCAAAGCGACATGGCAACTGACGGCAGGTCGCACATGAAAGCGAGCAAACATCACACGTTGTGGCACCGATGGAAGGGCAATGCCTTCTCCAGCATTAAGCACCTGCCTATACAAAGGCAGCAGCACACATGCGAATCATTGGCAGCTTCTTCTCAAGCTCATCACATTGCGAGAACGCCCATGACCATAGCGAGCATATGAGACTGTAGCAGTCGACTTCGGGGGATATAAGAAATTGCAAGCCCCCTGTGCATGGCTTTACCTAGCCTCCAGGCCGTTCAAACCTGAAGCACATAGTAATCAGCATGCCTACAGGTGGGACAGGATGAAGAAGAGTGAGGAGATTTTGTTGGAAGAGCTCTTTTATTCGTCCTTCTCGCGCCAGTATGGTCCATTTCCCTTTCGGCTGGCGACTGTTTGCCACTGCACAGGGATGCCAGCAGAAGGCAGCAAGGGCTCGCGAAGATCTCCCAGTGATCAGGGGCACAGAGGTCGCAGTGATCGAGCATGCGAGCAGTGCGAAGATTGGGCACAGGCACTCGCAAGAGGAGCAGCCTGCGATCGGCAGCGCTAATGGCAGTCTTTGACCTATCTGAGACTATCTTCTTGGTGCTCCGTTGAAAGCCTGAGCCAAACTCGTCCTGCGAACCGTCAATCCTTGGCAAGCAGCTCATCGTGGAGCGACTGACAATGGTATCGCTCGGATTGCCATCCTCCTGAGCACAAATTGGTATTCACGAGCACCAGCGCAGCCTCGTGAGCATACTCGCCGCCTCCTCCGGCCCCCAGCCATTGCGTAGCCACAGCTTGCCCCTCGACATATTGTGTCCATGCTCTTGTGCCTTGACGCGTCTGCTGAGGCGACTAGCGCTACCAGTCTCATCGTAATGCCTTATGCTTGTCCGCAAGGCGCGCAGGAGGTCTCCTACTCTAAGCTTTGCAGGCAAGGTACTCATCCAGTAAAAAGTGGCTTGAACAGCATGCTGAGAGCCGGGCGAGCGGCTGCAACGTCTTGCCGGAGCAACGGCAGCTCGCAGACAGCAGCTTCCTCGGCGTCTCAGATCGCCGAGCACTCATCACCCTCGCGGTACTGTGATAGCATAACGCAGTGAGGCACGATGGTTTAAAATAATGGAGCTTCACCTGCAAGCTCGGGGCTATCTCCTCATGTCAACATGGTCTCGCTTGGCGGATTGTGGACGGAGATATGGTGTTGCAGCCAAAAGGTTCGGAGCCATGTCGGCACCTCTTGCAAGGGGATATTTACGATTTGGAGTGTATTTGCCACTGTCCAGTCAGAACACGCCTGACAGTTGGTTGTTCTGACTGGACCGTCGCCGCCACGACGTAATGCCGCCCGCCGTCCGCATCTTGCTTTCGTTGAACCATTTCAAGATGATACTGACATTCTTCTAAGTAGATTCATCGAACTGTCAGGAATCTCTGCAATTGTCTCTTGGGAGGCTCCGGGTTCAATTCGAACTCACACAAGGTGGAGACCCCTTTTTTGCTCTTTTTGCTAATGTTGAATGACTTATCAATGACTTTGGGTTCTCAGCTGCCATCGCGTTTTGCGCTCTCCATGTATGGCTTCTGGCCTCAGAAGGCGGCGCGAAGTGGTTCAGGACAGGAAGCGTGCTTGCCATTTGGATGTGGCGGTCGCGAGCGGCGCTGCTCGCAGTGGTAAGTCTGGCCTCGTGGCTCATGATATGTTCGCTATCCCTCAATAGTAACGCGAGCAGCAGTCTGGACGCATGCTGACCTACGCTGACCCCCCCCCCCCCCCCTTCTCACAAACGCAGCTCAAAGTGTGTTGTCCTTGTCTCTGGCAGCTACAGCAAGCCTCCTGATGCATCAGCACCTGATATTACTCACATCACAGCCAAACAGCCATCTCGGGTCAAAAGACTGTCAAAAGGTAAGACGCTTCTTCTCAAGCCGCTCACGATGCGAGCAGTCTCATGAAAAAGCTCGGACGCATACTGGAGGCAGTGCAATACCAGTTGCATCCAGGGGAACATGGAGCAAGCCCCAGAGGAACCCCCTGGGATACAAAAATAAGGTCGGCAACGCGGTGGAAGCCGTTCGATACCGGTGAGGCATCGATGCTGCGTCTCCCGTGGTGAGCCGTACAGCATGTAAAAGTGACGACGCGGGCAAGGCTGAGAAGAAAAAGGGTTGGAGGAGAGGGAAACAGCGAAGCTTTTATTGACAATTTCTCGCGCTAGCACGGGCCTCTGGACGCTGCCGGTCACAGCATTGTCGTGCTGTCTGCCTATTGGCTCTGGCCAAGGTAGCTGCATCAATGGAGAGATGTTTAGTGATTGGCTTGTCAGCCCTGTTGGACGATACATCGTCAGAACAAGACGCTTGATGAGGACTGACCATCCGAGCTTGCTCTGGAGACCTATCCAATCGATCGCCTAATGATTCTGTCTCTTGCTGCTGTATGATCGTGTTGCACTGAGGTGGGAGGGCTAGGCCTCGCGGCTTGTCCACCTTGTATTCTCGGAGGCCAGCGAGCTGAGGCATAAGCTTTCCATTGGGTTCTTTCCCTTTCGCAAACCAGGTCACCATCACCGCTTCTTGCTTACAACACAACCCCCCACAAGTCCACCCCAACACGGCGAACAACCACGACGAATCTGGCTTCACCTACAGAGCCGTGCAGCCAAGCGCGGAGCAGAAGGTTATTATCTCCACATTGATTATACCACTGAGCGCAGTGGAATACGTTCGGTCATCCACTGACTTGAAACAGCCCTACAGAGGCCGCACAATGGTTGGCTGCGGACGCCGTTCCCCAGGACCCATTGAGGTCGAAGCAGCCTCCTACTCTTCCCTCCTTCTCCGGCGCCGCCGCTGCCGCCGCCAACGGCGAGCATCTGCAAACTGCGGCAGCATGGCTAGAAGGTGCACCACCCGCTCCGGTCACTTCGCGTCAGAGCAGCCCACCCTTAAGTCTGACCGGGCTCCCCACCGCAGCTATGCACTCGCCAGACCGCGCCAGGCATGGACGTCAGCAACGGGGCCTGTCAGATCCGCCACGGCGTCTTTTGTTGAGGATATATGCGATCATGACGCAGCGTCCTATCCTCCTATACGGCACGGTAGGTCACCGGCACCTGAGATCTCGTCACTTGCACATGAGCTACCGCGGCCGCAGGACGGGTTCGACCCTGTATTATTTTTTTGGGCTTTCCTGCCATGTCATTGTCCATGCAAACGTTGAGGGTGAGGGCGGCACCTTCGCGCGCACAGCTTGAGCAGTCGCGTCTTTGATGCGATGAGCTTGCTTTCGTTGTGAAGATACGACTGCGCTCCACGAAGCTGCGAAGGCCGATGTTAGACTTGTGCAGCTCATTGGTCTGACGCCGCTCGATGTCATGGGTGTGTCTGCGCAACCAGCTTTGGATCGCCAGCGACGATTGCATGGAGGAGGCTGCTTCGTGTGCAAGTATACCAACATGGTGTAGGGCAGCCGCTATGGGCCGTATTGTAGCTCGTGTAAAACTCTGTACTCTCAGCGTGACGGCGGGGATACGAATGTGATCCTGGTCGGTCGACGGTCCAAGAAGGGTGATTGCTGTTTTGGCGCGGATGCTGAGCATGCATCCCACCGGCATTGCTAGTTGCAGCGCAGCGTGCGTGGTCGGGTTGGCCGGCCTGCATTGCATAGACGCCAGGAAGCATGTGCACGAACACAAGGTGAGACGGTGGCGCTGCGGGAATGGCATCACTCCATCGCCATCACCACGGATACCGTCCGTACTCTGCTCTCCACGGACGGTGGATGGAGTGTGGGAGATGTTCTCGTGGCAGGTGCTGAGGCACGACACGACCTCGAAGTGGATCCGAGACCGCGTGGGCGGAGATGAAGGCGCCAGGATGTCCCCCAGTCACATCTCAGCGCGGCAGGGGAGCGGTACAAGGGTATGCGAGATGCACACTCCGCAAGCACTAGGGACTGCCGCTTTGGGACGACGAGTCCAGCAGGACCATTTATCATTCATTCATTCATCATTCATTCATTCATTCATTCATTCATCATTCATTCATCATTCATTCATCATTCATTCATTCATTCATCATTCATTCATTCATTCATCATCATCATTCATTCATTCATTCATCATTCATTCATTCATTCATCATCATCATTCATCATCATCATCATCATCATCATAATCATAATCATAATCATCATAATCATCATAATCACAATCATAACAATCATAATCATCATAATCATCATAATAATCGTCGAGCGGAAAGAAGAAAGCGAGCAGCGCGCGTGAAGGGGCTAATGATGATTCTAATGCTTGACTCCGGCACGCTCGGCTGTTCCTGCGCTAGACTCTCCCTCCATCCAGCGACTCGCCGTTGAAGCGCCGGCGAGCAGTCAGGAGGAAGACAACAATGGCCGGCGATTCCATATCCTACCGCTCGCATCTCCCACCGTTGAACCCCAGCAACAATCCTTCCTCCACGCATCAACTGCTTTGCCCACGAGAATTGAAAATCCCGAATCGTCTGTCTTCTCCATGACGGACCATCCATGTCGATGTACACAATCATATAGAGTTCTGCAGGTGAAGCTGTTTAGCTCCCCTTGTCCCTTCGCCGCGCGTGGCTTCTTGATTGTTGAACTTAGTCTCGCGGGCCCGAGCGCTTCATTCCAAAACTCCCATCGGGCCAACGCTTCGACACACACCCACACCCACCCACACCCACCCACACCCACACACACCCTCTTCCCTCGGCCGTCATTCTCTGCCTCCGTCGCCGTCGCTCACTACCTCGTACATGCGCCTACCGTAGTCATTCATTGTACATACTTTTGCTCCCATCCCCCCTCCGGCCACTTCGACAGGAGTCAATCATCCTTGGGCGACGAGACGAACAATACATTCTGACATTCTGATTATTATTTCCTCCTGGACGCCGACGAGACACCACTGCGCCAAGAGGTCACCCGCCACGAGTCCGATGTCCAGATAGCAAGCGCCACGTGTGCGAGACGACCAGTGTTCGCTTCCTTCTCATCGAGAGGGTGCGTGGCCCGAGTCTTTGTCGGACACGACGCTGTGAACCAAGTGTCATCCGCGGAGCATGCGGCTACCGACACACGTAGACCTTCGCCGGTCACCACATCATGCTGTCGACCACTGGGTAGACAGAGGCGTGGACGCCGTGCGTCTGTTCTCAAGGACCTTGGCAGACCGGTCCACTTCGACGGCCGAGAGCGCGTCTCCCAGCAGGTGTGCGGCTGGCGACGACTCGGCGCAGTGTCAGAAACCCACGTCTGGTTCGGGCACCGGCAACCTGGCCATTGCTCTGGGCGCAGCGTAAGCAAGGTCCGCATCGGCGTGTGACGGTGCAAGACTGACGAGCCACAGCATTCCCATCACCTGCGCCCTCATCGTCTGCTTCTTTCTGCACCGAAGATTCGTCAGGCGGCAACGCATCGAAGACGCCAACGACCCACATCGCTCCTTGGACTTTGGTGTGGACCTGGGCCCGTCGTCGGCGCCAAAGAAGCGAGGGGGCACCCGTGACAAAAACATCCCGGAGATGACCGTCACCGACCTGAGCAGCGCTTCGCCAGCGGGCCGGAAGACTCGGGGATTGTCGATGGACGTGGGAGGCAATCCGTACTTGCTTCCTGCTGGCTTGCAAAGCTCCCGCGAATCCATCCACAGCATGTCTCGCTCCATGATTGGAGAGCATGACCCGTATCGGCCCATCACCATGCTGCGCACCTCGTCAGATTCCGCTCGGCCCAAGCCATTTCAGGACAATACGTCGTTGTATTCGCAGTCAACAATGCATTCTGGCAACGAGAGAGGGTCCCTTCTTCGCAACGCACAGCGCATGTCCAGGACGGACCCAATGCCGCGTGCCGACTCGATGTCTCCTCTGAATGCTCAACCATCCGACGACCTGCTCGGCCGCCAAACGCACAACTCGGTCCGCAGCATCCCATCCAGTCAGAAACACAGCTTTTCCTCCGAATCGCCACTCCCGGACATCAACGAGAAAAGCGAAGCTACATTGATGCCGCCACGAAAACAGTCCATGCCGAGCAGGAAGGAGGTGTCCCTGCCACCTGTGCCGCCCATCGATCACGTCGAGCAGATGCCGCCACCGCGCACGGCGTCCACGGGTCCGCTGCCGCCACGAAAATCATCGGTGTCGGCGGCCAAAGCGGCTCACGAAAGCGTCGGCGCTCAATCGTTGTCGAGCTTCTACGGTGACGACGCGCCTGCTCCGCCTGCCGTTCCAATGATCCACACTCCGGACGACCATGAAGACTCGTACGACATCGACCCATCCATGATCCGCACGGGTCGTTTTTCTATCGATGGCACCCACCTCGCGGACCAATATCCAGCCGAACCCCAACCGCAGCGCTTGTCAATGATGGGTTTGCGACCACTGCCGGCAGACCTTCCAGAAGACAACCCGGAGATCCGAGCAAACAGGATAAGGTCCTTCTACAAAGAGTACTTTGATGACAGCCGACCAAACCCTGCGTATGGCCATTACGAAGAGGCTTATGAGGTATCGTACATGAACGGTGGCGCCATTTTCGACCCCGCCACCGGTCAATTCATCATGCCAGGCGGCCCCATGCCGTATGCGCAGCCGATCGGACGCCGCGCCATGACTCCGCCGCCACGAGGTGCGCCTCGCGCTTCTGGCGGCCCCGTCCCCCCTCACGCCAGGCACTACTCGACCATGTCTGCCGGTCGACCGAGAGGACGCGGTCAGCCCGTTCGAAAGAAGGTGCTGCCCCCGCCGAAACCTCTGCTGGGTCTGCCGACGCCCGCGAAGCTCAAGGATCTCGACTTTGCCATCGGCTCCGCGATCGACTTCGCTCCACCAACCTCCTTCCGAGCGATGCAGAACGGATCGAGACCCGACAGTCCCATGGGTGGAGCTCGGCCTTTCAGCCCGCAAGTCAAAGCCTACAGTCCGCTGGCGAGCTCCTTCGACCACCTGAGCGCCATCCCATCGCCTCACATGCTGCGGAAGTCTGGTACCTTCACATCACTTGATTTCGCACCTCCCGGTCGCATTCGGGACCCAGATGGTGCCGGCAGCGACGCTGGCTCCATCCGCAGCGCTCGATCCGGCATCTCGGCCATGCAGATCGACGCCGTGCGCGCCGGCGCTTACCGCGTCTCGCGCATTCCGAAGGAGATGGTGACGACGCGGGAAGACCTTGCCCACCAGCTCCGACCGAAGATGAGCTTGGTCTCTGGAGCGTGAGCCTGAAAAGCTGCAACAAAATGCATCTTTTTGAAACCACCTGATGTATAACCTCTGACGATCTGCAAGCAAGCGATCTTTGTGCATGACCGAATTTTTGGCGAGTGAAGAGCTCGGGCAGCCGCGAACATACACTTGACGAAGGACTCTACTATTTGAGGCTGCCGGTTTTAGAAGCAGTACCGCCACCGCCGATGGCAGCGATGGAATGGGACCAAGACGGGCGGCAGACGGCGTCTGACAGCATAGAAGGTGTTTAATGTTATGTGTATACTACTACTACTACTATGCCATCTGAGCCTTGTGGAAGTCCAAAATTCGCTTTCTTGCAACCTTGAAGCTCCCTCGATTTTTGGGCATGCTGGTTCAGACACACAGCCGCCAAGATGACACGGGTAGTCCGCCATTCTCTTCTGGAGATCGCGGCTGGAACTGGTGTGTGTGTAGTACATACTGCGCACGCAATCCGCCGTGTACGACGAGCTCAGGATCCGAGTCACATTTCCCGGCTGCTCAGTCTCCGCTGCTGATGTTGTCGCAGTCGGCTCGCCGTGCGAGCCGGGCGAAGCAAAGGCGGCGAAGGAAAACCCTGCCTTTGTGTCCAAACGTGCACATATCGCCGTCCCTCCCGCCCGCACTGCGCTCCCTGCATCAGCAAGCCATCCAGCGAATTCCAGCCCTTCGTTTCAAGGGAATGCCGCCCCAGCTTCTAGCGTCGCACGCTACGCCTCACACCGAACTGCGAGAACAAGCTGCGTGGCGCACCGCCCACCGGACCAGCGCGAGCCTGTTGCTGAGAACGTAGCAGTTGCTCCCTGCCTCCTCGCACACCGGGGATCTGCGAGAGCACCTGCTCCTGGCCCTGTGTGACGCTGGCGGGCCGCAGATTTGGCGGCAAGCTCACGCGCGTGCGCTGCGAATTCGAGGGCGCGCGGCTCAGGGGCGGCGGCGGCGTGCGTCGCCCCGCCGTGGAGACTACGTGCCCGCGGTCCAATAGTCCCTGTGCGTCTCGCGGCGTTTCTGAAGTCCAGCTGTGCGCGGGCAGTGAGGACTGGCTATGTTTTGGTCGAAACCGCGGCTGGTTGGCTGTGCGGGTTGGTCGGTCGACGTGTGAGAAAGTGTTGGGGGCAGGACTCTGCTGCCAGGCAGGATGATGTTGTCGCGAAGCTGGTGTCGTGTAGTGAGAGGGTGGTGCGTGGATTCGCTGAGAGGAGCTTGGAGGATACGGTAGCTCGGTGATGCGATTTCGGTCCGGTGCGCGATGCTCGCGTGTAGGATGTAGTCCCGCTGATCTGCTGAAGAATGGACTGGACACTGCAGTTCTTGCTTGTTCGCTCTCACGCGCATGAGAGGTAGCTGCGACCGGCAACCTATCCGGACGAGTGCTAGGCTGACGCCGATCCACTTGACGATTGAGAAGTGAAGATGACATTTCTTGCAGTGGCTTGCGAAACGTCTCCTGTTCCTGCTCGGCGACTCTGCTGTAGTTGGACTCGTAGTGGCTTATGCGTGACCGCGGCACACTGACAGGAGGCTGCGGTACCTGCATTGCTGAGCCTCTAGATTCCAAAGATCGACTGGACGGATGCTGGTACCATGTCCCAAGCTGCGAAGAAGGTTGCCATGGGACATGAGACACCTGCTCAGAAGTTTCACGAGATCTCGGCAACGGTCGCAACGGCAGCATTAGTGTATTCCAGTCGGAGGTCGGAGATCGATCAAGCACAGCTTCGGTACCATTTGTCTGGTGTGGCACAGAGGGGCCCTGAACTTCATCTTCGTACACTCGGATGGGCGGGCGTGAGGAGGAGCGAGAATCTGCTGCTGCGTTCCTGCCTTCGAACCCGCGATTATCTGGATGGGGTCTTAGAAATGGCGGTGGCATCAGCTCGCGGCTGCGCTTTCGTTTCGTCAGCTGTGATGTGTCGTGATCGTATGTTGTAAGCTTTCGTTTTCGAGAATGCGACGAGCTATCGCGTCCAACTACAAATGAATCAGTCATTTGGCCGAGAAGGCGTATGCGGAAAGCAAATACCAAGAGTACCCTCGCTGCTGAAGGACCTTTCGGGCACGTCGTTGTCGTGCTGCTTCGACACGCCCGCGGCATCTTGGGGATGATACATGTAATCACTGCGTGGCATATCATAACCAAGTCTCACCAACTCGCGACGCATGTCACCAATGTCTCTGGGAACGTGTCAGTGCTGTCAGCCAAGACGCTGATGTAAGACATACTTCGCCATGGTGTTGACCATGCCTAGATAGTGGTTGATGAATGGCTTTCGCTTTTCCCACTTCTGCAACTGGCTCTCCTTCCTTTTGAGCTCCTCGACGGGAGCGTGTGGACTCACAAGCTCATCCTGCAGCTGACGGCGCTGCTCGCGTTCCGCAAGCAAAGCCATCTCGAGACGTCGCTCGTTCTGCTCTGCGTTCTTCCAGCGCCTTCTAGCGCCTAAAGCGTAGCGTAGTAGGTGCTGGTATTGGAAGCGAAGACCCTCCATCTCTACTTCGCTGAGTTCAATGGGAGGACACTGCAGCCATTGCCGAGGAAAAAGAGCCTCGTATTCACCGTCGGCCAGACCGTGAATCCAGAAAAGCTGCTTCAATTGGTGATCGCCCAGCTCTGAGCACTGCGGACACTGCGATTTGGGCCGCTGGTCTTCCTCGGAAAAGAATGGCACGCCTGGAGATGCCTGTCAGCACACGTGGCGCGAGCAGCATGATAATAAGCCGTGGGACCTACCGCCACCAGGTAAGCATCCACTACATATGACGTGCGTGCACTCTGCAAACCACAGCTTTGTGACCGGACGAGCCTCTCCGGCAGAGTCGCGGTGAGATGCTCCGCCGCTCTCCTTCTCAGCGGTGCCAAACCCTTGGCTGCTTTCTGTCTTGGCGTAAAGCTCAGAAGGCATCGCCTGGCACATCCCGCAGCTGAAAATTAGCTGAGCACAGCACATGTCCGGGTCTGCGGAAGACATGAGCGTTGCGTGCGTGATGGCAATGCTGGATGTGTCAAGGAAAGTCGAAAGATTGAGGTTCAAGGCGCGTACGGACGAAGAAGGCAGCCGCGACACCGCTCCTTCCTTCTGCCCGACACACCGTCATGTCAGCTCAGCCTGACATCAAGCTACGGCAGCCCGCCATCCGGAGAAAAGTCTTGCATCTGTGTCACGTGCGAAAGGGCATCATGGTTCTACAGTGCAGTCTCCATAGGCAAATATTTACAGCATTGCACGCCATTTGCTTGGCTCAAGAGAATACGCGGGCAGTGTACCTGTGAAGCGGTCAGCCTTGCGCCAGTGCGACATCATCTGTATGCTTACTGAGGTCCATATGTCTGTTCCTGGAGCAGCTCATACCGCTTGCCCGCTGCGTGCCTCGATGGTGGGAGTGGTGGCAGACCATCGGGTGCCAGAACGGCCTTGGCTGCGTCCTTGTCCTTCTCGAAAAATATGCTCAGACCCCTCTCCCCCTCGTCCTTCAGCGCCACCAGCTGCTTAGTACCTGCGTCACCAATCTGGAGCACCTCCTCCTTTGGAGCGGCGGCAGAACCCACAGTCAACAGCGCTACCACATCCGCCTGCTTCACTACCGATGACTTGGGGTATTGTCTTCTGACGTCACGCTTCCAGTACGGGTTCTCTGCAAGGTCGCCGGCCGGGACAGTGACCGGATCGTCGTAGAGGGCTGGCTCGTTGCCGCCGGGCGGGGGGTTACGGAATTGAGGGTTGAGAGGAACACCGGTCGATCGCTTTGGGTCTACCGCAAGCCAGTTGTTGATTCTCGCCCAGATACCTGTCGGCTGGACCGTGTACTTCTGCGCGACCGTCAGGCCATGCCATACTCACAGCCAAAGCCTTTTGTTTCCTTACTTTGTACGCCTGAGCCTGTGCTGTGCGGCCCACCCTGGACATGGCAGACTTGGCCGAGTTTCCTGCCGCAGCCATGATGTGGCAGGAGATGGTTCGGACGAGTTGTAAGTGAAGCGTCGATGCTCGTAATTGGACTCTTTGACAATGGGCTCGCGTGGATTGGCTGCTTACGCACGGGCCAGCTGCTCGGCAAGCCGAAAGTTTCCCGCCCTCGAGATCACGAACTCCGCGTCTGCTCGCGCCAACACTTCACTTTTCAACATCCACCACGACGCAGACACCTCGAAATACATACACCCCATGCCGTTTTGCGCCATCAACCGCGAGCTTCGAACACAAAAGCCGCGGACACAAACAAGAAACTTGCGCCAGGAGGGCCCGAACGGCCACATGCCATGCGCTCGAACACACTACGCGCAAAGCTGTGATATCGACTTCTAGCTGAGCTTAAGAAATCACCTCGGAAGCACATCCACGCGCAACATGCCGGCGACACGACCGCGGGCCTCTTTTGAGCCCATATCACCAGCACTCAATCTTAACAAGCTGGTCGAGGCGACGCCGAACTTCAACTATGTTGATCGCATTAGTGCTTCCATGGTCGACTCGCAGGGCATGGCTGCCTTCGAGAAGCTGGTCCTGCTCCACGTCGTAATTGGCGGCAAGCCGCTGGTGATCGATGGCTTCGAGGACCGTCTGGACCCGTGGACGTTCTCGCCAAAATGGCTGCGCGACAACTGCGGCGAGAAGGTGGAGAACGCGAGGGTGTTGAATGCGCAGGAGAATCTGCCCTTGACGATGGGGCATTACCTCAAGAATATGGGCCGGCTCACGAACCAGTTCTTTGAAAAAGACAATGCGTACAAAGAGAAAAACCGGCAGCGGGTGTATTTGAAAGATATCGACTGCCCGACGGTATGGGAGGACAAGCTGAAGGAGAACATCCCAAGCTCTACCTTCTATCTCAACGAAAGCACGGGTGAGGTAGGTGGGCCCGGCGCAACGGACTCGAAGAGCAAAGGTATTGCCCGAGCTGGCGATTTGATGAGCTCACTGCCTCCCGACATGCGTGCAGAGAATTTGATGTGCTACATCGGCCACGAAGGCACGTACACGCCGTCTCACAGAGAAATGTGTGCATCGCTCGGTCAAAACATCATGGTCGAAGCATCCACTACAGTATCTGAGGACGGCAAGCCGGAAAAGCCTGGATCCTCGATCTGGTTCATGACAGAAACGAAGGATCGGCACATTGTTTCTGAGTACTGGCTTAGTGTACTTGGCCATGACATCGAAGTTGAAAATCACTTCGCCCAGATCGTTGCATGGAAAAAAGCGCCGTTCAACGTCTACGTCCTTGAACAGAGGCCGGGCGACTATGTCCTCATTCCGCCACTTGCGCCTCACCAAGTCTGGAATCGAGGTACGCGCACAATGAAGGTGGCCTGGAACAGGACCACCGTCGAGACCCTGGAGATGGCTTTGGCCGAGGCCTTGCCTCGCAGCAGGATCGTTTGCCGCGACGAGCAGTACAAGAACAAGGCTATGGTCTACTACACGCTTCAGAAGTACAGCGGCCAGTTGGCCATGGCAAAGGGGCAAGCTGATCGCATGCCCACCGAGCTGGGGGACCAGCTCATGTACACAGGCAAGGTCAAGCAGCTTTTTAAGGACTTCAAAAAGCTATTCAATCTATATCGCCAAATCATGCTTTCCGAGATGTTCAATCCGGAGGACAGAGACGCGCCCAAGTCGATTGAATACCTGCCATTCGACAGCAATGTCACATGTGCCTACTGTAGAGGCAACGTCTTCAATCGGTTTCTGAGTTGTCAGTCTTGCAAGGACCTGCTGGGCCACCATGCTGACGATGCCGACGGCGATCCCTATGATGTCTGCATGGACTGCTATGCAATGGGCCGCTCGTGTGCTTGCATTAGCAATCTCAAGTGGGTCGAGCAATTCCGATGGCAGGAGCTTGCCAGCAAGTATGAGGGTTGGCGCAAGCTGATCATCAAGCTCGATGGCCGTGTCAACGAGAAGACACCTCTAACGCTAGTTGAAGAGCGTCGGCGATACGGCAAGAGGACGTTGGCAGAAGTCTGCAAGGAGCAGCTAAAGCGTCGGCCATTCAAAGACGTCCACAAGTCACCCACTGAGCCCGAAGACGAGGACGAAGAGGAAGAAATCATTGTCGACGACAATGGCATGGTGAAGAAGATTGCGAAAAAGCCGAGCAAGGCGTTCCTAAAGAATAACACTCCCTGCCATGTGTGCTGCAAACGCCATCTAAATTGGAAGATGGCTTTTTGTACAACTTGCGATCGCGCTTGGTGCTATGGCAGCTTGTTTCGCGGCTGGGACAAGATGCCGATGGAGATCATGGAGGATCCAGATTGGTCATGCCCTCACTGCCTCGGCATCTGTTTCGCCGGAAATTGCAGGAGAGAAGGCAAGATGCAGCCGTACGAGCCTAAGGGTACCCTGTTGGGTCACGATACGAAGAAAGTGGCCGATGTCCGCAGTGTAGAAGCACTTGTAGACTTCAGCATCAGCAATCTCAATTGGCTCAAGGACGACAATGCCGTGGACCGTACAAACTCGAACCGCGTGAAGCGCGCAAAGGCGGAGGCGGATAGGGCCAGAGAGAGAGACCCAACGCTGGAGGAGGACGAGAGTGCTGTTGATCAGACTCAAGTGGATTACGAGTACTCTCCAGTAAATGGCACGGCAATTGACCCAGCTATCTCTGGTGACAGCCCTGAAGTCGCTCGGATGGATGGCGAGGACGACGATGCATATCTGGCTCGTCGCCTGCAACATGAGAACTCCGCAGCTCCACAAGCAGCTGCCATGGTCGCAAACGCAAGGGTGGACGGACCAATGGACGGCTATGCACCAGTCGCCCCGCCTGCGACGATGTATCCTCAGCCTGGAGCAGCCAGCAGTCACCCGTATCCGGAATACGCTCGGCCGTCTAGTGTCCTGCCTGCTGACCGGAACAGCGAAGAAGTGGACGGCAGACGCCCGTTCAGGAAAAGGACGAGGGCTGACGATGATGACGAGGAGGTTGAGGACAGCATTAGCATGCAGAAACACCCAAAGGCCAAGAAGCCACGCATGTCTGGTGCTGGCTTCAAATCGACTGATCTTGCCGAAGGCGCGACAGCAGCCGCAAAGGCCAAGACCGAGACCCAGCGACAATATGAAAGGGAGAAAGAGCGTAAGGCCCTGGATAAAGCCAAGGCTGAAGGTCGCTTCATCATGATGCAAGCAGCTCTGAGGAACAAGAAGCGCATCGTCAAGCTCAGGTTACCCGGTGCTCGTGTTGCGCAGCTCCTTGCTCAGCAGGCAACCAAAGCGGCTTTGAGCAATGGCGAAGATGCCGATGCTGATCATGAAGCGGAAGAAGGGGCTGAGCAATCAGATTCGGATCACGAAGGACCAGATGCTCTTCTGAAGAGCGATATCCAGGTGAAGAAGCCTCCAAACCCATCAAATAACTACAAAGAACGCAAGGAAAAGGGCTTGATCGTCACATCCAAGACCAAGAAGGCTCTCGTTCCAGTGGAGAAAGACGAGAACTATGGCTACAAGAACCGCGAGAAGCTGACCGGCGGCAAGCGTGTCGTCATCAACGAAGAAAAGAGGAAGAAGACTAGGAAGAGTGATGTTGAGTACGAAGAGGTCGACATCGGGTCCGACGAAGATGATCAGGATGACCAGGATGACGGCCTTTTTGTGGCAGACAACCGCAACAGTGTGACTACCGCTGGAACTGCTCGCAACAGACGGTCTCTGCCTGGATACTTGCAGACGCGCTATGGGGAAGGTGGCGAGGACTTTCCAGATGAGCTGCCAGAGAAGTTCAGGGACACCAACCCATATGACCGTGACCGGAGAGCGCACCTTAGGAAGGTGTCTAAGGCTCAATCCGTTCAGGCCCCATCTTTGGCTTCCACCTCTCAAGCGGATGGAGGGCAAACCGCTGGCAAGCGTCCGAGCATGCGGCCAGTTCTGGCCGCCCACGATGGAGAAGGTGGACGTGACGACGATGCCGAAGTGGACGAGATCGTGAACGCTGCTGTCAACGGCGAGTTGTTCATGAATATTGATCAGGCACCGGCCGCATCTTCTGCATCGCGACCTCCGAGCAGCAGCAAGCCGAGCACAGGGAGGCCCAGAGGACGACCGTCGAAGCCCATCTCGAAAGGCACACCCACTCGGCTCCACAACGAGACCGCGGAACAGAATCGGCTCGCCAAGTTGCAGGCGCTGGAGATGTTCGGCGATGACTTCGGGCAGACCGACAGGGAACTGTCAGCCAGAGCTGGAGGTGCTCGGGGCGGCAACAAGCTTATTAGCATGGCTGACGCATTGCCAGACGATGAAGATGATAGCGATGATGGTACGGATGCTGTGCCTGCAAGGCGCAGTGCCGCGATGGCATGATAAACATAATGGCGTTCAAGGCAAGCCACGCAGAATAGAGCATTTGCCGGGGCTACCCCAAGAGTATAATCGGCAGAAGAGCACGGTTAGGACTGCATGCGAGGGAGTGGTCCGAGGGTCGTGGCACTGTTGCACGAGAGGCGCTGTCGATTTCGGCTCGCGCTTCACTGCTATCCGGCGTACCGGCTTCATGCCGAGCATAATTGAACCGCAAGGTGCAAGCTGCCGTGCTGCACGGCCGATGAAATGGCGTTTCTTGTGGTCGGTACTTTGAAGCAGCTGGAATCGGAGCCAGGGACTGGCAGTCAGCTGCGCGATCGTGGCATGCAGGGTGGGGTGTGCGTGGCAGGTCTGCTCGGTCCTCATAATAATGATGCCAGACTGACAGTGTGCCGTTGCACGTGCATTGCACACGGGAGCACTGTTAAAGACAGTATTGCGCAAACTTGTACGACGCCTGTACTCATCCCGTTTGCCGCCCGACCCTGCCACTTGTTATGGCAAACAGGCGTGGTGGCGACCGAGTCAACCTCCAAGTACCTCCATCACATATCACTTTCGCTGTCCACCGTGGCGTTCCTGTCGCTAGACCACGTGCGTCTCCTCTGCACGCTGAATCCTCATTACCTGCGATCCCAATGCTTCGATTCGCGGACCTAACGTGCCGTCCCAAGCATTTGGCTGCCTCAGATAAGCGAGGATGCATGCAGCTTCAACAGCCTGCAAGCCATGACACCGTGCGCCGCCACAGGCAACCTGCATTGCTGTACCGCGCTCAAGCCGGCAGGTGACAAGCCCCCGGTATCAGAGTAGCAAGGCCTCGATCTGGTTTAGCAGGGCCCTGATCTGAAAGACGCACACTTCCACATTGGCACCGTTATTGTGAAGCGGTCCACGCAAAGTCCCGCGATTCCAAGTCCTGAAGTCTCAGACCTCGTGGCGTTGGAGATGAGGCCGCAGCCATCAAAGGTCGCTTGGACACCCGTGCGAGCTAGGCAGCTTGAGTCACCTTCCACGGCTCCCCTTGGCGTCAGGGTGACAACAGGACGAGCTTCAGAGGTGCGCTCGCATGCACGAGAAAGGATGCAAGCGCTCTCAGGGACGGCGGAAGCAGAAGAGATGGTTTTGCGAGCATCGTGTCGAAGCTTCTACCTATATACAATCGTCCATGCGAAAGAAGGTGGTTATGCCACGCGTTTTGAAAGAAAATCACCACATTACGATCGATTTCCCTGGTACAACACTGCGTCAGGCACACGACCGTTGCCGCGGTCGGATTCACAGATAGCCAATTAGACATGTCCGCGTTTTGGTCGATGCCAGTTTCCCGTACGCCCCTGCTCGAAATCCAGGGTAAAGCCATCAGCAAGACTTGATGAGCCGTGGGATTGCTCGATGGTCTTCCCGATCAGAGTAGTCTCATCAGTGCTGACGATGCCGTTTGAGGCGACGACATGGCGATGGAAAAGCTCATCGCTACCTGTAGTACCGAATCCGGAAAAGACCATGTTTTGCTCCGTCGAGCCAAAGCTGGATGTTTCATTCGTCTTGGTGTTCTGAGTGTAGGAAGCATGGCCCTTTCGAGTTGTGTTGAGAGATGCGCCTTGAAAAGACTCATGCTTGCCCAGTATCGCTTGGGCAGCATTAAAAGACTCAAGTCCTGTTGGAAATACCGGCTCGCCGGTGGTCTGAACGTCCTTGCCGTAGTTGACCGTGCCGATGATCGTAACGTTGTCTTCTGGCTCACTGTACACTGTAAAGGCATACACAGGATAGCGAATGTGCCGCTCGTACCCACTGGAAGATATGTCGTGGCCTGTCGTTTGTTGCTTATTGACGGCAACGTTGGCTTGGTCAGTGTAGTTCCCAAAGTTTGAGAATGACAAGTCCTGGCTCCAGGATACTGTTTCTCTGCCGCTGGAGAGGATGATCGTGCTCTTGAATGCAAGGCTTCGCTGTGCATTGACTTGATAGACCAAAGTTTCATTCGTTCCATTCATAGCTTTGCCTACAGTCGAGGACACTTCATACTTTGGCGGTGGCGCAATAGTGTACGGCCCCTGGCCAGTCGTGATGTGCCCTGCTTTATCGAGCCAGATGAAGACTTTACCGGTGACGAGCCAGTAACTATTCGTCGTGCCAGACAGCTTCGCAGCGCCGTTGCCACTATCGTTCAGCCCGGATACGCGAATCGTAAAGTTATGAGCATTGCCATCGCAGAGAAGTGGTAGCCACGGGGTTATATCGATTTCGTCCTCTTTCAAGTCAAAGACATCGATGCCGACAATTGGTCTCCACAGTCCTGGCACGATGCCACCCGTAAAGATGATTGGGAAGGGCCATGCCACGCCGGCCAGGTTGCCATCGATCAAGAGCTGTACTTCACGAAACGGCGAATAGCCGTATAGCTTGGTATCATTGTTTGAGCTCGAGAATGTATCGGTCTGACTCTCTAAAACGTTTGACCACCAAAATTCTTCCTCTGACTGACCAGTGGCCGAAACCGTAAAGACAGCCTTTCTAACGTTTTGAGGAAGCGTCAACTCGTTCGAAGCAGTATCGGTTGGGACAAGGAAGGCGCTAGCTCTGTCAGAAGAGGATTGTCGCGCTGACACTGGTAGAATCAGGTCCGCTGGTGTGATCGAATCATCCGCGGAGAAGAAGGCAGCTGTAAGGGTGGCGTTGAACGTTCCATTGTATCTGCTGTCAACCAAGTTGCCGAGGTCAAAGATGATCTTTTGATCTTGCTTGAAAAGCGAGAGATAATTGGTCATGTCCTGGACTTTCGATTTCAGTGCCGACTTCCTACGCATCTCGTACGTCTGCTGTGCTCACCTTGATGTATGTCCATTCGATGCCTTTCCACGTTGGCTCCGCCGTGCTCGTCCGGAAAACCTCCGTGTCGCCAAGGTAGATACTGCCCAGTCTGTCGAACTGCCGGCCAGCCGACGTCACGGTGAGATTCCAGGAGACTCGAGTGAAATCACATGAAGGAGGCGTGTAGTTACCGACATAAGGAGCACCATAACTGAAAGCAAAGACATGGATTGCGAGCGTCTCCTGGCAAGTAGGCGTTCCAGGATCAGCAATAGGAACAGTTGCTTCCGAAGAACCATCTGTGATTTCGAGTAACCCGTCAGGCGTCACCGTAAGAACCGGCGGGTCCACTTCAAAGACTTCTAGCAAAGAACTGGCAGCCGCTCTAGCACAACGCTGAATTATCCCAACCGAAGGCGTCGCCTCAGACGTAGTGATTAAGGCACTCGTAATACAAAACATTAAGGCAACGGCAGAAAGCGCGCTCACCAGCGTCCTGAGCTTAAAGGCTTGGATAACGTCGAAAAGACGAAATCGGGTTGACGTCTGATCCTCCACAAGCTTAAGCTCACCTGCCAGGCAAGTGGAAGTCCGACCAAAGTCGCTGGCTGTAGCTCGATGCCCCAACATGCAAGGATCAAAAGCGAGCTTGGTCATCTTGGTGAAATTGGTAACGAGAAGTTGTCTTGGTGAGCTGCCGCTATAGCCGAATTCTGGAGGGTAGGTCAGCCCTGGGAGATTATGCAGTCACGGCAGCCGCCTTCTTCGACAAACCCTGCCCTAGATCGGCTTGCGTGCATACGAAGGGCACAAGCTAAGCTTGGGCCACTTACAAGAAAGATGACTGCACGGCACGAAGGTTACTATGCGCGAGTCTCAGCATATGTATTTGACCAGTACCGACGTACAGCAGCTTGCGCTGCTGGGACGTCCGCAAAGCGGGCTCGATAATAGTTGAAAAGGGCGAATTCGTCTTTGGTCAGGATGTAGTCGCGATGCTGTTGAATCCGTTGCCAAAGTACAGCAAGCTGGTACTCGAGGTATTGGTTGATCCTGGGATCCAGTTCATCCTCAGTGTTGCGAGCTAAGTCCAGGGCCCGTTGAATGTTCAAGACCCCAAGGCCGTCAATATTTGCGAAGTTGCCGCCCATGGTGTCGTCTTCTGACGCTGGCTCGGAGTCGAGAGGAGGTGGACTTGGATACGCAGAAGCAACAGGCGAAGCCGAGGCCATCTTCTTATGCAGATGCATTGCAGGCGGCATCCACACCTAGATGGGGTCCGGGTACACCAGGTGGAGTGATGAAAGTGGTCCTCCGTGATGAATGTGAGGTGCAATAATAGGAAGTATTGCGGTAGATCGTCAAAACCCGCTGCTGGGCTGAATCCTGTGGCAGCAATGTGGAAAGGAGTCTAACTTACCCGCATATTGGTCCACGACCTCTTTTTGTATGCCGCTGCGAGCTAGCAAGCTTTCGCGCATGCGAAGTGCTCCGCGAGGGCTTCAATCGTGTCTCGCAAGAGCTCAACAGCAGGGTCCTCGAGACGCCAGGTGATGCGGTCTGGCGGCGCACGGTCAAGGCGTAGGCAAAGCGAAGTTATGGCGCGGTGGTGCACCACGAGCTTCGGACCCACCCACGCAGCAGACAACGATGTGCTGAACCTAAAAGAATGAGGGCAGGAACTTGGAGAACATCGAGTAGGCGATGGTGATCAGAAGGAGGCGCTTTGCGTTACACTCACCCGTCATCTTCGTATCTTATCTAAGTATCGGCCTGGTAGGTAGTAGCTAGGAATCCCATGCTCACTTGCTTGAATTCCAGGCGGCTTCGACACCGAACCAATGCGTGCGCTATCCGACCGCTAGATAAGTTACAGTCGACCGATTTCATCACCCTAAGTCAAGTGGTTGCGGCTCGATCGTAAAGATCTGACTGGTCCTATCCAGTGTACGACGAATCTTGCGAGACGACTACCCACTTTTCGTACGTTCGTGACACTCGACTGTCCCCTTGAAAGGCAGCAGTATGGCTGTCGCTGCCGCCACACGCACAAGACTGCCGAGGAAAGGGCATCGAAAACTTTGACGGCCCTGGTCAGCGCGCACAGGGCGCTGACGCCGCATCTATTCACCCACAGGCTGCGGATTCCTCCGACATCTTTGGATCAACTTCCAGCCGTCAGTGCAGTGGTGCTTGTCGGCGACTATCCACCGCGAGGACGTCCGTCGCTTTCGTCCATCCAAGCTGAATCCGCAGCCAAGTGCAAGGCTGACCCAGTGACCGCGCTGTGGGGCTAAAGATCAACAGGAAAATAGGGTCTGTTGTCCTCGAGACGTACCTCGAGCCGTCGACTCCTGGTTGCTAGTGTGCCCAGAACGATGATCGCTTGCAGAATGCAGTCGAACGGGGTGAGCCTTTTCCACGTACACCGCACCCCCCATGTTCCGCACGCGAGCTTTGCCGCCGTGTAGAGCGTGTAGAGACAGGTCACAAGAGGTTATAATATTCATACGCCGTCCGACACTACTGCCGCGGGCGAACAGCATAGAGTTTGATGATAGAATGAACATGCAATCCAAGTATTGGCAGGATAGCAGACCTGCTTAACTCGCACTTGCAACGATTTCGGTCTCGATCATCGATATGAACAGCAGAGTCTTTACCATTTTACCATCCGCACCTTTCGGCACCCAATTGCGAGTGTCCGAGCAATAATCTCAAAGCAGCAACGTCGCTGCAGCCACATGTGTGCGCTCATTGCAAGCAGGCATCCTGCATGATCTTCGCAAAAGCCAGCGCAGTGGGCTCCGCCAAGACATCGAACACGTACCCGCTGTCTATGATCGCCTATGCCGCAGCGTTTGCACGCATTCGTATGGTGACATTGACGCCGCAGCTGGTGTTCGAATGGCTCAGCCCTCCTTGCTGCGCGATATCTCAACGGTCTTTGATGAAAGGCTCACGCCCCGGGATCTCCTGGCAAACCCTCGCCAACTGCAATGTTTTAGGATAGTGCCACGCCTGCGGGCCAGACTCAAGCGAAATATAGCGTGCATGCAATCTGTGGAAACTCCATCAAGCCGAAAACGCTTCTGCACCAGCATCCTGCACTCCGTAGCAGGCAGTGTCCTTGACGGCATGATCGCCGGCGTTTGCTGGGAGTTTGCGATCAAACAGCGACCTTCGAACGTAGCTCTGACGATAGTAGTGTCACGAGGCGCATCTCACATGATGATCTCAGTGATGACAACGCCCCCACCCTGGTTGGACTTTATACCAAATGGGGCTCCAATTCGACGCACTGCATCAGTCGGTACACAGAGTCGGCGCGAACCGGTAGGTTGCTCGGAGGGCGAAGATGCACCGGACACGCACCACCCGATACGGCTCGGGGTACAGGTAGGTACTGTGCGGTACAGGTCGCAGGCCCGAACCGGCGGTGCCCGCTCCCTGACAGGCTGACAGAATACTCGGTTTGATATAATGTTCGACGTTGACTGAAAATCCTCAGGCATGACTACGAACATCTTACGAGATATTGCGCTCAGCAACCAGACGTGCACTGTGCTCACCAGTGATCTCTTCTTCGCAACGTTACTTGACCGGTTCTGCCTGTCATGGCGGGATATGTCTTCAACTTTCGCCACGCTCACTCGTGTTTGTCCGTGCGCTCTGCTTCAGCTCGAACTTGACCCTTGTCTTGAGGTCTGGCAATTCTAAAAGATACTCCATCATCAACTCCCATGGCATCGCCGGCCACTTGGCGTCAATAGACTTCTGAGATGCTGAAGGGAGCGCGCATAGCAGATACACTCCGGCGTTCGTTCTGCGCAAGCCTTCAGAGGCCAGCGGCAACAGCTCAGAAAACCAGTACTCTCAGCATCAGAACATGTGCTAGCAGGACAGCAGCGCGGCCACAGCCCGCGCAGATTCCACGACACAAACGGGGCGGCAGCCTATTGCGAGCTCGAGGGAGGCGATATAATGGTACCAAGGCGGAGGAGTTCAAAGAGAAGACACAACAAAAGGCGCAAGGACTCAGCGCCCGGCTGAAAGACCTGTCACGGAAGTATGGCTGGGCGGCGCTAGGCGTGTACTTGGGATTATCGGCCTTGGACTTTCCATTCTGCTTCGTGGCTGTACGATGGCTTGGCACGGAACGAATCGCAGCAGCGGAAGCGTGGGTGGTAGACAACTTCTGGGCTCTCGTAGGCGCTGTCGGGTTGGACATGCGACAGAAGCAGGTGGCAAAGGTCCCATCAGATGAGACTTCCGAAGACACTGATTTGCAGGCTAGCAAATCAGAGCATCATGATGCGAGTACGTGCCAGTTGACGATTGACGGCGAGGCAAGCGCGATCCTAACCCTCGGCAGGCATATGGACACAACTCATTCTGGCCTACGGTGTGCACAAGTCCTTGATCTTCTTCCGTGTGCCACTCACTGCTGCCGTCACTCCCAAGATTGTCAAATGGCTTCGAGCTCGTGGATGGAAGATCGGCAACCCCAAAGCCTAGGACTGCAGATGATCTCAGAATTTGTAACATTACTGAAAGGCACCGACGATTTACAATGCGGCAAACAAAATGCTGGATCGCACCACGCTCTTTGATACAGATAGACACTCTACTTACAGTACCGAAAATCGATACCTAGCAGAGCTAAAGCCACCTTGCTTCACCGACCTTACTGTCTGATGCGGTACAGGGGTGACGTTGACGTGACCAATGTTTGAGATTCTGGCGTCTACGTATTCGACGGATGGTAACGTGCAATTGAGGGATGGTAACGTGCAATTGAGGGTTGTCGATGGTTGTTGTCGATCTCATCGGCCAAGTTAACAACACCTACTGGCCATCCTAATCGCCACCCGAGCTCATTTCGCAGCGCAACGACAGACCCACGTCTTGAGGATCCTCGCCTTCGAACTCTACCGCTGGGCCGACGTCACGCCAGCCCCATGCTTCCACATTGCAGTGCTTTAGACCGCGTGATCACCGAGCGTCCTTGGAAAAGCCAAGACAACCGTCTCTCACCATCATCGACATTTGTACAAAGTGACAGATCCACCGAGATCCAGCAGAATGTCCAGAAAGCTACAGACCTCTTGGTCAATTCTAGCCGAAGCTTGTCGGCGACCGACCGTGGTTCTTCCAGGTCTTGGGCTTGCAAAGCTCAGGCGACATTATTCCAGAAGGCCCATTCGACTAGTGCATTCAATAGGAAGTTGCGGCAGATGACCGGCGAAGCTTCCCGACATGTTGATCATATGAATGCGCATACATCAATGTGGCACAGGTCTGAAGCCTCGAAAAATCACAAGGGGCATCCTGTGTCTTCACTGGTCACGGCGCTCCCTGGGGCTGGTGTGCTGGCTGCCGAAGTAATTGTTGGTCTCGGAACTGTCTCCATACTCTTGGCTTCCCATCACCACAGGTCTTTGACATCTGCGCTCTGCAGCTGGTGGCTTTTCAGTATCCTCGCGAAGCGATCTTGCTCTCCACGCCAGCGCTGTCCGTCCTCGGCACCCATTTTTGCTCTGACTCTACTCCATTCTCCCAGTGTCGCCGATCCTCGCCGCATCCATTGTGCGCATTAACTTCACTCTTCACAGACTGCGCGCGTGTCTGGAGGTGCTGGAAGATTTCCGGGTGTTCGATGCGGAGCTGCTGACATGGGACCTTCTCGAATCCACGAAGGATCAAGCTCAGGTCTTGATTACTCTGAGTCTTCGCTGCCCTAACGTAGTATTCGCAGCATTCCCGGCTGCAGCAGAAGTATGTGTTGGCCAATACTGAGCACTTGCGACTTCGAATTGCCGCAAGAAATGGCGGACCGGAAGGAGGCGTCGCAGAAGCGCGTCCTGGAGATTATTACCAGACACCGGGCAATTCGTACAGAGCCTGGGCAGAGTGACTGCACTTGTGCTTCTTGCAGATCTGTAAGCACATCTTTCTTTCCCTTCGTGGCCCAGGGATCTTGTAAGTGCTTGCTCGACTCATGCAAAGATGTCAGTGCGGCAGCGCAGGCGTCCATGGCAGCTCCAGCGGTTGCGATTGTGATATGAGTTTTGCTTGGAGAAGTTTGCAAAGAAGGAAGCTATCGACTGAGTGGTCAGCAATTTTGCTCTGAAGAGTCCGCTTCACGTGAAGCGAACACCATGTCACCGGCGCGCGATGACCATCTCTCGAGCTTTACGTAGAATGTCATGCGCACTGTGAGCCCCAAAATTAAATGCCACATCACAGCACTGATGCACAGCGACGCAGAAACCTAACGGGCCTGCCATGTAGCTAGGAAGCAGTACATCCGATCAGCCATTCGACTTCGAGGGACTTGACTGCTGCGGATAACGTGGTCGCGCAGTCGATGACATTGACTGCTTGACGCCGGTACATGAATGAACGACGCCAATGACGGATCTGATTCTGTAGCCTATCATTGCAGGTGACTGTCGATGCCGCCGACTATTGATGCCGTTCATGATTGATGCCGTCGATTGTCAGCCCTGAGACATCTTTTCGACGGTGTTGAGGGACCTGGTCACTTCAAGTGGTAGTCGCGAAGATCTGCTCAGGCGCGGCGCTCTATGTCCTCGTCTGCGGGCTGGTCTGGGTCGCCAGTCGCTACTCACTGAGCTACTCGTTCATCAAGACCTATAAGCCTCATGCACAGGAAGGATGGCAATACTGGCTATAGCTGACTCTTTGTACGTACTACGGGACTCTCCTGTCCCGCAAGGCCTTGCACTAAAGGACGCCAAAGGCTCACACAGTGTCCTGAGCATGTCATCCACGACGTCCTCGGTAGTCAAAGACTTCTCCGTTTGGCGCGTGGCGTCGTGAGGGCTTCTGGTAGTGACTTGGCGTGCTTCCCAGGCGTGTGACTTCGTGAAATGACGAGATTTCCGCGAGTTGTTGTGAGCTTGCGATGTGAGATTGATATGCAGTGATCGACCAGAAGTTTTGGTGAATGCTAGTGAGGTGTTAGAAGGGAGAGATGAGGTCAAGGAAGGGTAAGCGTGCACGTAGGAACTTGCCAATTGCCTGAGACGCAATCCCAGACACTTCAAGATTTACAATCACTTGATCGAAGGCCGAGGAAGCGCGCGAACAAGACGTGTGGACTACATGGAGACCCCCGGACCAGGCGGTGGTCAGAATTAAATGGACGCGCTGGCCATTTTTGCCCAGTTGAGCGGGCCGTCGTGAGGCGTCGATACCGGAGTCTGGTCGTTGGTATCGATAGAATCCCTTCACGACAGAAAATTGAGTAGCACTAGTAGCCGTTCCTGGGGCCAATTTTGATGAGCCATTGGACAGTATTGGTGACGACGGGCCTTGCTTGTTATCTTCCACTCCGAGCTCCCAAAGCATGCACTCTCTTCCATGCTGGGCGCCGGGATCGCTATGGACGCAGTTGATTGCTGACGCCACTGGTCTTTGATGCCCTCTGACTGCCGATGTTGTTGACCGCGTGATAAGGCTGACGAATTGGCGTTGTTGCGGTCGGATTGACATATTCCTGTCCGGTATGCGCGTGTAACAGCCCGAAATCAAGCATGATACACTTGCTACTATCATACACAACTTTACGTCGCTTATGCGCGATTAATTTTCCGCCACTCATTCATCCATAGGTTGTCGGGTGTCATGCATGCACAGAAATGGACCTAAGACTGCAGCTCCGCCTCTCTAGTCTTCAGCTCCTGCTCCTCTCGTTCCTTCACCTTTCTCATGTCCAGCAGTATATGTACCTTGGACATGATGCTGTCGAATTTCTCCACCACAGTAGGTGTCGGTAATGGTATGAGGTCCGGCACGCCAATGTGCATTAGTATCGCGGCAATCTTGTCTGTCTGGATGGTCGACTTGGCGATCCGGGGCTTTGAAAGCTTATCAGAGGCAAACGAGATACCACTTGGTAGCTTCTCGGTTGTCTCGACCACGCCAAACTTGATCTTATCGGTCTTGGAAAGCTCCACGCCGCCCTGTGCCGCCGCACTGGCAGATGCCGAAGGGAGAGAATCGCGTGATGGTCGATGATTCGATACGGCGTCCGAAGGCCCAGAGATGGAGTCGCGTGTCATCGCTGGTCGCAGCCTTGAATTCTTGCGAAGTCTATCCGCAGCCAAAAGCTGTTGCCATAGCGTGGTGAGGGCTTGGGATGTGGAGTACTGGTTTCCATTGCTATTAGCAATCGGATGATCCAGCCGCCGCCGCAGATCTTCCCGATCTGCATCCAAGCTGGCCTGATTGAGCATGATACGTTGAAGTTCGCCCAACAGTACGGTCTCTTCGTCGACCTCAGTCCGTGGCCGTTTTAGATGGCCTTCGGCAAGCTTCTTTCGTGATGCTTCCTTTAGAGGATCAAACGTCTTGAGCATATTGTACAACTCATACTCGGGTCCAGTCATTGATGTTATAGGAGTCTGCAGCGCGAGCAACGTTGCCTGGACCGTGTACAACCGCGTTTTAAGGTCTTCCATCGATCGTGAAGGAATCCGTGCGTAACCGTCAGCAATCACTGGCCACTTCCCGTAGCAATCACGATACAGATCCATCAAGTAGTCTGTCTCTTCTTTAGTCCAGTCTTGGTGGGTGAGATGCGCATCGTAGGTCTCGGAGTCGTAGGTTGGAGTGGTCACGGCAACATCATATTTGGTGTACCTAGTAGGGATCGCTTGCTGTTCTGCTTGGTCGGTCGCCACGCTTCGAATCCAACGTTTGTAGGGAGGCGCAGTCTGTACCCATCGCGCCGCGGGTCCTGTACGGCGGATAGCCTTGCGAAATCGACGGGGGTTTGGACGCTGCTGGGCGCCACGGCCCTGGCCGCTCTGGGAGGGCCGTGAGTGCGACTGATGCTCCTGAACCTGGGTATTGCTGTCGAGACCTATTCAGAAATTAGGAGGATGAAGCAGTTGGTGCTGCGCACCCGTCACATACCACTCGGAAAACCCGCTGCCTGGGCCGTGACTGGCTCCAAACTGCCCAGAGCTGCCTGTATATCGGATCTCGATGCCATTTGGAAAATTTGCGAGGGCCGATGGACTTATAAAGATGCCAGAATTCTCTGTACCAGTGCTTTTGGGAATGGGTGGCGGGCTTGCGTGCGGCAAAGGCTCTAGAATCTGCGCGCAGCACGCCGAGTCAAGACACACTGGCGTAGTGACGTCGACGTAATCGCGTCGCTCATACAACTTCTCTCCCAGATGCAGCCGGCGGCGGATCTCGTTGCGCTTCCTTCCTCGTTCGGGTGGGTGCCTAGGGGTGCAAGATCAGTAATCATCATCGGCATTCAGCGTCGAGATCCTGTAGCAGATCCCGTCGGCCTCGCTTTGATATCGAGCAGACACTCACTTGTTGATCCTGTTCGTCCGTCGCTCCTATGCGGCAGCAAGGGTAATGGCCGTAACAGACGCGGCGACTGAGACCAGGACTTCCAAAGGCATCGCAGTTCTCGCGTAATTTGAAGGCCTCCACGGCTTGTGATCGAGACTGAGCAGATGGGCTTCAGCAAATTAGCACGGCTAGGAGAGACAGCAGCAATACGATGCCTCAGAAACGTTGATGTTATCAGAGAGATATCTCCAGAAGGCCTGAAGTTTGAAATCCCAAGCGAAGTCGCGATCCTTACGCAGACGCAATGGCAGTGGCTGTGACTTGCTCGGCGCTGCCCGAAGCTAGCTAAGGTCATAAATCTTGTCAGCATTAGGTTCGGGTTTGATTTCAATCTTTGGCGAGGACAGAGATAGGTATAGGTGGTGGTATCTGTGAGCAGATGGCGATCTGGATGGACATTCCTCGAAACATCAAAAAGCGTTTGGACACTGTGATCACGACGAGAAACGAATTCGTATACTGAGATCTGACAAGATGTCAAATCGACATATCAATCGATAATGGTCGTCTCACACAAACACCACAGCGCCTTGCACAGGAAGATACCAAACAAATGCCATGTGCACATCTAGAACACGCGAATGATCGCCATCAGTAGCCAACGCGATAGCCCAGGTCCCTCAGCCGCTGACAACTCGGCATTTCCATACTTCTCGCCTGCGCCAGAACCTCCTGATCGGTCCAAAAGAAACCCTGCGCCGAGTCCGCCAATCGTTGCCGTTTGTCTCGTTCCCACTCGCACTCCGTCGATAGTTGATTTACATACTTCGCTTCAGCGACTTTGTCCAGATCCCGCCATTTCCTTGCTGTGTATCCGTCTACTTCAGCCGGGTTGACCCAATAAGGTATATTGAGACGGTTCGATGTGTGCTGTAGCGTGTGGGGTGGGTGCGCCTTGTCGAAGCGCACAATTGGACCACTGGGTCCTGAGGAGCCGGAGAAAATGGAGGAGAGGAGAGGTAGGATGACGAGCAGCAGGAGTGGTAGGAGAGATTGAAGGGCAGCGAAAGGTGATGCGGCTTGGGCGTTATCGTGATTATGCGGCCGTCGCCGCGGGCGATCGCCGCCAAATTGATGAATGCGAATTCCTGGACCACCGCCGAAAGTGTTGAAAGCGAAGCCTGGGCCGGCGAACATGCCGCCTCCTGTAAATCGATCATTCATTAGCGCTCTCATTTCCATTGCCTCAACCCTCAATACTGGTGTCCCTACCCATCGGCCCTCCAAACGGTCCACCCATACCTCCCCCGAAAAACTGCCTGAACAACTCCTCAGGACTTATCTCCTCTTCAAAAACCGGCCCTTGTCTGCCTCCACCTCTTTGACTCGCAAACCCACTGAACGGACTCGCTCCGCTCGTACTTGCGCCGCCTCCACCTCCGCCTCCAAATCTTGAATCTGGATCCCCTCCAAAACGATCATACTTTGCCTTCTTATCTGCGTCGCTTAGCACCTGAAACGCACGCGACACTAGCTTGAATGCCTCGTCCGCACCCTCGTATCCATTCTTGTCCGGATGCGTGAGAAGAGAGAGTTTCCGGTAGGCTTTCTTGATGTCAGAATCGGAGCATTTGGCGCGGACGGTCTCGAGGCCAAGGATGTCGTAGAATGCGGTAGGTTTGCATTGGCGGACGCGTATGACGGCGGCTTTCTGCTCGACGGTGAATGCGCGGGTACTAGATCCGTCGTGGTGGCTGTGCGGGTTGCCGTTGGCTTTTTTCTCGGACATGCTGCGTTGTCGTCTATGTATGCGCGCAAGGGCGCGGCGGACGAGGTGGGGTCAGACCTCGATGGAGACGGGCAGCGGTGAGTTGGTGGCGGAGAGGGGTTGTTGACGTCGGCTCGATGCCTGGCTTGCAGTTGTGGGCTGACTCTGTACTCTTGTAGGCGACCATATGTCCAGTCGTATGTGGAGTCGGACGTTGCCAGATCGCCAAAAGATCTCGGCGTTCAAGTCTCACAAGCTCCGCCCCGGACGTCATTTCAATGTAGCTTACCACCTCAGTCTGGAGGTACATTTGCATGTGAAAGTCTCATCTTCGTCCTACACCTACACCCTATTGATCTATCTAATCATCAAAAAAGTGTACATGGCCCCATAGCACTGGACTATCCTCGTTGATTTGAAGAAAAGGAGCGAGCATCAACAAACGAGACGACCTCTGAGACCTGAGCAAGCGATCGAAGCGAAAGCCGTCGCCAAAATGCCAATGCCATCATCCAAGGATGTCGAATCGGCAGAAGAAAAAGCAAAGCAAGGTCTCTCTCAGCATGCCTTCGCATGGGGTCGTGAGTACGTCATCCAATACCAATTCTCATACATCAACTAATTCCTCTCCAGAAAACCCTCTTCCCGCGACCCTCACGGCAACTCTAATCACTGCCCAACACCTGCGACCCCTACAACCACTACCATTACTCTTCTCGCCTGTCCTCCTCTTCTCCTCCTATCTCAATGTCAACGGCTACAAGAAGGACTCCGCCGGCCTCACATCAGCATGGTCGGCGGCGTACTTCGTCATCGCGCGAAGAAGACACCAAAGCATGCGGAATAAGTTTGGGACAAGAGGGCTCGTCAGGGGAGCAACGTTGGGGCTGTGCGCGGTGAATTTTGCGACAGGCATCTGGACCTATGCCTTTTCTGAGAGGGAGGAGGGCAAGTGAAGAAGAGGAGAGCAAACGAGCAAGATGGAGGCTTGGTCTTAGCATTGTCTGATACACGACTTCAAGAGCCGATGTGGAATTGTGCTAACATGACAGCACACCGTGAAAAAGGTGTCAAGAGTCTAAGACGTAAGAGAACCGGTGCTGATGCCCGGTTCCTCAAAGGGCAGCTTAGAATTGAAATGTACTAAAAGCCACAGATAATCCTTGCTTAAAAGCTCTGAACTCGATCAGTATTGCATCAATCGACCATAGTCGATCGTTTCACAGGCAGATCCAACGTCTGATGGATAGGTTGACATAGGCCACTCTGTGTAGCGAGATAAGAACCAGAGGTCGTTGAATAGACGGCAGCTGAGAAGTCAAGACCAAGGAACTGTAAAGCAATAATGTCCATTTCAGCGTCGCGAGAGCTACCTGGTCGTAGTGTTGCGTTGTAGAATTGCAGCACAGTCACGCAAATCTCGCCTGCTTGAGTCGTCAGCATGGCAGTATTCTGGGAGTGAAGCGGGGATGCACCGTGTCATGGAGATCCACCGGCTCCATCAGAAATAAAAATTGCACCTCAAAATCTAAAGCACCTGGATGTGATATCTACTATCGGCGGCTTGAAACCCGACTCATCCACCTCGACCCATCTGATCTTAAACTCCCCGATCTGCGGGTTTCTACTCACGCAGTCTGTAGCGCTGCTTCATTCGATTGAATAGCGGAGATGCTAGAAGAGATAGCAACATATTGCATTTAAGTTGGCGAAGTCATCTAGCATGCGTCCCAGACATCCCTTAACGCCAATGACCAATGTAGCATCATCGAATCGTGTTAGCTAATGCTGTTTACACTCGTACTTGCTCTGCCTACGTTGACAGCAGAGCATGCTCGGGAACTGTTGGCAGCGTTTCTGCCACATCACCAAGAATCATCCAATCCTCATTAGCAACTAAATCTTCACGGTACCTGACTTCAAAATGTGCGACACGGGCGCCCTTGTCTCTGGCTTCATAAATGAAGTTAGGGGACACATGCGCCGCAGTCCCTATTACGAGCATTAGGTCAACTCGCGAAACTTCGTCTAACCATCGCTCTATACGGCTCAACGTGCCTTCAGCTAACATCTCGCCGAGGAACACTACACCTGGTCGTAAGTTGGCGGTCTTGCACCTGGGACAGTGAGGCAGGCAATCCAGATCGATTCTCGGGAACGCCAATGCTGGACGAGCTATATCGTATGTCTCAAGTTGCAGCGCCGGAGCCGTGGGAGCAAGGGTGTCGTTGCTTCTAGTGTAACTACAACCAGGGCTTGAGCAGACTACTTTAGTAAGGGAGCCATGTATTTGAACTAGTTGCTGAGGAGGATGCCCTCCGGCCTGGGAAAGATCTGCTGATCGTCAGTAGAGACAGGAAAAGTCCCTTCGTTTTGTCATACTATCGATGTTCTGCGATATTGCAAGAAAATTTGGCTTTGCTCGAGCACGGTTAGCAAGTGCGATATGTGCCTTGTTAGATCTTGCTCGGAGCACTGTTTGTCGAAGACTTTCATAGAACATCTAAACGAGGGCCGGATCTTCCTTTATCGTATTCATGCTAGAAATCCAAGGATAGGAATGCCCGTGCCACTTGGAGAGAGGTCGATGAATGTAGGAACACCCGAAGGCGCAGACAGCCCAGGCCCTACAAGTGCGACAATGTCATATCAACATGCGATTGACCTCTATCCGGTGGAATTGCTCGTGGATATCCATGGGGAGACGGTTGTAAAGACCCGCCGTTCTTACCTCTTAACCATCTGGAAGATTGCCTAAATCGACACCTTCGACTCGGATCACAGCCAAAAAGGCTTCAAGATGCGCTGCAATTCTCTTCCGACTCCATAGCGCTATGTCATCTCGATATATCGCCCAGGAATCTAATTTTTACCGATGATAATTCAATCGCTATCCTGGACTGGTCAACAGCAGCTTATTATCCGGCGATTTTCGAGGTTGCCAGCCTGGAGTTTTTCCCAACAACAGCGGGAAAGAATGAGTACAATTTCTACGAAGGACTGAGGCGTCGCGCGCGAGCATGGATATCTGAGTCTAAAGGTACCATTGCAAACCTTCATGTAGTGCAAGCAAACAGCCTGCGATATATTTGGTAAATCTAGCATAACGCAGCATCTCTATAGCTTACATGAGTCGTGAAGTCATTCTTCGTCCGGTTCTCCTGACATGTCCACGATAGCGGCAAGGACAAGCGCTATCACTGTCCCGCGTTCTTGTTCCGTTGTTAGCGAGAATCTCTGTGCAGAAGCGATTGCGCTGGTAACAAGACCGAATCGTGCTTACAGTGCAGTTCTGAACTAATCCCACGTTTGCGGCAATTGGAATAAATCCGCCAAGATCTCTTGATCTCGCTCATTAATGTTCTCTTGCAAAGCTTCCATTAAGGCATCCGAAAAGTTGTTCTGGATTGCAGCATCTCGTAGCAGGCTGCCGTTTTCTCCGTCTCGACTTTGTCTCAAGGCTGTAGCCAGACTCTGCACAGCGGCTGTGCTATTGCCCTGCTATACCATCGCGAAAACCTGGGCTTTACTCAATCTTTGAGGCCCGAGGAATAATCCTGGCACCGGTGGCCAAGGCCGTGGTAGGCGTCTCACGTCACATTTGTTCTGAATGAGTGCCCACAAACTTGGACTTATATTCTGCATCGATAGAGTTCCTGAGAGCTGATCTGGGGCCGTCGTCGAAGCGCTCCCTCCTTGGAGGAAACCGTGACGTTGTAGTACCGACATAGCAGTCCATCTGTGTCAACTAGATTAGGTCAGATTTCTGTAGCGCTGTCGCCTTGACTTACGCCTAATACCGACAGCCGTCGGCAACACCGCCCACATACACGAAGCGAAAGCGTTGTAGATTGCTTGCAAGCAGCCGATCTACCACATTAGCCACAGTGTGTAACGCGCCCGAGCGCGGAGGAGGAGCTGATGGGTCGAAATTGGACGGAGCTCCTCGAGACAGAAGATCGATGGACTTGATAGCTGAGTCAGATAGCAAGAAGTTGTGCGCAGAGTAATATTCAAGCGGCCAGCAAAAGTTGTGTCCCGGGTCTTCATGTCCAGTCGCACGAGTCTGCTGTTGCCAATCGGACAATTGATAGTGAGATGATTGTCGCTGTTCTCGTTCTGAAATTGATGGCCCAGAGAATGGATCATGATCCGGAATGCAAAAGCCCTAAGATTAGAAAAAGCGGCATACTGTTCATCGTATGAGACAGACATTTTCAAGTTGAATAAGCGAGGGCACGAATGGACATCATGACCTCCTCTTATATATTATCTTCTAGGATCAATGTCGGATGCATATACCCTTCTTCCAGCCGCGGACAACTTATCAAACCCTTGCAAGCGATGCTGGTGACATCACAAGACGCACGTTGGCTCGGCCACTGATACGTATTCCTCTTATGCCTATGCGTGAAGATGAGACTATTGGGTGAGAGGTCCCCATTCCCGCGAGACCATTCTAATGTCAAAGTGTCCCATCGCATCTGGTTGTCGAGAATCACAGGTCCTCGATGATACTCGCACCGCCGAGAGTGATGACTGTCAAAATGATATATGGAGCGTTTCAAGTCCCCGGAGACATGGTCCAGCTATTGGACTTTTTCGATTCCTAAGGCGGTGTCGTGCACAGAGACGATGTCCGTTCCGCCGGCGAGCAGGCTCGGCAGTTCTGTCGAAGAGACTCAGGAGGAGGTACAGACCCATAGACTCGGCATCCTTGGCCTTGATCACGTGACATACCTAATTCAGCACAAGTGGCTGTTCGCTGTCCCATCGATCATTATTCCTGCCCGGAATTTTCTATGAATCACTTGCAAGCGCATGAACCCGAACATCTCAGCCAGTAGGACTTTCCGCGGTAGCGCCTTGATTCCAGCTTTCCCGTTCACGTCGGACGATTCCCCATTACCATTAGAGCATATGGCGGCTAAGCCTAATGCGGGCTACACACTATAATAGGCACTTTCCTCAAGTAATCCACGTACATGCTCAGAAAACTACACCCGCGTGTTCTTGATGCCTACTACAAGACTCGACAACTTCGAGGGTTCTAATAATGCCTATATTTCCTATCTAGAAGAATCCTTGTCATATTACTAACAGCTCTATTATTATTCTACTATCGTTACTGTTGCTAGCAAGAATCTAACATCCTTAACCTCCTAAACCTCTAAATGTATAGAAAGTACTAAGTTGCTACTAATTAAGCCCTTAACTTCCCCTAACATCAAATTTATAAGCTAGAACCCTTAAGATTAACAATCTACCTCCCTGCTTCTGTTAGAACGCCTCTAAGAGGCAGAGTAGTTAAGTAAACGACTAGTTACTAAAATGAATACCTCTAAGCATATAGCTTATCCATTGACTACTACTTATGAGAAATCGCTTTAGTCACGAGATAGTGGCGCGGTAGAGCGCGGCATCAATCACTAAATGACATGAGGGAACATTTCGTATCCTACGCAATGTGATGAATGCATGTCCCGCTGTGAACACAATTCGATTTGAGGCCATCTTTCCCTTCAGAGCGGTGATCCAGCACTGACCTTGTCGTCCCTATCTCGTCCCCTCTCGTTCTATGTTGTGTCGCCCTCCCCTGTATTCTCTCAACACTACTGTCTCTTCTCGTCCCGTACCGATTCAATTCCGCTGCGGCACGCTCTATTTGAATTGGCCCAGCCAGACGCTCACTGCAGTGTATCGCCTACCTACCATCCCGGATAGGCAGAATCTCCACCTGAGTACGGGTAAAGAAAGGTCACATAATTGTATCAGACAAGCTCATCGTTCTGTATATCCATTCGTTGTGCATATATCACGTGCACTGGTGCCGTCCCGCACATCAAACCTTCGCGGTTAAGGATGTTTGACGCTTCATGAAAACGTATGTAAATTGGTGCACAGCAAACACCAGACCTACCAGAACAAAACTTTCTCATGGAAATTTCGTAATTGCGATACCGAAGATGTCACCGCCATTCGGTCATGAGCCAGTGCCACACTCTACGGACTTGAATCCCATGCAGCGAATCACGCCCGTCCGCATAGCTGACATTTCCGACGTTCGTAGCCAATAGCAATGAATTCAATCATCTCTTGTGCCACCGGAAAAGTCGTTCCCAGGACGTCGGTCTAAAAAAGACATCGAGTCACCACGCCTCGGCCACGATCCTGAAGGTCTCTGCCGCTTTGCAAGAACCGAGTCAGTCCTCTGCAACTCCAGGCTTGAGTTCTGGTACTCCAGCTCCTCCATAGCCGCAGCAGTTTGCGACTTCATGAACAGAACACCATGGGTTTGTGGGTCCCTACCATCATCATCCGAGATGAACACCCGGGGAAAGATAGCGAACAAGGGTCGGTCTTTGCTCTGGGCCTGTCTCGCCTCCTTTGAGATTCTGATGCTGGCTTGCTCGTACTCTAGATGATACCATCCCCAACCACTGTATGTTTCGAGGTCAAAACATGCCTTTAGAGCGTATGTTGACTTCAGCATCTCTTGCCAGATGTAGGCAGCGTCTTCGACAATGCTTCGTAGCTCGTTCTTGAAAGTGGTCAGTCTCTCCGAAGGAAGTAAAGCATCTACAAGATTATGTAGATCATCACACGTATGATTAACACGCCTACACAATGCAGCCTCGTGTTCTTCCGGTAAAAGAGATTGCAGAACAGCCCGAAATAAGGCCTCCTTCGTGGGCCTTTGGAGCGCTTGGCGAGTCAGCAGATCTTGTAAACCGCTGTCAGGCGGCAGGAGGTACGTTGGCTGGAAGATTTGAGCCTCGCAGGTGCGAGCCAAGCTCGAAAGAACCACGACAGTCCGCATACGTTTAGCGGATATCGAATTGCTCTGAGGTATGGGAAGCGAATGTTCCCAGTAAGGAGGACATTTTAGCCCCTCCCACGCTTGCTTGTTCTAACACAATAGGATCAGGAATGTTCAACATCGGAGATAGAGCTGGGCGTACCTGTAAAATATTCGCCGGCAGGTCCTCATGGAATGTTTTGCTAACGATGTTACAAGCTGTTTCCCAGAGCTTGTCTAATTCACTCATGCTATTCATGGTCAGCGAAGCACTACAACCATTCAAAACTGTATTAGCACTGTTAGACTGACCTGTTTTCAGGGACCTGGTCAGTCAAATCCACAAAAAGACTGGTGATCGCGTTCAATTGGCCGGTAACATGTTGCTCTTGTTTGCACAACCTCTCGTGTGCCTTTTCCAGATCCTTCAGTTCTTCTTGCGATCGTGAAAGGCGATTTTCACGGTCATTCAGATCTTCCTCCAGCTTGTCTGTCTGTAGTTTCTCCACTCTAGCAGACTCTTCGAGTTGCTTTATTTGCCCTTTTAGTGACTTGATCTCGTCATTACGAGATTTCAAATGCACTTGGAGCTTCTTTCTCTGATCTGTTAACTGAGCATTATCGTTTGTCATGTTCTGAAGGTTAGAGTTCAGTCCTTCCATCTTTTGCCTTAATTTTGCAATCTCTTCCTGGGCTGTTTGCAATTCCGATTTCAACCTCTCCCTGGCGGCATCATAGGTCGAAAGACACGTTTGATACGACATAGTGTGATCGGCAGTCTTCTTTTCAAGCTCCTGGTTCAACCGATTGATGACTCCTTCTTTGGCCTTATTATCGTCCTCCAGCTTTTGTATGGCTTCAAAGCGCTCGAGCATGTCGCCGATGGATGGATGTGAGGCCAGACTCCTTGCGGACTTGACGAGACCTTCGAGAATCTCTTTCGTGCCCACGACCTCTGCGGCATCTGCCTTAGTGACGCTGTGTTTGGCCATCTTGTTCGCCGATGCCTCCGCTTGCTTTGACATATTCATTAGAGCAAGCGTTCACTTCTCTATCAAGACCTGGGTAGGAATGAAGAGGAAAGGTCGAGAGATCAAGATCCAGAGCCTATTAATGCCACCCAAAGCGAGTGCAGAGACAGGCCAACATGATGTACAAACCATGCCGCACATGCAATAACTGCGTGTCTTTCTCCTGTTGGCTAGCCAAACATCCTGCTAATGGCCGTTTCTGCGAGCACATGGCAAAAGCTGGAGTGAAAGTGGTGTACCGGATCGCGCTTAAGCTCCGGTTCCGGATATCGGTCATTGTGGATTGGCTTACCATACTTCTGGATACGGGATATCTTCAGGATGATGCCTGAGCCGCCATCGTGATTCGTCGACAGCTTCACCGGTCAATGCATCGTGGCACAAAACAGGAAAAGGATGTATGCAACTATACCACCACCCACCATCGATCTTCCTGCTCTTCTTGACCCATCCTTGCAGCTCTTTGCTCTTAGGGGCGTAGATCTTCTTGGTTCGTGATGAATCGTAATGATTCTCGACAACTTCTAGAGCAGAACCAGCGCGTCATGGCCAGCGTCGCTCCAGCACGACCGCATGTCGTCGTCGGAAGGGCCGTAGGTGTCCTCGTCTTTGCCGTTGGTCATGGCCATGGACGAATAGTAGCCAATGCGGCGGGTCGGCAGAAGGCGTGGTGACGATCCGCGCTTGCTTCTTGACCTTACTTCTGACAGATTCCTGGCGAAATTGCAAGACCACTGGCGACATTTGACCTACATGAATCTTGTATGCTTCGAAGCGACCAGATGACGTGCCATAGCTTGCCCAATGCCACGATAATCGATGGCATTGTGGTCGTTACCATCTGCGTGTCGTTCTTACGGCTCTTTTTGAATGTTTGAATTGAGACGTTGGCTCTAACAATTTCAACCCAGGCGCAGTACATCGAAATCGTGTAAGAAGGGTGCAGTCACTTGCGATTGTTCTGACATCGAGGCAAAGGCAAGGTGCTTGGATGACGGAGTCTAGATCTACGAGAACGCAAGAATGTTGCGCTCAAGTTCGGAGAATGATGCGAGACCGCCTCCTCGCCTTTCGCGATTCCGCGAACACATCCACCACCTTGCTGACTAAGATCCGTCTTCAATCGGATTTTAATTCTGTCTACTTTCTCTGGCTGCTTCCAGGAGACTCGGCCAACAGCTACGCTCACCTCGCACATAGCAGCCCGGCTCAAGAATACTCGTGTCGACAATTCAGACTATAGATCTCTCCTCAAGACATACCACTGCGATGGCCCGGAGCACTCGCTTGGCGACCAGAAGGAAAGGGTCGGGCTTCGAGGCAACCGATGGCGGCAAGACAGCTACCAACATGTCCCGCAATGTCCGTCGTAAGCTCCAAAACACGATTAGCGGCCAGCCACGACCCACGGTAAACAGCGACTGCCCCTTACTCAAGCTTCCTGGCGAACTACGCAACGAGATCACCGTCTGGTGCTTGTGAAGTCCCATCCATTCCAAGTCTCACCAATGGCTCAGGTCCCGCCTCAGCCAGGTCTCTTGCAGACCTGTGCGCAAGTACGCGCTGAAGCCGCTGGCATCTACTACGCCGAGAACAGATTTCGATGGGACATCCATAACTTTGACACATCGCTAGCACAGCGCTGGATGTCATCCTTAACACTTAGGTACAAATTGGACCGATTGAATACACGGCTACTGCCGCCGCAATCGGGCACAAACAGCTGGCCGAACTTATTAAAGTGATTGAAGGCTGTGGCGCGTGGCAAGACGAGGCTTGTTGGTCGTGACACCAGTCGCAGGTTCCACGACACCCCGGAGGCGGTCGCTGCGTTGTTCGAGATGGTGGATCGCATGATGTCTCGGGGCTGAAGTGGGAGGCTATTGAGAGAAATTTGGAGACGGCGCATGAGGCGTTGTCGGCGGTGGACCCGAATTGGAACTGAGGGGCAGGGCGGAAGAGGGTCTGGCTGGCAATGCTGATGCTTGATGTAATGCGATACGATTGAGACGTCGACGTGCTCGATTTGACGGCATGCTAGGATCCTCAGATCGGTGTAGGAAAGGGCTTCGGTACAGCCTCCGATTTTGGAGCTGACGGATAGGCAAGTCCCCGAAGCATGATGGCTTTTAATATGTCGAATTTCATCCAAACCCCTGGAACCGCCCAGCAAATCAAGCCACGTCAACAATCTGATCGTCCTCGTTCCCGATCTCGTGAAGTCTTGGCTCCGTAGGCTTGCCATGAACATTCGCCGCCTTATCCCCTGGCTCGCCTCTCATTAGCACTTGTACTAGACGATCACATCCCTCCCTCACGTCTTCATTCTCCGTGTGCTGATGCAGCTCCCGAATGATTGGATATGTCTTGACATCCCTCAGCCTTTTCCTGCCTTCCGGCGACGTGGTGAGAATTAAGAGTGTCTCCAGATGCGTGCAAATGATGTCTGCTTGCTTTTCGCGTTCCTTATCAGGATCGAGTAGTTGGACTACGTCGAGCATGCCTTCCGTGTCTTCGTCGCTGTATCCTTCGCTGCCCATCAGTGGCAGAAGAATGTATGGCAGCAGACCGACGCCATTGTCGTTCTGATCTGCCAGTAGCTTGCAATGACTGGAGACGTCGAAGCTGGCATTCTTGATCGTGTTCGCCACGCCTCTCCGCCTTATCGTTGACTTGTGCTCCGTAAATACAACGAGCTTGGTCAGAGGGACAACATCCTGATCCTCTTTTCGAGGATCTAAGAAGTGTTTCCGGCCATTCTCATGCTTCGCAATGTCCGCGAACAGATAAGAAAGGTAGTCATAGTGTGCCTTTTCGTTGTAGCTACCATCGGCTCCTTTGACAAAGCAGTCTAGCAATTGATCAATTGCAATTGGCGATGATGAGAGAGGCTTAGGAACAACTCGCTTCAGCGTCAGAAGCCGTGTTATTGAGTCGGATTTGCCCAGATTGGCCAGCAGCATGCATTGCTCGTCCACGTTCGGATCTTTCTTGTCCTGCCGACGCCGTCAGTCACATCCTTGCCTGGAGCGTAATCTGGGACATAGCCCACCGTCACTCGTCTTAGCAGTGACTCAAGAAAGGCATCATCTATGGCCAAGCTTTCGAGCACCTCATTGTCTTCTGTGATATTGACAAGAATCGTCAGAGCATTCCGCGCGATGGGTGCGTAGTCTTTGACCAGAAGTTTGAGATCCCGGACAGGCTCCAATTGATTGCGTTTGAATAGTGATGATTTTGCAGTCGAGTACCCGACCAGATTTTCGGCAGCTGTTGCATCCATTAGTACAGTATAGCAGGACTGCCACATCCACCGGCTCCATACCAATCTGTCGAATTTGAGTGTTTCCGTGATGGAGGAACTCGACGAGCTGAGAGACACTGTCAGTAGAGTCGTAATATGTAGACAGGTGTATCAAAACTTTCGCACCTCCTCAAGCTCAGTTGGCATTTTGGCGAGATGTCAATGTAATATTGTGTTAAATTCTTGGGGACGGCCACTCATTGAGTCCTAAGGTGCACAAATAATTGCGCTAGTTACTGAAACAGGATGGCGGTCTATATGTGCTAATCAGTAAACGCAAATCTGCGAGAGGATTTTGAAGTACTCTTTTGCATCTCAAAGTATTTTTTTGCATTCTACAGCTATTACACAATCTATAGATGAAGACCTTGCTTAAGCTTTAGGACCTAGATTCTTAATATACATGTTTCATCTTCCTATCTAAAAAAATTCATATATATCTCAATTTTTAAATACTAAATAGAGAGAAAGTCTATAAGAAATATAATAGGGAAGGTATGCAGACCTTTTAGTACTACCCTACATAGCTATTAAAGGCTTAGTAACTAGTCCCCTAATAGGGCTAATTATAGTTAGCTATATATATATATATAGGAGAAGGCAAGATCTTTTACTATGTATGTATATACTAGTTACTAAAACCCTGTGATTTCTATCTAGAAGGTAACTACTACTTCTATTTTAGAGTCTTACATTAACACTATTACGCCTCTTGCTACTTATAACTCCCTGCTTATAATATAGATATATATTAATATAGTTAATACTAGGGGGCTATTAGAGCTACATAGGTTCTAATGCCTGCCCTTAGCATGTAGTAACCCTGCTATACATAGCAAGGGGGTCCTTCGTACATATGTTAGCTTGTATGTCATCTAAGTAGGATTAATAGTTAACATAGGATACCTCTACGTTACTAACCCTATAATACCCCTATAGGGATAGGCTTAGACATACTTTCCCTAATTAAGGGCCGTTAGGGGTTATAAGTAGCGCTATCTTGTACCTATTAAAAGGTCAGATTACTCTGTTATACTACGAGATATTTTTATATCATATAGCATATATATCTATATTAGTTCTGCTTTCTCCCCCCTACTTTGTAGTCTAGCAGAGAATACTACGATATGTCTAGAGCATCATGAACTTGTAACTAATGCGTAGCAAGCACTATCCTAAGCGCCTGTAATAGCAAAGCTAGCCTAAGTAACTAGCCTGTAGAAGTACCCCCTACAAGCGATACTACATTAAGTAATAGTTCTACTAGAGGCTAATTACGTAGTAGACAAGGTAATAGACCCCCTATATAGGGACTACAGCTAACCCTACCTATTAACCTAGCCCTTATAGCTATGATTGTTAATTAGGTTGCGAACTGCCTTGCAAACTAGAGCTAGAGCTATACCCCTTCTAGTAGCGACAACAGCGAGGACAACGAGGACGTCGCTATAAGTAGTACTAATAAACTAGCGGACGAAGAAATCTAGTAGGATTTCACGCTAGGGACCCGTGAAGACAACTCCCTAGTAGGCGTAGACTCTCCGCATATGCCTGCGAATCTAGTGCCTAAATTTAGGGCCATAGTAGGCTAACTAGGAGGCAGTCGTAACGCATGTAACCTAAAGCCGTTTAAGGGAGACACCTTAAAGGAGGCTCGAACTTTCTTGTAGGCATATAAGGCAGTTTTCGTGCTTAACTTATGTGGATATTCTATAGAGGGCAAACAAGTTACCTTTAGTATAATGTAGCTTAAAGAGGATAAGGAACCTCGCAACAATTAGCATAAGCGGTATGACCTTATGCGAGTCTATAACAGAACGTATATATAGGCGGACTTTCGCTAGTTCTATGTCGACTAGGTTAAGGATCTAGGGAACCGCGCCCTTACTATGTCTGTTAAGTATAAGAAGGCTAAGCAGGGGAAGGGACAAATAACCTCTAGCTTCGCTACCTACCTCGCTATACTTAAGGGACAGATGCTACCCTATACTAAGACATAACGCGTGTAGTACCTACTCGTCAAACTTGATGACAATCTTCAGAACACAATCATGACTTTTCATGAACTTCTAACAACTCGGCAAGACCTCGTGTCCCTTATAACATGTATAAAGATTACCTTGAAGCGAAATAGAAAATTAGGCGGCAAGGATAATAAGCGTCTAAGCCCTAAGGACCTACTAAAGGGCCGCTATTACAAGCGCCCTAAGGGTTACGACTAACGCGGTAGTTCATTCTAGAGGAGCAAGCCCTCTAAGCCTAAAGACAGTAGCGAGAAGCCTCTAAGTAGCTACTACATCTGTAGAGCAAGGGACTACTAGGCGGCTTGCTGTCCTGAACGAAGTAATAGGAAGAAGGTAAGCAAGGTGTCTAAAACCTCCCTAGAGGGGAGGCGAAAGAAGGACAAGCCTAAAACAACCGAATAGCTACCGCGGGTATCTAAGCTGTCTATTACTAATAGTGTAGACTCGTGGCCTACCTAGCGCCTATCTAGTGCGGTCCGAGTTAATAGCTCGCTTAAGCTAGTAGACTGTATGTTAGACGACCTTATAGAGGTTAACATGATACCCTAGCAGGTAATCGTACGGCTTAGTTTAAAGCCGATCCTAGGAGCCCTACTACCTACTATGAAGTCCTTTTAAGGCGAAGGCGTAGCGGCTCGAGGCGCGTACAACATACGTCTCTAACTCGCGGACTCTTTAGGAGAAGTGCGCAAGACTAACGAAGTCTTCTACGCTAAAGACGTTCCTAATAAGGAGCTCCTACTTGGCCGCCCTTAGCGCTACAAGCAGGGAGTCGTTATTAATAGAGCTACTAACAATTAGTGGGAAATGTTCGTAGTGTTACTTTAGCAACTGTCGAAGTTACGACACGAAGGTAATAGAGGTCGAATAGAAGAAGTTAGGTAATTTGCGGAAAAGACTAATTGCCGATCTTGATCATGCGAAGGCGGCCCTAGCCAAGGCTTCGTAGAAGATAATAGAGGCGCATGTAAAGGAGATGCGTCTTCAGAAACAGTTAGACGTAGTTAACTGTAAGGTCGAGGATAGTCGCGCTCTTAAGGAGCGTGAGATTAGGGAAGACGAGGCTAAAGAGCAGGCTCTTTAGCAGGCTAGGTTTCTTCTTGACCTAGATCCCTTGACTAGTCTTGCTCTTAGTCCTATGACATAGAGCGTAATAGAAGGTTTCGCTGACGCGTCATATTAGGGTTTCCTGGATGGCGTAGTAGCCGAGCCTATTAATGGCGTCTAGCAGGAGCCTAGTTGTAGCTTATAACCTTCTTCCTAGGTTCGTTCTCCGCTTAAAGCTCCGTACCTTCTGCTAACATTTTCGTAGGTGTTTAAGGGGTTCCTAGGTGTTCGTAGTACTCCTGTACCCTTCCCATTTTACTAGGTACTCTCGCTATCTGTCTACCTAGCGAGTATTAACGATCTTCTTAACAATGTACTCTAGTTCTTCTACTTTAGGGTTAAGTAGTAAGGGTTCTGTTTGTAGTGCGGCGTCTAGCGCTACTAGTTCTAGCAGAGAGACATAGAACACAGGGTGTATTCTCATCTGCTTGGGTAGCTATAACTCAAAATTGACTAGTCCTTTCTTAGCCTTGATCTAGAATAGTCCTAGTTTTACAGCATCTAGTTTTTTTACTCGGCTTGTCTGATTTGATATGACAGCGGAGGAGATACACCTTGTCCCTCTCCTTTAGAATTAGTCCCTTAATTCTCTTACGATTCGCGTACTATGCCATGTTCTGCTAATAGAACTGCAGGTCGAGTCATGCTTCTGTTTGCAGTCGGCGTAGGTATTCTACTCGCCTAGGTGCTACTAGGTTTTAATCCTTAGCTAAGACGTCTAGAATGTCTTCTATAGCTAATCTGTATGCCATCTAAAATAGCGAGAGTCCTGTCGACTCTGCTAGCGTGCTATTATACGCGAGTTGTGCTATCGGTAACAACTCTACCTAGTTGTTCTAGTCCCTATTCACATAGGATCGAAGGTACTATTCTAACGTCTAATTTAGACGTTCTATCTGTCTATCCGTCTAAGGGTAGAAGGAAGTACTTAATCAATGTTTGACCTAGAATTGTCTTATTAGGGCCTTCTAGAAGTTAGAGGTAAACACAGATCCTCGATCCGTTACTAGGTCTCGTAGCATACTATGTAATGCTACTACCTATTTAATGAAGACATGTGCGATATCTTTAGTCTTGAAGTCTTTGCGGTATAGGATAAACTTCCTAAACTTAGTAAATCGATTAACTACTACCATAATTCTATCGAAGAACTCATTCGTGGCAGGTTCTCTTGACTAGGGTAGTTTAACAATGAAGTCTATAGCGAGTGATTCCTATGGCCGTTAGGGTACCTTTAGCGGTTATAGTAACCTATATAGTTTATGATAGTCGTACTTACTCTGTTAGCAAGTTACACATTAACGGACATAGTCCTCGATTACTCTGCCTATCCTAAGGAAGTAGTATTCTTGTCAGAGAATTTGCTTCATTTTAGACACTCCTAGGTGTCCTGCCTAAGATACGTCATGTCAGAGGCGTAGTAGCTCCGAACGTAAGGATGTTAGCATGTATATTAACCCTTAGAAGAGAAGTACTCTGTCTTCGTCTTCCTAGTCCTCCTGTCCCTTAATGTTGTTACGGACAGCGAGTACGGTTAGGTCGTAGACTAGTGCGTTCTTTAGGTCGTTCTAGAATTCGCTAGTCTATGTGATAGTAGTAGCCGCGAGTCAGTTAACTCTAAGCGTGCTATCGCTATTCTCCTAGAGAACGGCATGTTTTTCCTGTTTCACGCCCTTCATGTAGTCTGTCTAGCGGCTAAGTGCGTCAGCGCGTGCGTTCTCGGACCCCTTGCGATAAACGATCTTGCAGTTAAAGCTAGAGAGTTCCTTACTCTATCAGACTTGTCGTTAGTTTAACTCTTTCGTTGTCGTGAAGTATCGCAAGTTCTCATGGTTAGTGTAGACCGTAACCTAGTGCTTAGAACCTTCTTAGTAGACTCGCCATACCTTGTAGGCGTCTACTATGGCTAGAAGTTCTTTGTCGTAGACGTCATAACGAAGTTTAGGTCTAGACAGCTTCCTCGAGTAATAGGCGACTAGCTGTAGTCGTCTACTCGGTCCTGATTAACTCAAGCATGCCCTAAGCGCTATGTCAGAGGCATCTGTTTCGACTATAATAGGCTTATTAGGGTCGAATACTAGCAAGATCGGCTAATCTGTGAATTGTTGCTTGAGTTCCTTGAAGGCATTCTGTTAGGCGTCGTCTTACACGAATAGTGTATCCTTTATAGTAAGAGTTGTAAGTAGTGCTATAATCTTCGAATAGTTTATAACAAATCTTTAGTAGAAGTTAGCAAACCTAAGGAAGGACTATACTTCCTTAACATTAGTTAGTGTAGGCTACTCTTTAATGACTTTAACCTTCTTAGTGTCTATCTTGATTCTGTTCTAGGCTATTACGTAGCCGAGGAATTAGACTTTTTGCTTATGAAACTCGCTTTTCTAAGGCTTAACCTTTAGCCTGTAATCCTAGAGTTTCTGAAGTACCTTACGTACGTAAGTCCTATGTTCTTTATGATATAGATGTATGTGCTATATGATATGAAAATATCTCGCAGTGTGACAGAGTAATCCGACCTTTTAGTAGGTACAAGACAGCGCTGCTTTCTGCTTATCGCAGAGGTGGCGCTAAGGGTGCTTATAACCCCCGACGCTCCTCAATTAGGGAAAGCATGTCCGAGCCTAACCCCGTAGGGGTACCGTAGGGTCAGCGACGTGGGGGCGTCCTACGTCGACAACTGATCCTACTCAGACGACATACGAGCCAACGTATGTACGAAGGACCCCCTTGCTATATGTGGCAGGGTTACTACATGCCAAGGGCGGCTATTAGAACCCATGCGGTTTAAATGGTCCCCTAGTATCAACCGTATCACTGCCCCTCCTCCTATGAGGATGTCCCTAGCCTTACTAAGTGACGCACGCGGAACATATAGGGTACGGGATGTAGCACGCTTACACCGCGCAAGGGTAAATAGGTAGATAGCCTGCGCAACATGTGTCATGCGTATACCTTAACACCTTCGCAGCGAGTGCGGGGCGGAGGCTGCTGACTCGGGCGGGTTTTAATCCGTCACATGTTAGGCGGCTTCGTAACACCTTCGCTTTACATGCAGATCGAGATATCAGGAAACTACGAGTACGTACTTTAGTCAATCCTTGAAATTATAGGGCGAGCATGCGCGCCAGCCTCGCCAAGTAGCTTAGCCGTCCCTATTTAGTCGTGACCATGAAGAACATGTCGCAGAACCTCGGGGTAGTAGGAAAGTACGCGGACGCTCTGCGCGCGCCGCTCGAAACGGCAGGAGCGCGCTCCTAGCGCGGGCCTCGCCACATTCCCATGCTAGTAGGCTAGCACAAGTGCGGTCGGCGCACATGCGTGACAGCCGCGTTATCTGTTATTACATCATTCGGTCCCCTTGTAAGTCAACTAAAGGCAGGTGCTCTGCGCATGTAGTTCGAGTCACTAGCTCAACGGTTGCGGTAGGCAACAGGGGGGCTGTCAGAGGGTATAAAAACCTCGTCGCTCCCTAAACTTTCCTGTTCTAAGACACTAACATCGACCTCCGCTCCTACTTCGCTTAGCTTGCGCCTCGCTGTGTCTGCGGGTCTGTACTAGAGCTCCTTCTTCTTTAATCAATCAATTAAGATCAATCAACCCATCTCAGCTATAATGGCTCATGTGCTACAGACTAAGTTCGACGCTACTCGCTCTGTCCGCGATTGTCGCTCGTGTTGACGATGCCTCGACAACCTTAGTAGCCAAGCTGCACACATCTCCCCTCTGCGTGTTAGTAAGGCGTCCCCTACCCGCGAGGTATGCGTGACTTGTACTAACCGAAGCGTAGCCGAGATCTGTGTCAGCAGGTTTGATGAGGGCGGTGTCTACCGCAATTGTGTCAACTGCAATAGCAAGTATCAAAAATGCTAAGACCTCCCTGAAGAGGTGTACGGCGAGTACAACTAGCTCTGCCGTAACATCGATGACTTCTAGAGTGCGCGCGACAAGGGGATTGCGAAAGGCACTCCGACTATGAACAGGCTATAGGCTAAGTACCGCGAGGCACTCGCCTACCTGCTCGGCGCCCTCTCGTGCTTTACCGCGACTGCTAACCGTTCTCACGGCGGCGTTCGCTTCGACTCTCTGCTAACAGGCGAAAACGTTTGTCTAGGTCTAATCGCAGACTTAGTCTAGAAGATCTTAAAGGTGCTAACCGTTAGGGTCGAGACCTTCGCCATAGTACGCATATAGTGCGGGTACCCTCCAAGTATGAAATGCTGACTTTTCCGCTAGGCTAACGTTAGCGTCGAGAAGTATCCGACTAGCCGTTAGCGTCAGCAACTCGGGGCCCTTGCCTCTATTGACGATGACTTCAAAACGCGGATAATCCGCAAGAAGGTTATCAAGTAATTCGCCGCTCCCGCCGCTAAGGCTACGCCCTAGCGCCGTACTGAGAGGCAGCCTGCCTCTAAGCCGGTCCCGAGGACTAAGCCGTAAGTTACTCACTCGAATCCTGTAGCGTGCGTATAGCTAACACATTGTAGCGCCGCCGCCTACGCCGCCTCGACGCTACTGTCTAAGAAGAAGAAGAGGGCCAGGGCCGAAATTGAGGTTAGCGACAAGGAAGCCGAGCCTTCCCCGCTTGCGACCCGCACTGCGTCCGTCAAGACGCTAAGGCACAAGCCTCTAGGCCAGATCTTTGAGGATGAGGAGGATGACGACGCTCAGGATACCTTCGGTCCTGACATGATCCCTTCGCGCTGCAGTGTCACTACACCGGTTACGCCTAAGGGAGACACCGAGTCCGATGATGTAGTCGACACTCATGTCAAGAAGCGCAAGATGATCTCGAGGGCCGAGCGCGACAGCCGCAAGCGCGCTCAAGTCTCTTCGCCTTCTGATGCTAAGGATAAGGTAGTCGTCGCGACTAGGCGCGGTGAGGGTGTCGCTAGTTCTCTGGCTACTATAGGCTCTAAAGACAAGCTCCCTCGCAACCTACTAAAGAAGAAGATGCTAGCCTCTCTTCGTGGCGTTACTACCCCTGTTACTCATGGTCGCTTCGGGGTGTTTAGTAGACCCCGTGCGGGTAGGCAGTCCCTAGCGGACCGTAACAAGAAAGACTCTCCTGCTTCAGGTTCGGTCAGGAAGCCCCTAACTAGTAGTCGCTAAGCATTAGCTACGAAGCTAATCCGAGCATGTCTCTTGTTCTTCTTGGGTTTATTCTAGGTGTGCCTTTAGGCATCAATGATGTATGAGTAGGGCGTTTGCTTCTCGTTGTCGCTTCGCGCGTCATGTACTACATACACGTGTCAAGAATTCTGCTCCGGAACCCTCATCTTCCTATGAATCGACCTTCTTAAGCCCTGCTCACGCCTCCTCCGCTCTTCGAATTCACGAATAGCTTCCGGAGCGTTCTTGTAGTCTTCAGCCGGAACCTATTATGTGTACTCAGGTAGGTATCCTTTCTACTTCACCAGATAGTGCGTTGCGCCCTTGCGCCGCATACTGTCCTTAATACCCTCGACTTCCTACTCTTCGTTCTCTTCTGCTACTAGCATCGGGTCCGCGGGCTCTTCGCCCTCGCGCTGTACCCATGGTTCGAGTAGAGATACGTAGAAGACGTCGTGCACACGATATGACGATAGCAACGATAGCTAGTATGCCTGCGAGCCTATCGCGTCGCGTATCTGGAAGGGTCCGACGAACCTTAGCGTCATCTTCTTGCTCGGAAGTTTCAGCTTGAGATTCTTCGTCGACAGCAACACCTTCGTACTAACTGCGTACTACATCGGTTTAGCACAGGTGTTATTATGTTTAATCTGGGATTCTGAGGCCTTTTTCTAGTGTTCTATTAGCACCGAATGTACCTCGCGCATACGCCGCGCTAACTCCGCGGCGGCCGGCATCCTCTCCTTAGAAGACTCGTCCCGAGGCGGTTCTAGGTGTATTTCCGGATCAAAGCTATAAAGAATCTGAAATGGCGACATGCGCATAGTAGCATGCACGCTGTTATTGACTGCAAATTCCGCCATAGGAATTACGTCGGCCTAGGCATCCTGGTTCTTAGCGTAGTAGCACTAAAGGTACTGCTTAAGAGTCTAGTTCATACGTTTAGTCTGACCATTAGTCTGTAGATAGAATGCTATACTTAGGCGGTGCTTAACACGCGCTTCAAACACAAATTCTTGCTAGTATTCACTAGTAAAGACAGAACCTCGATCCGATAGGATACTTCGGGGGACACTGAAGCGCTGTACGACTTTGTCGCGAAGTAGCCGCGCAAGCTCGCCGCTTGTGCACTTTTTCGTACATAGGATGAAGATATTCATCTTCGAGTATTAGTCGACTACTATAAGGACAGCATTAACCACATCGCCTTTCTACTTTGCTAGCGGCAAATCGGTAATGAAATCCATGGTCAAGTCTTGCCATGGTCTCTCTAGTAGTAGGAGCGCCTAAGCATCGCCATAGGGGTAATAGCGCCGAGATTTGCTAATCTGGCACGTCTAGCAGGATTTGACATAGTTAGAGACATCCTGTTCTAGCGTAGGCTACTAGTATTTGCGTCCGAGAAGTGCGTTCGTCTTCTCTACGCTAAAATGGCCCGCGAGTTTATCGTCATGATGAATACGGAGGAGCTGCGAACAGAGTACGCGGTCGGCGGGTACGTAGAGCCTATTGTCAAAGTACCACAAATCGCCCGACTTAGTCTAGTACTTCGGACCGCCTGCGGTGTCCTAGAGGGCTACACCCTCATTAATCAACTCCGGTTCTCGCTCTTGCAACCGCTGAATAAGTCTCGAGACTTCTTTAAAGGGTTCTTCAGACATCGCATGCTTACCGCATGTGAGCCGGTTAACTACCGCACGGATCGAGCTAGACACGGTCGCCACAACTGCTAGATGGGAGGGTTCGTCACTAGCGGAGGCCGTGAGGCCCTATTAGACCCGCAGTCGACCTATAAGAGGAGCTAACGACAGATCGCCGCCCTAAACTGCAAGCTTCGTTTGCAGCGTAGGGAGAAGCTGTCGGTTACCCTCTTCCCTAGTGTCGTAGTCTAGTCGTCGCGAAGGACTGTCGGCCGGATTCGTCTTTCCAGAACGATGCTAGATAACGAAGTCAAAGCTAGCGAGGAAAGTCGCCTACCTTGCTTGCCGACCACTTAGCTGCTTCACGCCTATGAAGCCGCGAAGGTTGTTATAGTCGGTAAGCACCTTAATAGGGTGCGCTACGCCTTCGAGGTAGTGTTAGTACTCCTTGAAGCCGTCAACAATAGCTAAAAGCTCTTGGTCGTGAGTCTCGTAGTTAAGCTTAGCGCCCTGCATCTTCCGCGACTAGAAGGCAATCAGGTACTATCGCGCACTGCCTTCGTGCGACTAGAGCTGCGATATAATTGCGGCTATTGCGAATTTTGAAGCATCGGTCTCTATCTAGATCTTCGCAGCGAGGTCAAAGTACCGAAGTATAGGCGCAGTTTAAAAAGCTGCTTTAAGTTTAGAGAAGGCCTTGCTCTAAGCCTCCTCCTAAGGCACTTTCCCTGGCTTTTTTCCTCGAACCGCGCCCTTTGCGAGGGCCGTGAGGGGAGCCACGATCTTCGAGTAAGATCGTATGAATCTGCAGTAGAAGTTAGTGAATCCTAGGAATACCTGCACTTCTCGGAGGGTAGTTAGCTGCAGCTACTCCGCAATTGCGGACACCCTTCAGTCATCTATGATGACTCCTTCCGTAGAGACGATGTATCCGAGAAACTTAATCCTATCCGTCAGGAATGAGCACTTCTTTAGGTTCGCGTAGAGAGCGAACTTGCGGAGCCGTTCGAGCACCATACTTAGATGCCGCATATGCTCCTCCTTCGAGTCGGAATAGACTAGTATATCGTCTAAATACACTACGTAGCAGGTGTCAACGAGGCCGGCTAGGGCCCGGTTAATATACGCTTAGAACGTCGCTAGTGCGTTAGTCAAGCCAAACGGCATCACTGTATACTCGAAGTGTCCGTACTACGTTCGGAATGTAGTCTTCTACTCGTCGCCCTTTCGGATCGGTATCTAGTAGTAGGCGTCCTTCAAGTCGATAGACGAGAAGATGGCGGCGCGACTAAGGCGGTCAAGCGTCTCGCTAATAAGTAGTAGGGGGCAGCGGTTCTTCTAGGTTACTACGTTAAGGCCCCTATAGTTAACGCATAGGCGGAGCGTGTTGTCCTTCTTCGGGACGAACATAACTAACGCTCTAGCCTCGCTGTCGCTTCGTCGGATCCACGCGTTCCTTTGCGCCTTGTAGAGGTAGTCTCGAAGTGTTTCGAGCTGCGATTCCGACATAGGGTACAGAGGTCAATGCGGAGGATTGTAACCCTCCTTAAGGTTAATCGCATGTTTCGCGTCTAGGGCCCGGGCATAGGCCGCAGCCTCTGCGTCGAAAATATCGGCGTATTCCTCTAACTCAGGCAGAAGGGTAACGTCTTCCTTGACGTTCCGTATGCGGACCGCATACACGCATTAGACCTTCTTCATGTCCTTGTAGAAGCTATGTGCGTCACGCATCTGCACCGCAGGAACTTCGCCTATAGAGCCGTAGAACTAGTTGTCAGTAGCTCTATTAACAACGACTCCCTGCTTGTGGCGCTAAGGGCGGCCGAGCAGGAGCTCCTTATCAGGAACGTCTTTGGCGTAGAAGACTTCGTTAGTCTCGCGCACTTCTCCCGAGGAGTCCGCGAGTTAGAGGCGCACGTTGTACGCGCCTCGAGCCGCTACGCCTTCGCCCCGAAAAGACTTCATGGTAGGCAGCAGGGCTCCTAGGATCGGCTTCAAACCGAGCCGTACGATTACCCTCTAGGGTATCACGTTAACCTCCGCAAGGTCATCTAACATATAGTCTACTAGCTCGAGCGAGCCATTAACTCGGACCGCGCCGGATAGGCGCCGCGCAGGCCACGAGTCTACACTATCGGTGACAGACAGCTTGGATACCCGCGGTAGCCATTCGGTTGTCTCGGGCTTGTCCTTCTTTCGCCTCCCCTCTAGGGAGGTTTCGGACACCTTGCTTACCTTCTTCCTATCACTTCGTTTAGGACAGCGAGCCGCCTAGTAGTCCCTCGCTCCACAGATGTGGCAGCTACTCGGAGGCTTCTCGCTACTGTCTTTTAGCTCGGAGGGCTTGCTCCTCCGGAATGAACTACCGCGTTAGACGTGACCCCTAGGGCGCTTGTGATAGCGGCCCTTCAGTAGGTCCTCGGGGCTTAGACGCTTATTGTCCTTACTGCCCGATTTTCTATTTCGCTTCAAGGTGATTTCCATATGTGTCGCAAGGGACACGAGGTCTTGCCGAGTTGTCGGAAGTTCATGAAAAGTCATGATTGTGTTCTGAAGATCGTCATCAAGTTTGACGAGCAAGTGCCGCACGCGTTACGTCTTAGTATAGGGTAGCATCTGTCCCTCGAGCGTGGCGAGATAGGTTGCGAAGCTAGAGGTTGTTTGTCCCTTCCCCTGCTTAGCCTTCTCGTACTTGACAGACACAGTAAGGGCGCGATTCCCCGGATCCTCGACCTAGTCGACACAGAACTAGCGAAAGTCCGCCTACGTATACGTTCTGTCGTAGACCCGCATAAGGTTATACCGCTTATGCTAATTGTTGCGAGGTTCCTTATCCTCTTCGAGCCACATTACACCGAAGGCGACTCGTTCGCCCTCCGTGGAATATCCGCGTAGGTTAAGCACGAAAACTGCCTCACACGCCTGCAAGAAAGTTCGAGCCTCCTTCAAGGTGTCTCCCTTGAACGGCTTCGGGTTGCGTGCGTTACGACTACCTCCCGGTTAGCCTACTATGGCCCCGAATTCAGGCACCAAGTTCGCGGGCACACGCGGAGGGTCTACGCCTCCTAGTAAGTTGTCTTCGCGGGTCCCTGGCGTGAAATCTCGCTGGATTTCTTCGTCCGCCAGTTCGTTAGTACCGCTCATGGCGACGTCTTCGTCGTCCTCGCCGTTGTCGCTACTAGGAGCGGTGCGGCTCCAGCTCTAGTTCGCAAGGCGGTTCGCAACCTAATCGACAATCATGGCTACGAGGGCCGGGTCGATAGTCGGGGTTAGCTGCGGTCCCTGTGCGGGGGGTCTATTGCCTAGTCTGCCGCGTAATTGTCCTCTAGCGGAACCGTCGCTCGATGCAGTGTCACTCGTAGCGGTTACTTCTGCGGGCTAGTTACTCGGGCTAGCTTCGCCATCGCGGGCGCTCGGGATAGCGCTCGCTACGCGTTAGTTGCGAGTTCGTAGTGCTCTAGACATATCGTAGTATTCTCTGCTAGACTACAAAGCAGGGGGGAGAAAGCAGAACTAATATAGATGTATGTGCTATATAATATGAAAATATCTCGCAGTGTGACAGAGTAATCCGACCTTTTAGTAGGTACAAGACAGCGCTGCTTTCTGCTTATCGCAGAGGTAGCGCTAAGGGTGCTTATAACCCCCGACGCTCCTTAATTAGGGAAAGCATGTCCGAGCCTAACCCTGTAGGGGTACCGTAGGGTCAGCGACATGGGGGCGTCCTACGTCGACAACTAATCCTACTCAGACGACATACGAGCCAACGTATGTACGAAGGACCCCCTTGCCATATGTGGCAGGGTCACTGCATGCCAAGGGCGGCCATTAGAACCCATGCGGTTCAAATGGTCCCCTAGTATCAACCGTATCACTTTAATCGTTCGTAAGTAGACGAGGATGTCATCTAAGTATATAACTACAAAGACATCGAGGTACTATCGTAGCACGTTGTTAATAAATGCCTGCTATGTAGCTAGGGTGTTTGTTAACCTAAATAGCATAACCATATACTCGTAGTGTCTAAACCTAGTTCTAAACGTAGTCTTCTATTCTTTGCCTTCCTTAATTTAAATTCGATTATACACTCCTAGTATGTCGAACTTCGAGAACCATACTACTCCTTGTAGGTAATCCTGTAATTCCGAGAGCAAAGGAAGTAGATAACTGTTCTTTATCGTGATGTCGTTTAATCTACAATAATCCACGCAAAGTCGCTAGTCGTCTTCCCCCTTAGGGACAAACAGGATTAGATACCCTGCTAGTAACTACGACTCGCGGATAAAGCCCTTCTAGAGGTTGTCTTCTAGGTATTTCCAGAGTATCTCTAGCTTTGCCGCTAATAATAGGCAAACTAGTTGCTTTGTTAGCGTCCTGCCTAGGAGTAAGGGTATCCCGTGGTCCTACTCCTAGTGTTCTAGCAGAGCCTCTTAGTCAGGTTCTTCCTTGAAAAGGGTAGCATATTCCTTATACTTATTAGGAACTGTGAACTCGACTTTGACTTCAGCTTGCGTTACTTTGACCTATAGGACGTACACTTCCTGTTCTAGATCCTTGATAGCAGCGACTATCTCGTTTAAAGTCATAGCACATATTTTGATCTTGCCTAGTACGTCATGTACTATAGGTAGAGGTATCGATCTTAAGAGTTCGGGAACTAGATCCTCTCGTTCTTCTAGTCAAGGTAGGGGTTAGCGTTTCTTAGCTATAGTAACCCTAGCACTACATCTGAGCTAGGCGACTCTGTGATGTCAAACTAGATTATCTCTTAGTAGCGTCCTATCTATAGAGGCATCATCTTAGTCTCCTCGTCAACTATTCCTTAGTTATACGTAACTAGCTTTCTATTAATCGCTTGTAGCAAGAAAGCATTCGTCTTTACCTGTAGCCTTATCCTAGCTATCCTGGCGAACTTAGGCGTCATGAAGATTCTAGTACATCCTGAATCTATTAAGGCCCGGGCTAGCGTCTCGTTAATGTGTACCTATACTCTAAGGCTGTCCGCGTATCTAGTGCTAACTGCGGCACATCGTTGCAGCCCTGTCTAGTCTGTCCGTAGGCCTAATTCTAGCGGACCTTGTCGTTTCCCGAATAACTGTCTTCACGGACTAGTTCAGGGATCGGGTAGTCTCGGCTCATTCTTCTTCGAGCGTTACCGCTAACTAGCCTAAGAGGTCGTACTCGCTCTTAGCCTTGTTGTTCCTACGCGTTTCTTGCGTAATCTATCTTCAAGTAGCTAACCTAGAGTTGTAGCGCTTGTAGAACCTAGATACCTTCGTAGGTAAGATAGCCTCCTTAGGGCGTAAACTCTACCCTAAATAGTACAACTTCTTGGATAATCTTCTAATGCGAGTAAGGATGAGCTACTACTAGTAGTCTCCTTAGGTGTTGTCGCATATAGTCAGCTAGTTCGTCATACTCGAGCTAGTTGACGTGTTGTACTCTATTAATCTATAGGTAAGCCTAAGCCTACTAGTTCTGTATGATTCGGATAATATTAAGTCTGATGTTATGCGGCGGCATAGCCTATCTCTCTATGTTCTTGTCTTCCTCGGAATTAGGAATAACAGCCTCGACAAGCTCGTAGTTGTCGTCCGAACCTTCTCCCTCTTCTAGCTTCTGTTGCCTCAGGACTATTTCACTAGAAGGTGCACCCCTTAGCGCGCAGATAGATTACGCCTTGTTACGGCTAGGGTACTATCTAGAACCATCTTTATTACTCATGTGAATTCGACAATCGTCGTTATAGCACATAGTCTAAGTAAGTAAGGCATAGTCTAGTTCTCGAGTAGTAGCAGCCTTTTACTTAGGTGCTAATGTTGTCGCGCGAGCCTGTTCTGTCAGTTACAGGTCCTGTCGCTGTTTCTTAGCGAAACACTCGCGGGCAAAGTGTCCTTTCTTTCTACAGTTGTAGCACTCGAGGTTACTCTTGTCGAATAGCTTCTTCGGACTATTCTAGGTAGGAGAGCCCTTCCGTGGCTTTCCTTAGGGTCCGCTCTTTAGGCGCCCCTTAGTCGCATCTAACTCTATTAGTTAGAGACTATAGTAATCGCTTCGCCATTTTAGTGCCGATCGTTAGACCTTATGGTTAGCCTGCGCTAGCCTGCAATTTCTATGCTGTCGTTCTGATACGGTTGATACTAGGGGACCATTTGAACCGCATGGGTTCTAATGGCCGCCCTTGGCATGCAGTAACCCTGCCACATATGGCAAGGGGGTCCTTCGTACATACGTTGGCTTGTATGTCGTCCGAGTAGGATCAGTTGTCGACGTAGGACGCCCCTACGTCGCTGACCCTACGGTACCCCTACGGGGTTAGGCTCGGACATGCTTTCCCTAATTGAGGAGCGTCGGGGGTTATAAGCACCCTTAGCGCCACCTCTGCGATAAGCAGAAAGCAGCGCTGTCTTGTACCTACTAAAAGGTCGGATTACTCTGTCACACTACGAGATATTTTCATATCATATAGCACATACATCTATATTAGTTCTGCTTTCTCCCCCCTGCTTTGCAGTCTAGCAGAGAATACTACGATATGTCTAGAGTACCACGAACTCGCAACTAACGCGTAGCGAGCGCCATCCCGAGCGCCCGCGATGGCGAAGCTAGCCCGAGTAACTAGCCCGCAGAAGTAACCGCTGCGAGCGACACTGCATCGAGCGACAGTTCCGCTAGAGGACAATTACGCGGCGGACTAGGCAATAGACCCCCCGCACAGGGACCGCAGCTAACCCCGACTATCGACCCGGCCCTCGTAGCCATGATTGTCAATTAGGTCGCGAACTGCCTTGCGAACTAGAGCCAGAGCCGCACCGCTCCTAGCAGCGACAACGGCGAGGACGACGAAGACGTCGCCATGAGCGGTACTAACGAACTAGCGGACGAAGAAATCTAGCGAGATTTCACGCCAGGGACCCGCGAAGACAACTTACCGGGAGGCGCAGACCCTCCGCGTGTGCCCGCGAACTTAGTACCTGAATTCGGGGCCATAGTAGGCTAACTAGGAGGTAGTCGTAACGCACGCAACCCGAAGCCGTTCAAGGGAGACACCTTGAAGGAGGCTCGAACTTTCTTGCAGGCGTGTGAGGCAGTTTTCGTGCTCAACCTACGCGGATATTCCACAGAGGGCAAACGAGTCGCCTTCAGTGTGATGTGGCTCGAAGAGGATAAGGAACCTCGCAACAATTAGCATGAGCGGTATGACCTTATGCGGGTCTATGACAGAACGTATACGTAGGCGGACTTTCGCTAGTTCTGTGTCGACTAGGTCGAGGATCCGGGGAATCGCGCCCTTACCGTGTCTGTCGAGTACGAGAAGGCTAAGCAGGGGAAGGGACAAATAACCTCTAGCTTCGCAACCTATCTCGCCACGCTCGAGGGACAGATGCTACCCTATACCGAGACGTAACGCGTGCGGCACTTGCTCGTCAAACTCGATGACGATCTTCAGAACATGATCATGACTTTTCATGAACTTCCGACAACTCGGCAAGACCTCGTGTCCCTTGCGACACGTATGGAAATCACCTTAAAGCGAAATGGAAAATCGGGCAGTAAGGACAATAAGCGTCTAAGCCCCGAGGACCTACCGAAGGGCCGCTATTACAAGCGCCCTAGGGGCTACGTCTAACGCGGTAGTTCATTCTAGAGGAGCAAGCCCTCCGAGCCAAAAGACAGTGGCGAGAAGCCTCCGAGTAGCTGCCACATCTGTGGAGCGAGGGACTACTAGGCGGCTCGCTGTCCTAAACGAAGTGATAGGAAGAAGGTAAGCAAGGTGTCCGAAACCTCCCTGGAGGGGAGGCGAAAGAAGGACAAGCCCGAGACAACCGAATAGCTACCGCGGGTATCCAAGCTGTCTGTCACCGATAGTGTAGACTCGTGGCCTGCGCGGCGCCTATCTGGCGCGGTCCGAGTTAATGGCTCGCTCGAGCTAGTAGACTGTATGTTAGATGACCTTGCGGAGGTCAACGTGATACCCTAGAGGGTAATCGTACGGCTCGGTTTGAAGCCGATCCTAGGAGCCCTGCTGCCTACCATGAAGTCTTTTCGGGGCGAAGGCGTAGCGGCTCGAGGCGCGTACAACGTGCGCCTCTAACTCGCGGACTCCTCGGGAGAAGTGCGCGAGACTAACGAAGTCTTCTACGCTGAAGACGTTCCTGATAAGGAGCTCCTGCTCGGCCGCCCTTGGCGCCACAAGCAGGGAGTCGTTGTTGATAGAGCTACTAACAACTAGTTCTACGGCTCTATAGGCGAAGTTCCTGCAGTGCGGATGCGTGACGCACATAGCTTCTACAAGGACATGAAGAAGGTCTAATGCGTGTATGCGGTCCGCATACGGAACGTCAAGGAAGACGTTACCCTTCCGCCTAAGTTAGAGGAATACGCCGACATTTTCGACGCAGAGGCTGCGGCCCATGCCCGGGCCCTAGACGCGGAACATGCGATTAACCTTAAGGAGGGTTACAATCCTCCGCATCGACCTCTGTACCCTATGTCGGAATCGCAGCTCGAAACACTTCGAGACTACCTCTACAAGGCGCAAAGGAACGCGTGGATCTGACGAAGCGACAGCGAGGCTAGAGCGTTAGTTATGTTCGTCCTGAAGAAGGACAACACGCTCCGCCTATGCGTTAACTATAGGGGCCTTAACGCGGTAACCTAGAAGAACCGCTGCCCCCTACTACTTATTAGCGAGACGCTTGACCGCCTTGGTTGCGCCGCCATCTTCTCGTCTATCGACTTGAAGGACGCCTACTACCGGATACTAATCTGAAAGGGCGACAAGTAGAAGACCGCATTCCGAACGCGGTACGGACACTTTAAGTATACAGTGATGCTGTTTGGCTTGACTAACGCACTAGCGACGTTCTAAGCGTATATTAACCGGGCCCTAGCCGGCCTCGTTGACACCTGCTACGTAGTGTATTTAGACGATATACTAGTCTATTCCGACTCGAAGGAGGAGCATATGCGGCATCTAAGTATAGTGCTCGAACGGCTCCGCAAGTTCGCCCTCTACGCGAACCTAAAGAAGTGCTCATTCCTGACGGATAGGATTGAGTTTCTCGGATACATCGTCTCTACAGAAGGAGTCATCATGGATGACTAAAGGGTGTCCGCAATCGCGGAGTAGCCGCGGCTAACTACCCTCCGAGAAGTGCAGGTGTTCCTAGGATTTACTAACTTCTACTGCAGATTCATACGATCTTACTCGAAGATCGTGGCTCCCCTCACGGCCCTCGCAAAGGGCGCGATTCGAGGAAAAAAGCCAGGGAAAGTGCCTTAGGAGGAGGCTTAGAGCAAGGCCTTCTCTGAACTTAAAGCAGCTTTTCAAACTGCGCCTATACTTCGGCACTTTGACCCCGCTGCGAAGATCCGGATAGAGACCGATGCTTCAAAATTCGCAATAGCCGCAATTATATCGCAGCTCTAGTCGCACGAAGGCAGTGCGCGATAGTACCCGATTGCCTTCTAGTCGCGGAAGATGCAGGGCGCTAAGCTTAACTACGAGACTCACGACTAAGAGCTTTTGGCTATTGTTGACGGCTTCAAGGAGTACCGACACTACCTCGAAGGCGCAGCGCACCCTATTAAGGTGCTTACCGACTATAACAACCTTCGCGGCTTCATGGGCGTGAAGCAGCTAAGTAGTCGGCAAGCAAGGTAGGCGACTTTCCTCGCTAGCTTTGACTTCGTTATCTAGCATCGTTCCGGAAAGACGAATCCGGCCGACGGTCCTTCGCGACGACCGGACTACGACACTAGGGAAGAGGGTAACTGACAGCTTCTCCCTACGCTGCAAACGAAGCTTGCAGTTTAGGGCAGCGATCTGTCGTTAGCTCCTCTTGTAGGCCGACTGCGGGTCCAATGGGGCCTCACAGCCTCCGCTAGTGACGAACCCTCCTATCCGGCAGTTGTGGCGACCGTGTCTAGCTCGATCCGTGCGGTAGTTAACCGGCTTACATGCGGTGAGCATGCGATGTCTAAAGAACCCTTTAAAGAAGTCTCGAGACTTATTTAGCGGTTACAAGAGCGAGAACCGGAGTTGATTAATGAGGGTGTAGCCCTCTAGGACACCGCAGGCGGTCCGAAGTACTAGACCAAGTCGGGCGATTTGTGGTACTTTGACAATAGGCTCTACGTACCCGCTAACCGCGTACTCCGTTCGCAGCTCCTCTGTATTTATCATGACGATGAACTCGCGGGCCATTTTGGCGTAGAGAAGACAAACGCACTTCTCGGACGCAAATACTAGTAGCCTACGCTAGAACAGGATGTCTCTGACTATGTCAAATCCTGCCAGACGTGCCAGATTAGCAAATCTCGGCGCCATCGCCCCTACGGCGATGCTCAGGCGCTCCTACTGCCAGAGAGACCATAGCAAGACTTGACCATGGATTTCATTACCGATTTGCCGCTAGCAAAGTAGAAAGGCGATGTGGTTAATGCTGTCCTTATAGTAGTCGACTGATACTCGAAGATGAATATCTTCATCCTATGTACGAAAAAGTGCACAAGCGGCGAGCTTGCGCGGCTACTTCGCGACAAAGTTATATGGCGCTTTAGTGTCCCCCGAAGTATCCTATTAGATCGAGGTTCTGTCTTTACTAGTGAATACTAGCAAGAATTTGTGTTTAAGGCGCGTGTCAAGTACCGCCTAAGTACAGCATTCCATCTACAGACTGATGGTCAGACTGAACGTATGAACTAGACTCTTGAGTAGTACCTTCGGTGCTACTACGCTAAGAACCAGGATGCCTAGGCTGACGCAATTCCTATGGCGGAATTTGCAGTCAATAACAGCGTGCATGCTGCTATGCGCATGTCGCCATTTTAGATTCTCTATGGCTTTGATCTAGAAATACACCTAGAACCGCCTCGGGACGAGTCTTCTGAGGAGAGGGTGCCGGCCGCCACGGAATTAGCGCGGCGTATGCGCGAGGTACATTCGGTGCTAATGGAACACTAGAAAAAGGCCTCAGAATCCCAGATTAAACATAATAACGCCCGTGCTAAACCGATGTAGTACGCAGTTAGTACGAAGGTGTTACTGTCGACGAAGAATCTCAAGCTGAAACTTCCGAGCAAGAAGATGACGCCAAGGTTCGTCGGACCCTTCCGGATACGCGACGCGATAGGCTCGCAGGCATACCGGCTATCGTTGCCATCGTCGTATCGTGTGCACGACGTCTTCTACGTATCTCTACTCGAACCATGGGTATAGCGCGAGGGCGAAGAGCCCGCGGACCCGATGCTAGTAGCAGAAGAGAACGAAGAGTAGGAAGTCGAGGGTATTAAGGACAGTATGCGGCGCAAGGGCGCAACGTACTATCTAGTAAAGTAGAAAGGATACCTACCTAAGTACACATAATAGGTTCCGGCTAAAGACTGCAAGAACGCTCCGGAAGCTATTCGTGAATTCGAAGAGCGGAGGAAGCGTGAGCAGGGCTTGAGAAGGTCGATTCGTAGGAAGATGAGGGTTCTAGAGCAGAATTCTTAACACGTGTATGTAGCGCATGACGCGCGAAGCGATAACGAGAAGCAAACGCCCTACTCATACATCATTGATGCCTAAAGGCACACCCAGAATAAACCCAAGAAGAACAAGAGACATGCTCAGATTAGCTTCGTAGCTAATGCTTAGCGACTACTAGTCGGGGGCTTCCTGACCGAACCCGAAGCAGGAGAGTCTTTCTTGTTACGGTCCGCTAGGGACTGCCTACCTGCACGGGGTCTACTAAACACCCCGAAGCGACCATGAGTAACGGGGGTAGCAACGCCACGAAGAGAGGCCGGCATCTTCTTCTTTAGTAGGTTGCGAGGGAGCTCGTCTTCGGAGCCTATAGTAGCTAGAGAACTAGCGACACCCTCACCGCGCCTAGTCGCGACGACTACCTCATCCTTAGCATCAGAAGGCGAAGAGACTCGAGCGCGCTTGCGGCTGTCGCGCTCGGCCCTCGAGATCATCTTGCGCTTCTTGACACGAGTGTCGACCACATCATCGGACTCGGTGTCTCCCTCAGGCGCAACTAGTGCGGTGACACTACGGCGCGAAGGGATCACGTCAGGACCGAAGGTATCCTGAACGTCGTCATCCTCCTCATCCTCAAAGATCTGGCCTAGAGGCTTATGCCTTAGCGTCTTGACAGACGTAGTGCGGGTCGCAAGCGGGGAAGGCTCGGCTTCCTCGTCGCTGACCTCAATTTCGGCCCTGGCCCTCTTCTTCTTCTTAGACAGTAGCGTCGAGGCGGCGTAGGCGGCGGCGCTATAATGTGTTAGCTGTACGCACGCGACAGGATTCGAGTGAGTAACTTACGGCTTAGTCCTCGGGACTAGCTTAGAGGCAGGCTGCCTCTCGGTACGGCGCTAGGGCGTGGCCTTAGCGGCAGGAGCGGCGAATTGCTTGATGACCTTCTTGCGGATCATCCGCGTTTCGAAGTCATCGTCAATAGAGGCAAGGGCCCCGAGTTGCTAACGCTGACGGCTAGTCGGATACTTCTCGACGCTAACGTTAGCCTAGCGGAAAAGTCAGCATTTCATACTTAGAGGGTACCCGCACTATATGCGTACTATGGCGAAGGTCTCGACCCTAACGGTTAGTACCTTCAAGATCTTCTAGACTAAGTCTGCGATTAGACCCAGACAAACGTTTTCGCCTGTCAGCAGAGAGTCGAAGCGAACGCCGCCATGAGAACGGTTAGCAGTCGCGGTGAAGCACAAGAGGGCGCCGAGCAGGTAGGCGAGTGCCTCGCGGTACTTAGCCTGTAGCCTGTTCATAGTCGGAGTGCCTTCAGCAATCCCCTCGTCGCGCGCACTCTAGAAGTCATCGATGTTACGGCAGAGCTAGTTGTACTCGCTATACACCTCTTTAGGGAGGTCTTGGCATTTTTGATGCTTGCCATTACAGTTGACACAATTGCGGTAGACACTGCCCTCATTAAACCCGCTGACGTAGATCTTAGCTACGCTTCGGTTAGTATAAGTCACGCATACCTCGCGGGTAGGGGACGCCTTACTAACACGCGGAGGAGAGATGTGTGCAGCTTGGCTACTAAGGTTGTCGAGGCATCGTCGACACGAGCGACGATCGCGGGCAGAGCGAGTAGCGTCGAACTTAGTCTGCAGCACATGAGCCATTATAGCTAAGACAGGTTGATTGATCTTGATTGATTGATTAAAGAAGAAGGAGCTCCGGTACAGACCCGCAGACACGGCGAGGCGCAAGCTAAGCGAAGTAGGAGCGGAGGTCGATGTTAGTGTCTTGGAACAGGAAAGTTTAGGAAGCGACGAGGTTTTTATACCCTCTGACAGCCCCCCTGTTGCCTACCGCAACCGTTGAGCTAGTGACTCGAACTACATGCGCAGAGTACCTGCCTCTAGTTAACTTACAAGGGGACCGAATGATGCAATAACAGATAACGCGGCCGTCACGCATGTGCGCCGACCGCACTCGTGCTAGCCTACTAGCATGGAAATGTGACGAGGCCCGCGCCAGGAGCGCGCTCCTGCCGTTTCGAGCGGCGCGCGCAGAGCGTCCGCGTACTTTCCTACTACCCTAAGGTTCTGCGACACGTTCTTCACGGTCACGACTAAATAGGGACGGCCAAGCTACTTGGCGAGGCCGGCGCGCATGCTCGCCCTATAATTTCAAGGATTGACCGAAGTACGTACTCGTAGTTTCCTGATATCTCGATCCGCATGTGAAGCAAAGGTGTTGCGAAGCTGCCTAACATGTGACGGATTGAAACCCGCCCGAGTTAGCAGCCTCCGCCCTGCACTCGCTACGAAGGTATTAAGGTGTGCGCATGACACATGTTACGCAGGCTATCTACCTATTCACCCTTGCGCGGTGTGAGTGTGCCACATCCCGTACCCTATATGTTCCGCGTGCGTCACTTAGTAAGGCTAGGGACATCCTCATAGGAGGAGGGGCAGTGATACGGTTGATACTAGGGGACCATTTGAACCGCATGGGTTCTAATGGCCGCCCTTGGCATGTAGTGACCCTGCCACATATGGCAAGGGGGTCCTTCGTACATACGTTGGCTCGTATGTCGTCCGAGTAGGATCAGTTGTCGACGTAGGACGCCCCCACGTCGCTGACCCTACGGTACCCCTACGGGGTTAGGCTCGGACATGCTTTCCCTAATTGAGGAGCGTCAGGGGTTATAAGCACCCTTAGCGCCACCTCTGCGATAAGCAGAAAGCAGCGCTGTCTTGTACCTACTAAAAGGTCGGATTACTCTGTCACACTGCGAGATATTTTCATATCATATAGCACATACATCTATATCAGAGTACCTCGCGGTACTTAGCCTATAGCCTGTTTATAGTTAGAGTGCCTTTAGTAACCCCCTTGTCGCGCGTACTCTAGAAGTCATCGATGTTACAGCAGAGCTAGTTGTACTCGCCGTATACCTCTTTAGGGAGGTCTTAGCATTTTTGATGCTTGCTATTACAGTTAACACAATTATAGTAGACACCGCCCTTATCAAATCCGCTGACGCAGATCTCGGCTACGCTTTAGTTAGTACAAGTCACGCATACCTCGCGGGTAGGGGACGCCTTACTAACACGCAGAGGAGAAATGTGTGCAGCTTGGCTACTAAGGTTGTCAAGGCATTGTCGACATAAGCGACAATCGCGGGCAGAGCGAGTAGCGTCGAACTTAGTCTGCAACACATGAGCTATTATGGCTAAGATGAGTTAGTTGATCTTAATTAATTAATTAAAGAAGAAGAAGCTCTAGTTTAGACCTACAGACATAGCGAGGCGCAAGCTAAGCGAAGTAGGAGCGGAGGTTAATGTTAGTGTCTTAGAACAGGAAAGTTTAGGAAGCAACGAGGTTTTTATACCCTCTGACAGCCCCCCTGTTACCTACTGCAACCGTTAAGCTAGTAACTTGAACTACATGCGCAGAGTACCTGCCTTTAGTTAACTTACAAGGGGGACCGAATAATGTAATAACGGATAACGCGGCTGTTACGCATGTACGCTAACTGTACTCATGCTAGCCTACTAGCATAGAAATTTGGCGAGGCCCGCGCTAGGAATACGCTCCTGCTGTTTCGAGTAGCGCGCGTAGAGCGTCCGCGTACTTTCCTACTACCCTAAGGTTCTGCGACATGTTCTTCATAGTCACGACTAAATAGGGACAGCCAAGCTACTTAGCGAGGCTAGCTGTCATAAGGGTAGGTGCTGATGGCAGGAAGGTGACCAGGTGTTAGACTCGGGAGCTGTGAAGAATATCGATAATAGCAGTTAACCTTGTAACTGACTCTCCTCTAAGCAAGAGAGGATTGAATTGAGATTAAGCACGAAGCTCCTAACTACCTGTCCTAAAGCCATCCCTATATACTAGAGAGCGACAGAGCAGCTCTGTTAGATCTATCGACAGACCCGACAGATCCGTGTCTGTAGATCTGTAGACTAACCCTACAGATCTAAGGGTCTGTCATCACGTGACAGATCCCTTCTTCCTTGCAAGCCTATAGATCTGTAGACTACCCCTACAGATCTAGGGATCTGTCCTCACATAACAGATCCTTTCTTCTATGACTATGCCTATAACTCATAGTACTCCTATGACAGTACTATGACTCATAGCACTTAGGACCTACATGATCCTGTATCCTATAGTACTCCGGACAGTACTCCTGACACTCATGACACTATCCCCCTCTTAGTCTAGCTCGTCCCTAAGCTACCTCATTAGTGCGGGGTTTCTCTTGTTTCTTCTTTCAAACTGTGATGTCTTCTCTTTCTACATCACTGCCTTGTGTCATTCTAGACACTAACGCCCCTTTAACGCAGAAACGCAAACGCCGCGCGAATCGAATCTATCGTCAGGGCCAGGACAGCATAAAGTCCTGTACTTAGTGTCAAGAGCTAAAGCTCGTCTGTCGGGTACACATTTCCTTGGGGAAATGTTTGTAATGTCACTTTAGCAACTGTCGGAGTTGCGACGCGAAGGTGACAGAGGTCGAATAGAAGAAGTTAGGCGATTAGCGGAAAAGACTAATTGCTGATCTCGATCGTGCGAAGGTAGTCCTAGCCGAAGCTTCGCAGAAGATGCTAGAGGCGCATGCGAAGGAGATGCGTCTTCGAAAACAGTTAGACGTAGTCGACTAGGAGGTCGAAGATGGTCGCGCTCTCGAGGAGCGCGAGATCAGGGAGGAGGAGGCCGAGGAACAAGCTCTTGCGCAGGCCGGGTTTCTTCTTAACCTAGATCCTTCCGCGGGTCTCGCTCTTAGTCCTACGACATGGAGCGCAATAGAGGGTTTCGCTAACTCCTCATATTAGGGTTTCCTGGATGGCGTGATAGCCGAGCCGGTCGACAGCGTCCCGCAGGAGTCTAGTCGTGGCTTAGGATCTTCTTCCTAGGTTCGTTCCTTTCTCGAAACTTCGTATCTTTTGCTAACAGTTTCGCAGGTGTTCTAGGGGTTCCTAGGTGTTCTCGGTACTCCTATATCCTTCCCATTTTACTAAGTACTGTCGCTGTCCGTCCCGCTAGCGAGTGTCGATAATCCTTTCGACAGAGTACTCCGGTTCTTCTACTTCAGGGTCGAGTAGTAAGGGTTCTGATTGCAGTGCGGCGTCTGGCGCTGCTTGTTCTAGCAGAGAGACATGGAACACAGGGTGTACTCTCATCTGCTCGGGTAGCTGTAATTCAAAATTGACTGGTCCCGTCTTAGCCTTGATCCTGAATGGTCCTAGTTTTACAGCGTCTAGTTTTTTACTCGGTTTGTCCGATTTGATGTGACGGCGGAGGAGATACACCTTGTCCCCCTCCTTTAGAATTAGTCCCTTAATTCTCTTACGATTCGCGTACTGTGCCATGTTCTGCTAATAGAACTGCAGGTCGAGTCGTGCTTCTGTTTGTAGTCGGCGTAGATGTTCTGCTCGTCCGAGTACTGCTAGGTTCTGATTACTAGCTAAGACGTCTAGAACGTCTTCCATAGCTGATCTATACGCCATCTGAAATGGCGAGAGTCCTGTCGACTCTGCCGGCGTACTATTATACGCGAGCTGTGCTATTAGCAACAACTCTACCTAGTTGTTCTGGTCCCTATTAACATAGGATCGAAGGTACTGTTCTAACGTCTGATTTAGGCGTTCTGTCTGTCTATCTGTCTAAGGGTAGAAGGAAGTACTTAATCGAT